>CM042159.1:21486985-21561985 GCA_023376005.1 Doryteuthis pealeii | reverse complement strand
TTTTTCAGCCCTAGATTTTAATAAAAATTTCTTCCTGTGTGGACAAGCTCTGAATATTTCCGATTTACTATTTCTCTGAATGTTTGAGATGAGGCTTGATGATTAGTATTATCTGCGTTATTCGGACTGTTGTCCCCATCTTCATTGTTATTTGTACCCATAGTCTGATGGTGTGTTTGACCATGCGCGAAGCATTGGGAACTACTACTCCATGGATAGGAGTGTGAATATAGGGACACATAACCTGGATAGATCGACCGAAAGGTCAGCAATCGATGTTCAGATGGATCACCAAAACACACACTCTTATCCATGGAGTAGCAATTCCCAATGCTTCGTGCATGGTTGAACGCACCCATCAGACTATGGGTACAAATAACAATGAAGATGGGGACAATAGTTAATTAATTTCCGATTTAGTATTTAGGTATTTTTGCATTGAATTTGTCCTTGTAGTATCCGGAATTTTTCTGCAGAACATAGTCCATGATCATGACTGGGCACAAGTGTTAAGCTGTATCAATTATTCTGTGTTACTGATGACTTTACTTACTTACTTTACTTATTTAACACAGGGTAGAGAATGCTTCTACCCTATAATGAATTAACTAGCCCAACCGTGCTGACGCCTGTGGTCAGCTGTGTCCACAAGTCCAAACACCAGTCCAAAGTAACATGGCGGAAACCCCATATTGGGTTCCCGTCTGTCCCCTACTGATCAAAGGGGAGCAACTCTATTTTTGTTAGGTCTTCCTAACATGTAGGCATTCCTCTTTTGAAGTGCCTCAGGCACCAAGCAATAAATCCAGCTGGAGCTCAAAGTGAGCACGAACATGTTTGGCATGCAAAATGAGGAGATATGGGGGGGGGAGGCTACAATGTGTTTTGCCAACCTGTAGGCCTTAAGCCAAAGCGCTTGTCCAGTGGAATTGGATCCTTGGTAAAAAGTCTGGGTATTGGTAATCGTCCCCCTCCTCAGTGAGTGCAATTAGAATTATGGCCAGTGTGGGGGTTTAAGTAGTGTATCAGCCACGCAGTATGGTTAATGATTGGCGAAGTAATAGACCACATGATTTAGTCAGTCTATAAATCCAGGTGGGGAATTAGAGCACACCTTATATGACCAAAATATTCCAACAGGGGGAGTGTAGCAGGTGATTACAGAGACTGAACTCGCAACCTCCTGATTATGAGACGTGGTTTGAAGTCAGACAATTCACCCTCGTTGGCACGTATGCAAATTTCTATATTAATCAGCAGCACTAGGCATGATTGGCTCGATGTGGGATCTTGTTCAGGCAGTTAATCATCATTTAGGGCCTGCCTTCCCACACCGAGAGGCAGTTATGTTTGATCTTGCGAATGAGAACACAGATGTAAACTTTGGTGGATTGATCAAAGACTGCTGTAATATTGTTGTAGGTGGAAAGACTTTGTCAGGAGACTTTTGAAGTTGGGAAAGTGATTACTGTGGTTAATTTCAAATAATCCCTTACAAAACGATTTTCACCAGCCCTGCCTCTTTTAGGTGGGATGTCAGGTGCTGCCTGGGGGGACCATGTGATTTATTTTGGCTCATCCAATGGAAACCCCTGTGGCAAGTATGTATTATAATTGGCCAATCAGAATTCAGAAAAGAAAAATACACCTTTTCCCAGTATAAAGCCCTGATTGGTCAGAGCAAGGATGAGTTTAAATTTTCTTCTGTGTGAATAGATGCAAATACCTAAGTTTGTTTCCACACCCACTTTTACATCAAAACATTCTATAATATGTTAAATCATTTTTTAAGATGTAAGGGTTTCACATTTCAAAGGCTTGTTTGTAATAAAAAGAGATAAAAGATAAAGATATATATATTTTTTAAAGCATGAATAATTGTGAGTGTAGGTGTTCAAAATAGACTAATATTTAAGAAATACAGATAACTTACCAGCCATGCTCGGACCAATACTATAAATGATTGTGGAGCCAGGAGATATTCATAATAATTGATATTTTGTCAGTTATGGCATTAGGTCACCTGATGTAATTTTTTTTTTAAATCGCGGATTTTTATTGGAAGATGGTTTATGCGCTGAAAAATGTTATGTTAAATCATTGATAATAAAGTAAAAGTTGGCAGAGTAGTTTATTGTAGCAAGGGAGTCTATCTCCTTTACGCTAGTGTTAGACCAAGGTGATTTTTTTTCTAAGATGGAGCACCACACCTACCTCAGCTCCCCACTTTACCACACAGATCAGATTACCCTATCTGCGCTATTTATATGCTGAGTTGGCAGGGGCCGGTATTGAACTCGGAACCTTGCAATTCCTAGTTGGGGGTTCTACTGACTACTCTTGCCCATTTTTACATTTGGAACCATCAGAAACCAAAGCTCATGCAATGGCTGGTGCAAAAAATGCATGTTCCTGTAGTGTTATGTTTTTTTTACATACATATAAAATACGGAAGACTGAAATGATAATACAAGACCACATTGTTGGAAAATTAACACAGTTTTTTTAGCTCAGTTGGTAGAGCATTCGGCTAGAAACCACAAGGTTCCTCGTTCGATACTGGCCCTCGCCAACTCAGCGTATGAGTAGCACAGGGATCTGTGCGGTAAAGTAAGGAGCTGACAGTAGGTGTGGCGCTTCACCTCAGATACTAAAATAATCTCCTGACTGAGCTAAACCAGCCCCATTTACATGCAATATGTATTATATTTACCAACAAATGACATTTATCATATTTAAGAGATATCTAATTTTCATAAGGAGTTTAAAAAGCAAGATTTAATAAATAACTATCCTGTGTTATTCATTTGTTGGTTAGTTGGTTGGTTTTATGGCATATCAAACCTTTTTGGGTCATTTAATGCCAAATCAAACATTTTGATAAACAAAGTTTGCTTTCAGTAACTGCTGTTGCTTAAATAGTCACCCAATTGAGTAGTGAGCAGGCTCCTCACAGATAGATAGATAGATAGATAGATAGATAGAGACTGGGACAAATAGATAGAAACAGACTGGGGCAAATAGATAGATAGATAGATAGATAGATAGATACTGGGACAGATAGATAAAAAACAAACTGGGGCAAATAGATAGATAGATAGATAGATAGATAGAGACTGGGACAGATAGATAGAAACAGACTGGGGCAAATAGATAGATAGATAGATAGATAGATAGATAGAGACTGGGACAGATAGATAGAAACAGACTGGGGCAAATAGATAGATAGATAGATAGATAGAGACTGGGACAGATAGATAGAAACAGACTGGGTCAAATAGATAGATAGATAGATAGATAGATAGAGACTGGGACAGATAGATAGAAACAGACTGGGGCAAATAGATAGATAGATAGATAGATAGAGACTGGGACAGATAGATAGAAACAGACTGGGTCAAATAGATAGATAGATAGATAGATAGATAGAGACTGGGACAGATAGATAGAAACAGACTGGGGCAAATAGATAGATAGATAGATAGATAGATTAGATAGAAACAGACTGGGGCAAATAGATAAATAGATAGATAGATAGATAGATAGAGACTGGGACAGATAGATAGAAACAGACTGGGGCAGATAGATAGATAGATAGATAGAGACTGGGACAGATAGATAGAAACAGACTGGGACAAATAGATAGATAGATAGATAGATAGATAGATACTGGGACAGATAGATAGTTACAGACTGGGTCAGATAGATAGATAGATAGATAGATAGATAGATAGATACTGGGACAGATAAATAGAATTAGACTGGGGCAGATAGATAGATAGATAGATAGAGACTGGGACAGATAGATAGAAACAGACTAGGGCAAATAGATAGATAGATAGATAGATAGATAGAGACTGGGACAGATAGATAGAAATAGACTGGGGCAAATAGATAGATAGATAGATTGAAACAGACTGGAGCAAATAGATAGATAGATAGATAGATAGATAGATAGAGAATGGGACAAATAGATAGAAACAGACTGGGGCAAATAGAGATAGATAGATAGATAGATAGATAGATAGATACTGGGACAAATAGATAGAACAGACTGGGGCAAATAGATAGATAGATAGATAGATAGATAGACTGGAACAGATAGATAGAAACAGACTGGGGCAAATAGATAGATAGATAGATAGAGACTCGGACATATAGATAGAAACAGACTGGGGCAAATAGATAGATAGATAGATAGATAGATAGATAGAGACTGGGACAAATAGATAGAAACAGACTGGGGCAAATAGATAGATAGATAGATAGATAGATAGATACTGGGACAGATAGATAGAAACAGACTGGGACAAATAGATAGATAGATAGATAGATAGATAGATAGATAGATAGATACTGGGACAGATATATAGAAACAGACAGGGGCAAATAGATAGATAGATAGATAGATATACAGATAGATAGAGACTGGGACAGATAGATAGAAACAGACTGGGACAATAGATAGATAGATAGATAGAGACTGGGACAGATAGATAGAAACAGACTGGGGCAAATAGATAGATAGATAGATAGATAGATACTGGGACAAATAGATAGCAACAGACTGGGGCAAATAGATAGATAGATAGATAGAGACTGGGACAGATAGATAGAAACAGACTGGGGCAAATAGATAGATAGATAGATAGATAGAGACTGGGACAAATTGATAGAAACAGACTGGGGCAAATAGATAGATAGATAGATAGATAGATAGATAGAGACTGGGACAAATAGATAGAAACAAACTGGGGCAAATAGATAGATAGATAGATAGATAGAGACTGGGACAAATAGATAGAAACAGACTGGGGCAAATAGATAGATAGATAGATAGATAGATAGATACTGGGACAGATAGATAGAAACAGACTGCGGCAAATAGATTGATAGATAGGTATTAGCACACTTGAATAGGATGGGTGTTTGGTTGTTTTATTTTATGACATATCAACCCGTTTCAAGACACTTAATGCCAAATCAAGTCATTTTTGATAAACAAAGGACTCAGGTTGCTTACAGTACCAGCTGTTGCTTAAGTGGTCACCTAATTAAATATTGAACAGGCTCATCGCTGCTTAACTTTGGTGCTTTCAGGATGACCTGATTTATTGGTTGTTTCATTTTAAGGCATATAAACCCATTTTGAGTCACTTAATGCCAAATTAAGTCATTTTGATAAACAAAGGACTCAGTTTGCCTACGGTACCTACTGTTGCTTAAGTGGTTATCTCCCCACAGGGAATTCCTACCCGACATTAAGATGTGAATAGCATAGTAACATTTTATGTAAGAATCTTATCATAACAGAGATTTGGTGTCCGTCTGTCTGTAGCCGAAACTATGTCACTGCTTACATCACAAGACCCTCAGGAATTGTGTAAGTTTATTAATAAGTATCTAATTTATTCTCAAAATCATTAATTGATAGAATAAATCTAATTTATTAACAATTTCTCTATGAAAATCTGAGTTAGATTTGTCTCAAAACAGCTATGATATTAGTGCATTTAATATCCTGCAATGTGTGTCATATATCTCTAAGAAATAAAGGTTTACATAATATATGGTGTGGTTCATTTTGCACACTGGTTTTAATAAAATGGGGTTTAATAAATAATTACTTGATGTTATTGATGTCTAATATTATTGTTTTATTGTCCAATGTATTAAAACCAATACTATACATAATTTTATATAGAAACCAATTAATATATAATGAAAATAAGGATAATCTTTTTATATGTGTTCTTATTTAATTTTGTCAGTCTTTCTAATTTAAGATATCTAATTACATTAAAACTTAAATACTTACGCTGGAGGGCGCATATTCTTGCTAGTATATATATAAGTAAAAAATTTATATATATAGTGAAAATAAAAAAATAAATAAAATGAAAATATCTATGAATGCAAGTAAAAATGAAAATCAGTAGTTATTTATCTATCTGTCTATCTATATCCTTTTCCTCTTTCTCTGATCTATGAGAAAGAAGTTAAAATAAACAAATCTTTATTCCTATCCAATTTTCTTTGATACATGATAGTCCTGGTCGTCTCAGATGGACAAACCTTTGATATTTTCTAGTGTAGGTGGCCTCAAATAAAAACGTAACATGTCCTGCGCTGTTGGTCACTCCAGCTGTTGCTGGATATTTGATTGAGGGACTGAACTCTAATAAATGGGAAGGGTCAAAGACAGCACTCTGTCACCCACACATAGTATTTACCATGTACCCCATGTGTATGGGTTAGGCACAAGGCCCTATTAATGTGAGACCACCCACAAGCTTATGGGTGGTGGGTTCAAAAATGCATTGATCCCGTCGGCATTTCCCCTCAAGGTGGGCACCTCAGACACTGGGCAATAAACCCAGCCCTGCCCCATTAAGTCAAGGAGGCAGGTGTTGCCTGGGGGATTGGCTGCCTGGGATCAATGATCCTCTGGACCCCCGGCTGGGCCACACACATGCACACCTCTATATATGCAGAAGCTTTCTAGATATTTTGAGTCAGCAGCCTTTCAACATCATAAATTAATTATGTAAAACCAAATAATCAAGGGATATGCTAGACTAACTCTACCTTATCGGAAAACCAATAATAAAATTATCTTCCCCGACCTCTAGGGGGCGAATCGCCAACATCGTATGTTGGCGGCAAAACCAAACCCCAGCACTTATCTGAAAATTGTCGACCGGACGAGTCACTTTAACAAGGGCTCCATCCACCGCCCACTTCAAAGGGCAGTTAACCAGGCCAGTCACTCAAAAAAAGCACTCCCCAACACTTTACTTATCCTAAGAACTTTCACCAGGAGAAACGCGTTTTTAACAGCATTCCAAAACCACAGCGAGTAGAACCCCCTTTCTAGAGCCACTTCACCAACGAACTGTTAATTTCACCTCTCAAGATAAGTCTGTAGCAAATGCCATCAAATTTGCGGCATTTTGTATTTTTTTATTTAATACATGTGTATAATTTCCATTGTGTTATTTTATAAATCATTATTATTACTAGAGTGGGTCAAAAATTTTATAATATTTTAGTACATGCTAGTTTGCAGCGTATATATCACATGAACAAAGCAGTTCAAACTGTGGTAGGTACCTGCTATCATGGTAATTGGTGTGCTGATATGTTGTGCATTGCTTCACTCCCTGTATGATTTCAAAACTGAACAGATGAACTGGTAATTTTCACCTTTAATTGACTAAATTCCTAGCAAATAAGGCAATTAGACTAACCTCCCTTGACTTTCACTTTGAAACAAGCTTGTAGCTATTTTGAAAGTCTCCGTGCAAAATAAAAAAATCTTAGAAATAATATAATAATAATAATAATAATAATAATAAATGATTAAATTGATTTATATTACATCCAACACGAAATATTATACACCACCATGGCCAACAAACACAAATACGCTCTTTAATACGCATATACATATGCACGTGCAATCCCGCGCTAGGATACAGTCATAACGTCACAACAAACATGCATTTTCATGGACACGTGCATGACAACAAGTACAAAAAAAAACCGCATTCACGTAAACATACAACACAAGAATACAGTTATATAAAAATACCATCATTTTCAAAAAAAAGGGGAAAAAAAAAATTCATTTAAAAAGAAATCTCCTAACTAGACTGCTTCAGTTCCAGTGATCTTTTGAAAAAGAGATATTATCTTGAAAATTCAAGAATTAAATACAGGTTAACACACAACATCATTGTTACTGTATTATTATCTTTTCTTTACACCTGCATTGTGATAGCCTTCTAAATCAACCTCCTAACCAATATATACACAATGCTTCAAGCCAATTATAAAACTCACTTAAATCTTAGAAACTTTTTTGAAAACAATACAACTGCATGCTTTAACACAAAAATATCATAAAATGTGTTCTTAATAACAATTAAGTTCATTTCAGATAATGCGCACACACAATTTTATGCAAGGAATATAGCCAACTAAAGGTGAAAATTACCGATGAACTTGCCATGTACTCTAATTCAGATGCCCCGTATTTGTGACCTTTTGTCACATCCTACCCATGGTGAACAGTTTGGCTAAATAAGGGCATCCTTTCCTGGTGTTATGTTATGGTTAACTTTTCGAAAAGTTTCTAAGATTTAAGTGAGTTTTATAATTAGCTTGTAGCATTGTGTATATATTGGTTAGGAGGTTGATTTAGAAGGCTATCACAATGCAGGTGTAAAGAAAAATAATAATAATATAGTAACAATGATGTTGTTGTGTTAACCTGTATTTAATTCTTGAATTTTCGAGATAATATCTCTTTTTCAAAAGATCACTGGAACTGAAGCAGTCTAGTTAGGAGATTTCTTTTTAAATTAATTTTTTTTTTTCCTTTTTTTTTGAAAATGATGGTATTTTTATATAACTGTATTCTTGTGTTGTATGTTTATGTGAATGCGTTTTTTTTTTGTACTTGTTGTCATGCGCGTGTCCATGAAAATGCGTGTTGGTTGTGACGTTATGACTGTATCCTAGCGCGGGATTGCACGTGCATATGTATATGCGTATTAAAGAGCATATTTCTCATAGATCCATTTCAACTGGACCTTGTGTTACATCCTATATGAGTTTAATAGAATTAATAAGGAATTAAGATTTTTATAGTTTGCTTGAAGCATTGTGTGTACATTTGGTTTGTAGATTGATTTTGAAGGCTTATCACGATGTGATCGGAGCACAATATAATGCTGCACATTAGAATATTAATATATTCAAACATCAAAAACAAATACAGAAACACACAAATTACTACAAGAACTAGTGTCTTTTACACAGGTAATGAGTACTTGATTAGGAGTAATAATTGAGTAATAGGACTAGTCTATATGCCCCCCGGTCACATAACCGGTCTGTGGGTCCTGAATCATTGCTGGTTGGTAGGGGGTGAAATAATTATTCTTTCAATAAAATACAAATAAATGTTCAAAAATAAATATAATGTGATTTTCTAGAATTTTTTTTAATATTGTATCTTTCACTTTCGAGACAGACCTACCCTGAAAATTATATATTTTTATATATATTTTATATTTTTTATATATATTATATTTTTATATATATTTTATATTTTTGTAAGGTGGCAAACTCAGAAAAGCAAAAGGGGATGAAATACTTATTTTCCCCACTGTAATAGGCGTTCCAATATTCAAGTTTTCACTATAGGTGGGACGCCCTGTCGGCTGGAGCATTAGAATGCACCGACTGCACCTCTACAAAGGGGTAAGACTCCCCCAATAAGGCCACCTGTTTGCCGTGGGTGGCGACCCGTGATGCTTAAGGATAGAACCCAGGTGGATGAGCAGTTCATGACTTGCAATACTCCACTTTGGCCCAATCTTGGCTAGACGGGCGGTCGGAGAGGCCCCCTCCGATCAATCGGCTGGTCATGTCAAGCCCTAGCACCTATATGATTGCCCCAACCCTATTGCCCTTATGGCAATCCCCAACCCTTTTTATCATATGGGTGCGAGAAGGTGGTGGCTGCAAGTCTACATGTCCTGGGAATGACGTTAAACTCTATATGATGGGGAAGTTCCAGTTTTTGAGGTTTGGGGAATGTGGAGCACCCCTTTATCACCATTGCTCCCTGGTCCACTCTGACCCGGAGTGGTAGTACCTGTTAAGGTCCCATCTATGGGTTAAATAGAAAACATGACTTTATAAACAAAATTGTATTATCCATTAAAAATGAAATTATTTCAAAACTTTGTTAGCATTAAACATTTTTTTTACCAATAGAAGTATTCGGCATAAAATAACCCAAGGGGTTGACATGCCGTAAAACCCAACAAACCAACCAACCAACCAACCAACTATAGGTGGGGTTGTTGGCGTATTTTCATATAAGGCGTGTGTTAAATGCCCACTCTTATTTATAGACTCAGCGATCATCATGTGACCATAATCTTGGCCAATCACTGGCAGTACTCTGCTGCTGATATTGTTATTTATACTGGCTGTTCTGGTCATACCTGCACATTGCTGTGAACCTTCGTGGATGACAGAACATAGGATTATATCACTGGACATTTGACACTACGTAGGATTCCATAACTCAGGACTTATTCACTTACGAAAGGATTCTATAGCTCTGGACTTACTTACTTACTTTAAGTCCTTTTCAACTGGCCAAGGATGGCGGTCAGAAACTTAACAGGGGTTTAACTTTCTTCTTTTATCCTTGGCTTCGACTTTAATTCTACCGTCAGCTTCATAGATGTCTGTTTCTGTTACAAGGTAGGAGTTAGACAGCTTTAGTTGTTTCCCTAGATCATAGTGTAACCCTACAATCTATTAAGAAACTTTAGTTGGGAGCCATGAATTTTCCTGGAGACTCACTCAAAGCAAGTATGTACATCCCAGGACGTATTAAATCAAAAAGCTATCTGCATCACTGCTGTGGTATATCCACAGGTCCTGCTAGTCATATATAAACACACACACAGACACATACATATATGTGTGTGTATGTGCATGTGTGTATGTGTGTTTATATATCAAGAGAGAGAGTTCAAAGGTACAGCTGTTGTCAGTACAGGAAATTATATCATACCCATATATATATAATTTCCTTTGTTTTCCATTATGGTTAATATTCTGGTTTAATAACAATAATGATTTCTTCCTGTTTGCAATTTCTGTTGGCTACTTTTGGAATTCACCAGTAACACCAAATCATCTCTACAGTTCTAACACTATTCTGAAATTACATAAACAATAAATTCATATTCCACAACTTCTGGAGACCTTTAGCAAGGTCATTGTATTTCTCTCTTTTATTTTTAACAGGTTTATTACTAGGCCTGCTGTCATTGCTACACCAATTATCTAGTATAAGTTCTATTTTATTTTATCTATTAATAATGGAGATTCGCTTCCGGTTTTTGTCTGTAACAAAAATTACGTCACTGCTTACGTCACATTACCCAAAATCGTCATGAATAGAATACACTCAAAATTTGAGCATGCAATGTTAGACTGTCCTCATTGGTTTTTTAAACAAGTTTTAATAAATACATACCTGGTATTATCTATCTATATATAGTTTTTTTTTATTTTAATATATATTTAAAGTTATCAGAACTAAGTTTCCATTTTAAATTTTTATTTATTTTACTCCTTTAATAAATTTATTTTATTTTTTACTCCTTTAATAAATTTGATGATTTTACTTTACTTATCATACAAACTCTCTGATATTAAATTTTCAACTCCCATCCCTCAGGCAATATTTATTTTACGTCGCCCAGAGGGCGTTTTTTATTTTGCTAGTAATGATAATACCTTTTCAGCTAGTATATTAGGTCTGAGACCTGTCAGCTGTTCCTTATAAACATTCATCTTAATTCCACAGAATATTAATAATCTTTCCACAGATTATCTAACATTACCTTAAAGGAGTTTATAGATGGGACATTCAATATTGATGATGGTAGTTTATTCCATGTATTCACCACTCTGTTACTAAAATAATTTTGTCTTGCATTTGCTTTACAAAAATTTTTTAAGAGTTTTAATTTATGATCCCTGCTATTGATATTTTGAGCAATGTTTAGTTGATCAAAGTTCGTTGAATATAATCCATGTGTATATTTGTAGACTTCAATCATATCCCTTCTTGTACGTTGATAAACCAAACTTGGTAAGTCAATGTTCCTAAGTCTTTCTTCATACTAAAGGTTTTTTAAATCAGTCATTACTTTAAAAATAAGTAATTGTAAACATTTTTTTTTAAACTGGAGGGGACTGTAAAATATTGCTTTCTTATCACATTAACTTGTTGATAAAAACGCCTTCAAACCACTAAAAAGTCAATATTCTTAAGTCTTTCTTCATTCAATAGGTTTTTTAAATCATTTTGGTCATTTAAAAATAGTAATAATGAATATACTAGCAGGACCTGTGGATATACCACAGTATGATAATTTAATAATCACAACGTTTCATATGTTTACTTAAGAGCTATTGCTAAATAGTTCAATATGTAAAAAGTATTATAATCTTGATTTGAATCTCACCCACTCTTTTTTTTTTCTTTCTTTCCTTCTTTTCTTTTCGTTTTTTTCATTATGTTCAATTGAAACAGATTAGCATTATCGCCTCCATGTCACTCCTTTCTAAATAGAAGCAACAATATCATTATGGATAGTTGTTAACTATGATATGCTATTTAGAATACTTCACTCCTTCCAAAATAGAAGCACCAATATCATCATGGATAGTTGTTAACTATAAGAAACTAATTTTAAACCTTCACTCCTTCCGAAACAGAAGCACCAATATCATCATGGACAGCTGTTAACTATGAAATGCTAATTAGAATCATTCACTCCTTCCTAAATAGAAGCATCAATATCATCATGGACAATTGTTACAATTAAAACCAAACATCTAGTAATGCATATAAAAGTGAAGCATCACTATGAAATCCTAATCAATCACTCATTCCTAAATAGAAGAATCAATATCATCATGGACCACTGTTACAATTTGACTAAACATCTAGTAATACATATAAAAGTAAAGTATCACTAAGAAATACTAATTAGAATCATTCACTCCTTCCTAAATAGAAGCATAAATAGCATCATGGACAGTTGTTTACTATGAAATGCTACTGAGAATCCTCCACTTCTTCATAAATAGAAGCATCAATATCATCATGGACCACTATTACAATTAGAACCAAATATCTAGTAATACATATAAAAGTAGAGCATCACTATAGATGATAATTAGAATCATTCACTCCTTCCTAAATAGAAGCATCAATAGCATCATAGACAGCTGTTAACTATGAAATGCTACTGAGAATCCTCCACTGCTTTCTAAATAGAAGCACCAATATCATCATGGACCACTGTTACAATGGGAACCTTAAGGATTCAAAGGACACCTAATTAAAACTAATTTTAAACCTTCACTCCTTCCTAAACAGAAGCACCAATATCATCATGGACAACTGTTACAACAGGAATCTTAAGGATTCAAAGGACACCTAATTAAAAACTAATTTAAACCTTCACTCCTTCCTAAACAGAAGCACCAATATCATCATGGACAACTGTTACAACAGGAATCTTAAGGATTCAAAGGACACCTAATTAAAAACTAATTTTAAACCTTCACTCCTTCCTAAACAGAAGCACCAATATCATCATAGACAGCTGTTAACTATGAAATGCTACTGAGAATCATTCACTTCTTTCTAAACAGAAGCACCAAATATCATCATAGACAGCTGTTAACTATGAAATGCTACTGAGAATCCTCCACTGCTTTCTAAACAGAAGCACCAATATCATCATGGACCACTGTTACAATGGGAACCTAACATATTCAAGAGACACCTAGTTAAAAACTCACAGGGCAATTTCTCTTTCAATTCATTTTTGTTTGATTTCATTTTATTTATTCTTCATATCATGATGTCCAAAAATGAAAATAATCTCATTATGTTGTAGGGGAAGTGATAATAGTTGTAATTAAAAGTTGACTTGTTATGTCGTAGTTAGCTGGATTTACCAAAGAAAAGACCAAGATCTTCAGCCGTGGAATAAAAGAATTCCTGGCAGAATGTTGCAGGATCTTAGAATTACCATATTTAGCAGAATAATGTCAGCATTCCATGGAAAGATTCAAGTGTTGAAGAGATTAACATTTTTTTTTTATTCATTTTCTTCTCTACCATAATTCTTCCACTTCTATCTTCTTGTCCTTGTTCTTGTTCTTGTTGATGTTGTTGTTGTTGTTGTTCTTCTTCTTCTTCTTCTTCTTCTTCGTCTTCTTCTTCTTATTATTATTATTATTATTATTTGCTCCTTTTGAGTTTTCACATATTATTATTCTTATCATTATTATTATTATTATTATTAATATTATTATTATTATTATCTCTGTTGTTGTTGTTGTATACCATTGTCTTCTTTTTTGTCTCCCTTACCCATTTACCCCCTCCTCCTCCTCCTCTTCTTCTTCTTCATCTTCTTCTTCGTCTTCTTCTTCTTCTTCTTCTTCTTATTATTATTATTATTATTAGTAGTAGTAGTAGTAGTAGTTTTATTATTATTATTATTATTATTATTATTATTATTATTATTCCACCACCACCACCACCACTTTTCATTTTTTTGTCTATTTTATATCTTCCTTCTCTTAAAATACTTTTTTAAATATAAAAGTGATGCTGCAAACTTTTCAGCCCACCCAAGGGAATTCATTTTTTTAATTTTTATTGCATATATTTTTTTTAATTAAAAATTTTTTTAAAGAAGTGTTAAATAAATTTAAGGGAATAAGGTATGGAACAGTATGTACATTTCATAAGTCTAGATAAGCATCTACCCAACCCTTCCACCCTAGGGGTGGGTAATTTCCATCTTGGTTGAACCAGAACATTTCAGTAAGTAAAGTAAAGTCGTGGGGTGGCCTAAAGTCGGTATCAGCCAGACAGCAAGGGAGTCTATCCCCTTTTCACTAGTGCTAGACCAGGGAGATTGTTTTTGGTGTCTGAGGTGGAGCGCCATACCTATCATCAGCTCCTCACTTTACTGCACAGATCCCTGTGCTACTCATACGCTGAGTTGGTGAGGGCCGGTATCAAACCCAAAACCATGTGGTTCCTAGTCGAACGATTTTCTGACTGAGACACATATATTTAGTCTTTTTCTTCTTTTTCTCAAATAATTATTTACAACTTTCATTTTCATTCTGAGTCCTGAGGAGACTTGCTGTCACTCAGAGTTCAGTGAAAAAACACCAGTTAAAACTAGTGTGAAAAACTTGCATTTTTATTTGAGAAAAGAGAAAAAGACTAAAATATATGTGTCTAGTCAAGAAAATCGTTCGACTAGGAACCACATGGTTTTGGGTTGATACCGGCCCTCACCCACTCAGCGTTGAGTAGCACAGGGATCTGTGCAGTAAAGTGAGAGCTGATGATAGGTATGGGGGCGCTTCCACCTCAGACACCAAAAAAATCTCCCTGGTCTAGCACTAGTGAAAAGGGGATAGACCTACCTTGCTGTCTGGCTGATACCGACTTTAGGCCACCCGCACGACTTTCTTTACTTCTGAATGTTCTGGTTTCAACCAAGATGGAAAATTACCCACCCTAGGGTGGAAAGGGTTGGGTAGATGCTATCTAACTTTGAAATGTACATCTGTTCCATACTTATTCCCTTAAATTTATTTACACTTCTTTAAAAAAAATTTTATTAAAAAAAATAATATGCAATAAAAATAAAAAAATGAATTCCCTTGGGTGGGCTGAAAGTTTGCCAGCATCACTTTTAATATTTAAAAAGTATTAAGAGAAAGGAAAGATATAAAAAGACAAAATAATGAAAAGTGGTGGTGTGTGGTGATAATAATAATAAATAATAATAATATATAATAATAATAAAACTACTACTACTACTACTACAATAATAATAATATAATAAGAAGAAGAAAGAAAAGAAGAAGACGAAGAAAGAAGAATAAGAAGAAGAAGAGGAGGGAAGGAGGGGGTAAATGGGAAGGGAGACAAAAAAAGAAGACATGGTATACAACAACAAACACAGAATAATATAATAATAATATTAATAATAATAATAATAATAAGATAAAGAATAATATATGTGAAACTCAAAAGGAGCAAATAATAATATAATAATAATGAAAGAAGAAGAAGACGAAGAGAAGAAGAAGAAGAAGAAGAACAACACAACACAACATCAACAAGAACAAGAACAAGAACAAGAGAATAGAAGTGAAAGATTATGGGTAGAGAAGAAATGAATAAAAAAAAATGTTAATCTCTTCACACTTGAACTTTCCATGGAATGCTGACATTATTCTGCTAAATATGGTAATTCTAAGATCCTGCAACATTCTGCCAGGAATTCTTTATTCCACGGCTGAGATCTTGGTCTTTTCTTTGGTAAATCCAGCCTAACTACGACATAACAAGTCAACTTTTAATTCACTATTATCACTCCCCTACAACTAATGAGATATTTTCATTTTTGGACATCAATGATATGAAGAATAAATAAAATGAAAATCAAACAAAATGAATGAAAGAGAGAAATTGCCCTGTGAGTTTTAACTAGGTGTCCCTCTTGAAATGTTAGGTTCCCATTGTAAGTGGTCCATGATGTATTGGTGCTTTCTGTTTAGAAAGGCAGGGAGGATTCTTCAGTAGCATTTCATAGTTAACAGCTGTCTATATGAATTGGTGCTTCTGTTTAGAAGAAGTTGAATGATTCTCAGTAGCATTTCATGTTAACGCTGTCTATGATTGATATTGGTGCTTCTGTTTGGAAGGAGTTGAAAAGGTTTAAAATTAGTTTTTAATTAAGGTGTCCTTTGAATCCTTAAGATTCCTGTTGTAACAGTTTGTCCATGATGAATATTGTGCTCTGTTAGGAAGGAGTGAAGGTTAAATTAGTTTTTTAATTAGTGTCCCTTTGAATCTAAGATTCCTGTTGTAACAGTTGTCCATGATGATATTGTCTTCTGTTTAGAGGAGTGAAGGTTAAAAATTAGTTTTTAATTAGGTGTCTTTGAATCCTTAAGGTCCATTGTAAACAGTGGCATGATGATATTGGGCTTCTATTAGAAAGCAGTGGAGGATTCCCAGTAGCATTTCATAGTAACAGCTGTCCTATGATGCTATTATGCTTCTATTTAGGAAGGAGTGAATGGATTCTAATTATCATCTATAGTGATGCTCTACTTTTATAAGTATACTAGATATTTGTTCTAATTGTATAGTGGTCCATAGATATGATGCTTTCTATTTATGAAGAAGTGAGGATTCCTCAGTAGCATTCATAGTAACAACTGTCCATGATGCTATTTTATGCTTTCCTATTTAGGAAGGAGTGAATGATTCTAAATTAGTATTTCTAGTGATATTTATTTTATTGTATTCTGATTGTTTAGTCAAATGTAACAGTGGTCCATGATGATATGAATTCTTCTATTTAGGAATGAGTGATTGAATTAGGAATTCATAGTGATGCTTCACTTTAATATGCATTACTAGATGTTTGGTTTTAATTTGGTAACAATTGTCCCATGGATTGATATTGATGCTTCTATTTAGGAAGGAGTGATGTTCTAATTAGCATTTCATAGTTAACAGCTGTCCATGATGATATTGGTGCTTCTGTTCGGAAGGAGTGAAGGTTTAAAATTGTTTCTTATAGTTAACCAACTATCCATGATGATATGGTGCTTCTATTTTGGAAGGAGTGAAGTATTCTAAATAGCATATCATAGTTTATAAACAACATCCATAATGATATTGTTGCTTCTATTTAGAAAGGAGTGACATGGAGGCGAATAATGCATCTGTTTCAATTGAACATAATAAAAAACAGAAAAAGAAAAGAAGGAAGAAGAAAAAAAAAAGAAGTGGTGAAGATTCAAATCAAAGATTTAAATACTTTTTACCATAATTGAACTATTTAGCAAGCCTTAAGTAAACATATGAAACGTTGTGATTATAAATTATCATACTGTGGTATATTCACAGGTCCTGCTAGTATAATTCATTATTACTATTTTTAAATGAACCAAATGATTTAAAAAACCTATTGAATGAGAAAGACTAAGAATATTGACTTTTTAGTGGTTTAAGGCGTTTTTATCAACAGTTAATGTGATAAGAAGCAATATTTTACCAGTCCCCTCAGTTTTAAAAAAAATGTTTACAATTACTTATTTTTTAAAGTAATGACTGATTTAAAAAAACCTTTAGTATGAAGAAAGACTTAGGACATTGCTTACCAAGTTTGGGTTTATCAACGTACAAGAAGGGATATGATGAAGTCTACAAATATACACATGGATATATTCAACGAACTTTGATCAACTAAACATTGCTCAAAAAATCAATAGCAGGGATCTAAATTAAACTCTTAAAAAATTTTGTAAAGCAAGATGAAGACAAAATTAATTTTAGTAACAGAGTGGTGAATACATGGAATAAACTACCATCATCAATATTGAATGTCCATCTATAAACTCCTTTAAGGTAAATGTTAGATTAATCTGTGGAAAGATTATTAATATTCTGTGGAAATTAAGATGAATGTTTTAAGGAACAGCTGACAGGTCCTCAGACCTAATATACTAGCTGAAAGGGTATTATCATTACTAGGCAAAATAAAACCGCCCTCTGGGCGACGTAATAATATTGCCTGAGGAGGGAGTTGAAAATTTAATATCAAGAGAGTTTGTATGAAAGTAAAGTAAAATCATCAAATTTAATTAAGGGAAAAAATAAATAAATTATAAGGAGTAAAATAATAAAATTTAAAATGGAAACTTAGTTCTGATAAACTTTAAATATATATTAAAATAAAAAAAAAACATATATAGATAGATAATACCAGGTTATGTATTTATTAAAACTTGTTTTAAAACCCAATGAGGACAGTCTAACATTGCATGCTCAAATTTTGAGTGTATTCTATTCATGACGATTTGGGTAATGGTGACGTAAGCAGTGACGTAATTTTTGTTACAGACAAAAACCGGAAGCGAATCTCCATTATTAATAGATAAAATAAAATAGAACTTATACTAGATAATTGGTGTAGCAATGACAGCAGGCCTAGTAATAAACCTGTTCAAAAATAAAAGAGAAATACAATGACCCTTGCTAAGGTCTCCCAAGAATTTGTGGAATATGAATTTTTGTTTATGTAATTTTCAGAAAGTGTTAGAACTGTAGAGATGATTTGGTGTTCTGGTGAATTCAAAAGTACGCCAACAGAAATTGCAAACAGGAAGAAATCATTATTGTTAATTTAAACCAGAATATTAACTCATATGGAAACAAAGGAAATTATTAATATATGGGTTGAATATAATTTCCTGTACTGACAACAGCTGTACCTTTGAACTCTCTCTCTGATATATAAACACACATACACACAGCACATACACACACATATATGTATGTGTCTGGTGTGTGGTTTATATATGACTAGCAGGACCTGTGGATATAACCACAGCAGTGATGCAGATAGCTTTTTTGATTAATCGTCCTGGGTGTACATACTTGCTTTGGAGTGAGTCTCCCCAGGAAAATTCATGGCTCCCAACTAAAGTTTTCTTAATAGATTTGTAGGGTTACACTTGATCTAGGGAAACAACTTAAAGCTGTCTACTCCTACCTTGTGAACAGAACAGACATCTATGAAGCTGACGGTAAGAAATTAAAGTCGAAGCCAGGATAAGAAAAAGTTAAACCCCTGTTAGTTTCTGACGCCATCCTTGGCCAGTTGAAAAGACTTAAAGTAAGTAAGTAAGTCCAGAAGCTATAGAATCCTTTCGTAAAGTGAATAAGTCCTGAGGTTATGGAATCCTACGTAGTGTCAAAATGTTCCAGTGATATAATCCTGATGTTCTGTCATCCACGAAAGGTTCACAGCAATGTGCAGGTATTGACCAGAACAGCCAGTATAAATAACAATATCAGCAGCAGAGTACTGCCAGTGGATTGGCCAAGATTATGGTCACATGATGATCGCTGAGTCTATAAATAAAGAGTGGGCATTTAACACACGCCTTATATGAAATAACGCCAACAACCCACCTATAGTTGGTTGGTTGGTTGGTTGGTTTGTTTGGTTTTACGGCATGTCAACCCCTTGGGTTATTTTTATGCCGAATACTTCTATTGGTAAAAAAAAATGTTTAATGCTAACAAAGTTTTGAAATAATTTCATTTTTAAGGATAATACATTTTGTTTTAAAGTCATGTTTTCTATTTAACCCAATAGATGGACCTTACAGGTACTACACTCGGGTCAGAGTGGACCAGGGAGCAATGGTGATAAAGGGGTGCTCACATTCCCCCAAACCTCAAACTGGAACTTCCCCATCATAAGAGGGTTTAACGTCATTCCCGGACATGTAGACTTGCAGCCCACCACCTTCTTCGGCCCATATGAATAAAAAAGGGTTGGGGATTGCCATAAGGGCAATAGGGTTGGGCAATCAATAGGTGCTAGGGCTTGACATGACCAGCCGATTGAATCGGAGGGGCCTCTCCGACCGCCCGTCTAGCCAAGATTGGCCCAAAGTGGAGTATTGCAAGTCATGAACTCTCTCACACTGGGTTCTATCCTAAGCATCACGGGTCGCCACCCACGGCAAAAAACAGGTGCCTTATTGGGAGTCTTACCCTTTGTAGAGGTGCAGTCCGGTGCATTCTAATGCTCCAGCCGACGCGTCCCACCTATAGTGGAAACTTGAATAATTGGAACGCCTATTACAGTGGGGAAAAATAAGTATTTCATCCCCTTTTGCTTTTCTGAGTTTGCCACCTCAAAAATATATAATTATATAAAATATATATATTATAAAAAATAATATATATATAAAATATATAATTTTCAGGGTAGGTCTGTCTCGAAAGTGAAAGATACAATATTAAAAAAATTCTAGAAAATCAAACATATATTTTTTTTGAACATTTATTGTATTTTATTGAAGAATAATTCTTTCACCCCTCCAACCAGCATGATTCAGGAACCCAGAAAAAAAAAAAAAAAAGAACAGACCGTTATGTGACCGGGGGGCATATGACTAGTCCTATTCTGCAATTATTACATCCTAATCAAGTACTCATTACTGTGTAAAAGACACTAGTTTCTTGTAGTAATTTTTGCTGTGTTTCTGGTATTTGTTTTTTGATGTTTTGGAATATATTAATATTCTAATGTGCAGCATTATATGTGCTCGATCAACATCGTGATAAGCCTTTCAAAATCATCTACAAACCAATGTTAACACACAATGCTTCGAGCAAACTATAACAATCTTAATTATTATAATTCTATTAAACTCATATAGGATGTAACACAAGGTCCAGTTGAAATGGATCTATGAGAAATATGCCTTTAATACGCTATACATATGCACGTGCCAATCCCGCCTAGGATACAGTCATAAAGTCACAACAACACGCCTTTTCATGACACGCGCATGACACAGTACAAAAAAAAACGCATTCACATAACATGACAACACAAGAATACAGTTATATAAAAATATCCATCCATTTCAAAAAAAGAAAAAAAAAAATTAATTTAAAAGAAATCTCCTCTAGACTGCTTCAGTCCAGTGATCCTTTGAAAAGAGATATTATCTCGAAATTCAAGAATTAAATACAGGTTAACACAACAACATCATTGTTACTATATTTTATTATTTTTTTCTTTACACCTGCATTGTGATAGCCTTCTAAAATCAACCTCCTAACCACTATATACACAATGCTACAAGCAATTATAAAACCCACTTTAAATCTTAGAAACTTTTTTCGGAAAAAGTTAAACCATCAACAAGACACAGGAAAGGATGCCTTATTTAGCCAAACTGTTCCACATGGGTAGGATGTGACAAAAGGTCACAATACGGGGCATCTGAATTAGAGTACATGGCAAGTCTCGGTAATTCACCTTTGTTGGCTATAATTCCCTTGCATAAAATTGTGTGTGGCGCATTATCTGAAATGAACTTAATTGTTTATTAAGAACACATTTTATGATATTTTTGTTGGTTAAAGCATCAGTGTATTGGTTTCAAAAAAGTTTCTAAGATTTAAAGTGAGTTTTATATTGGGCTTGAAGCATTGTGTATATATTGGTTTAAGGAGGTGAATTAGAAAGGCTATCACAATGCAGGTGTAAAGAAAAAGATAATAAATACAGTAACACAATGATGTTGTGTGTTAAACTGTATTTAATTCTGAATTTTCAAGGTAATATCTCTTTTCAAAAGGATCACTGGAACTGAAGCGTCTGTTGGATTTCTTTTTAAATGAAATTTTTTTTTTTCCCCCTTTTTTTGAAATGATGGTATTTTTATATAACTGTATTCCTGTGTGTATGTTTTACGTGAATGTCGGTTTTTTTTTTTTTGTACTTTGTTGTCATGCCGTGTCCATGAAAATGCATGTTTGTTGTGGACGTTATGACTGTAATCCTAGCGCGGGATTGCACGTGCATATGTATATGCCGTATTAAGAGCGTATTTGTGTTTGTTTGGCCATCGGTGGGTGTATAATATTCGTGTTGGATGTAATACTTCAATTTAAAAATCATTTATTATATTATTATTATTATTACTTATTAATTATTTCTAAGATTTTTTTATTTTGCACGGAGACTTTCAAAATAGCTACAAGCTTGTTTCAAAGTGAAAGTCAAGGGAGGTTAGTCCTAATTGGGCCTTAATTTTGTAGGATTTATCTATTAAAGGGTGAAATTAACCAAGTTCATCCCTGTTCAGTTTTGAAATCATACAGGGAGTGAAGCCAAATGCACAACATATCAGCACACCAATTCCATATAGCAGGTACTACCACAGTTTTTGAACTGCCTTTGTTCATGTGATATATACGCTGCAAACTAGCATGTACTAAAATATTATAAATTTTTGACCCACTCTAAGTATAAATGATTATAAAATACACAATGGGAAATTATACACTGTATTAAATAAAAAAATACAAAATGCCGCAAATTTGAATGGCATTTGCTACAGACTTACTTGAGAGGTGAAATTAACAGTTCGGTTGGTGAAGTGGCTCTAGAAAGGGGGTTCTACTCGCTGTGGTTTTGGAATGCTGTTAAAAACGCGTTTCTCTGGTAAAGTTCTTAGGATAAGTAAAGTGTGGGTGAGTGCTTTTTTTGAGTGACTGGCCTGGTTAACTGCCCTTTGAAGTGGCGGTGGATGGGAGCCCTTGTTAAAGTGACTCGTCCGGTCGAGCAATTTTCAGATAAGTGCTGGGGTTTGGTTTTGCCGCCAACATATCAATGTTGGCGATTGCCCCCTAGAGGTCGGGGAAAGATATTTATTATTGGTTTTCGATAAGGTAGAGTTAGTCCTAGCATATCCCTTGATTATTTGGTTTACATAATAATTTTGATGTTGAAAAGGCTGCTGACTCAATTCTAGAGCTTCTGCATATATAGATGTGCATGTGTGGTGGCCAGCCGGGTCAGAGGATATTGATCCCAAGGCAGCCAATCCCCCAGGCAAAACACCTGCCTTGACTTAATGGGGCGGGCCTGGGTTTTATTTGCCCAGTTCTGAGGTGCCCACCTTGAAAGGGGAATGCCGACGGATAATGCATTTTTGAACCCACCACCATGCTTGTGGTGGTCTCACATTAATGGGCCTTGTGCCTAACCCATACACATGGTACATGTAAATACTATGGTGTGGGTGAAGAGTGCTGGTCTTTAGACCCTTCCCATTTATAGAGTTCAGTCCTCAATCATCCAGCAACAGCTGGAGTGACCAAACAGCGGCAGGACCATGTTACGTTTATTTGAGGCCACCTACACTAGAAAATATCAAAAGTTTGTCCATCTGAGACGACCAGCTATCAATTGTATCAAAGAATTGGAATAGGAATAAAGATTTTGTTTATTTTAACTTATTTCTCATAGATCAGAAAGAGGAAAGGATATAGTAGACAAGATAGATAAATAACTACTGATTTTCATTTTTACTTGCATTCATGATATTTTCATTTTATTATTTTTTTTTATTTTCACTAATATAATAAATTTTTTACTTTATAATATACTAGCAGAAATATGCGCCCTCCAGCGTAAGTATTTAAGTTTTTAATGTAATTAGATATCTTAAATTAGAAAGACTGACAAATTAAAATAAGGAACACATATAAAAAGATTTATCCTATTTCCATTATATATAATTGGTTTCTATATAAAATATGTATAGTATTGGTTTCCGAACGCTCTACCGATGAGTAACCCGGCCCCTATATATATATATATATATATATTTATATATTTTATATATTTATTATATTATATTTAGTCATAAGCTGATTTCATTTACATTGCTTTTCAAAGCATTATATGCTTATCTTTAGATAAATCACCTTGTAATGAACATCAAATGACATATTTGTTATGAATAGCGTTATTGCTTTATTTGACCATGTGTCCTCCTCGTAAGAACGTTGTGTATGTTAAAATAAACACGGTGGAAAGATTATTCCCTTTTAAGGTGATTGATTTCTGTTGTTATTTTTTCAGTCCAAGTTGATAAAAAAAAGTATTTCCGGGGCACAAAGGCTCTGAATATTTTCTGATTTAGTATTAGGTGTTTTGCAGTTGAATTCAGTGGCTAGTTAGGATCCGGCATTTCTTTACAGAGCTCATCCTCATCTCTTGGATCCATTAATTGGTTTGACGTTCTAAAAGGGGGTCCTCTTTTTCTCGTTTTGTGAATTATTCATTATGGGAATAGGAATATCGTTTGAAATCCCCCTGGACCATTCCCACATATTTTGGTTTATTGTCACTTCATACAACAGGATTTCATGATTTCAGATTAATGGATCTGCGAGACATAACTCTGTCCCCGTCCCCTCTACCAGGCAAAACCCGGATAGCCGCTTCTAATAAAAAATAAAAGTCATGAGTTTAAACTTTCATATGGTTTTTACTAAATGATTCTTCATTTGTACAATGTGAGTTTAATCGTTATGAATAGCGTTCTTGCTTTATTTGACCATGTGTTCTCTCGTGCGTGCATGATGTTAAAATAACACCAGAAGATTTTCCTTTAAGGGGGGGATGGTTGATTTTCTGTTGTTATTTTTTTCAGCCCTTAGTTTTATAAAAATTTCTTCTGTTGTGGACACGCTGCTGAATATTTCCGATTTACTATTTCTCTGAATGTTGAAGATAGGCTTGATTGATTAGTATTATCTGCGTTTCGGACTGTTGTTTTTTTTTTTTTTTTTTTTTTTTTTTTTCCCATCTTCATTGTTATTTGTACCCAAGTCTGATGGGGTGTGTTTGACCAGCGCGAAGCATTGGGAACTACTTACTCATGGATAGGAGATGAATATAGGGACAATAACCTGGATAGATCGACCGAAAAGGTCAGCAATCGATGTTCATATGGATCACCAAAAAACACACTCTTATCCATGAGTTTAGCAATCCCAATGCTTCGTGCATGGGTTGAACGCACCCATCAGACTATGGGTACAAATAAACAAATGAGATGGGACATAGTCCGAATAACGCAGATAATCAATTTCGATTTAGTTTTAGGTATTTTGCATTGAATTTTGTCCTTGTAGTTATCCGGAATTTTTCTCAGACATGTCCATGATCAGACTGGGCACAAGTGTTAAGCTGTATCAATTATTTGTTTACTGATGATACTACTTACTTTACCTTATTAACACAGGGAGGAGAATGCTTCTACCCTATAATGGAATTAAACTAGCCCAACGTGCTGACGCCTGTGGTCAGCTGTGTCACACAGTCCAAACACCAGTCCAAAGTAACATGCGGAAACCCCATATTCGGCTTTCCCGTCTGTCCCCTACTGATCAAAGGGGAGCAACTCTATTTTGTTAGGGTCTTCCTTAACATGTAGGCATTCCTCTTTGAAGTGCCTCAGCACCAAGCAATAAATCCAGCTGGAGCTCAAAGTGAGCACGAACATGTTTGGCATGTAAAAATGAGGAGATATTGGGGGGGGGAGGCTACAATGTGTTTTGCCAACGCGTAGGCCTTAAAGCCCAAAGCGCTGTCCAGTGGAATTGGATCCTTGGATAAAAGTCCTGGGTATTGGTAATGTCCGGTTATTGTAAGTCCCTCCTCAGTGAGTGCAATTAGAATTATGGCCAGTGTGGGGTTTAAGTAGTGTATAGCCACGCAGTTATGGTTAATGATTGGCGAAGAATAGACCACATGATTTTAGGCCAGTTTCTATAAATCCAGGTGGGGAATAGAGACACACCTTATATGACCAAAAATTCCAACCAGGGGAGTGTAGGCAGGTGATTACAGAGACTGAATCGCAACCTCCTTGATTATGAGACGTGGTTTGAAGTCAGGACAATTCACCCTCGTTGGCACGTATGCAAATTTCATATTAATCGCAGCACTAGCTATGATTTGGCTCGATTGTGGGATCTTGTTCAAGCAGTTAATCATCATTTAGGGCCTGCCTTCCCACACCGAGGCAGTTATGTTTGATCTTGCGAATGAGAACACAGATGTAATTTGGTGGTATTTGAATCAAAGACTGCTGTAATATTGTTGTAGGAGAAAGCTTTGTCAGGAGACTTTTGAAGTTGGGAAAGTGATACTTGTGGTTTTAATTTAAATAATCCCTTACAAAACGATTTTCACCAGCCCTGGTCTTTTAGGTGATGTCAGGTGCTGGCCTGGGGGGACCATGTGATTATTTTGGCTCATTCCAATGGGAACCCCTGTGGGCAAGTATGTATTATAATGGCAATCCAGAATTCAGAAAAGAAAATACACCTTTTCCCAGTATAAAGCCCCTGATTGGTCAGGCAAGGATGAGTTAAAATTTTCCTCTGGTGAATAAATGCAAATACTAAGTTTGTTTCCACACCCACTTTACATCAAAACATTCATAATATGTTAAATCATTTTTTAAGATGTAAGGGTTTCACATTTCAAAGGCTTGTTTGTAAAAAAAAGAGATAAAAGATAAAGATATATAATTTTTTAAAGCATGAATATTGTGAGTGTAGGTGTTCAAAATAGACTAATATTTAAGAAATTACAGATAACTTTACCAGCCATGCTGCGCCAATACTATAAATTGATTGTGAGCCCAGGAGATATTCATAATATGATATTTTGTCAGTTATGGCATTAAGGTCACCTGATTAATTTTTTTTTAAATCCGCGGATTTTTTTATTGGGCTGTTTATGCGGCTGACTTTATGTTAAATCTTGATAATAAAGTAAAAGGTTGCAGAGTAGTTTATTGTAGCAATGGAGTCCTATCTCCTTTACACTGTATTAGACCAAGGTGATTTTTTTTCTAGATTGAAGCACCACACCTACCTTCAGCTCCCACTTTACCACACAGGATCAGATTTACCCTATCTGCGCTATTATATTGCTGGAGTTGGCAGGGGCCGGTATTGAATCGGCAACCTGGCAATTCCAGTTGGTTCTACTGACTACTCTTGCCCATTTTTACATTCTGGAAACCATCAGAAACCGAAAGCTCATGCAATGGCTGGTGCAAAAAATGCATGTTCCTGTAGTGTTATGTTTTTTTACATAATATAAAATACGGAAGACTGAAATGATATACAAGACCACATTTGTATGGAAAATTAACACAGTTTTTTAGCTCAGTTGGATTAGAGCATTCGGCAGAAACCACAAGGGTTCCTCGTCGATACTGGCTGCACTCAGCGTATGAGTAGCACAGGGATCTGTGCGGTTAAGTAAGGAGCTGACCAGTCGGTGTGGCGCTTCACCTCAGATACTAAAATCATCTCCTGACGAGCTAAACCAGGGGC
The DNA here is from genome assembly GCA_023376005.1 of Doryteuthis pealeii. Taxonomy (NCBI): domain Eukaryota; kingdom Metazoa; phylum Mollusca; class Cephalopoda; order Myopsida; family Loliginidae; genus Doryteuthis; species Doryteuthis pealeii. The sequence goes on along the minus strand of CM042159.1, from coordinate 21,534,576 downwards.
CCAATTTTTTACATGCAATATGATTATATTTACCAACAAATGACATTTATCATATTAAAGAGATATCTAATTTTCATAAGGAGTTTAAAAGCAAGATTTAATAAATAAACTATCCTGTGTTATTCATTGTTGTTAGTGGTTGGTTTAATAGGCATATCAAACATTTTGGCGTCATTTAATGCCAAAATCAAAACATTTGATAAACAAAGTTTGCTTTCAGTAACTGCTGTTGCTTAAATAGTCACCCAATTGAGTAGTGAGCAGGCTTCCCTCACAGATAGATAGATAGATAGATAGATGATAGAGACTTGGGACAAATAAGATAGAAACAGGACTGGGGGCAAATTAGTAGATAGATAGATAGATAGATAGGATACTGGACAGATTAGAATTTAAAAACAAACTGGGCAAAATAGCATAGATAGATAATCAGATAGATCAAAAGAGACTGACAGATAGATAGAAACAGACTGGGGCAAATAGATAGATAGATAGATAGATAGATAGATAGAGACTGGGGACAGATAGATAGAAACAGACTGGGGCAAATTAGATAGATAGATAAGATAGATCAGGACTGGGACAATAATAGAAAACAGACTGGGTCAAATAGATAGATAGTAGATAGGATAGATAGAGACTGGGGACAGATTAGATAGAAACAGACTGGGCAAATAGATAACTAGATAGATAGATAGAGACTGGGGACAGATAGATAAAGAACAGACTGGGTCAAATAGATAGATTAGATAGATAGATAGATAGAGACTGGGACAGATAGATAGAAACAAGACTGGGCAAATAGATTAATAGATAGATAGATAGAGACTGGACAAATAGATAGATAACAGACCTGGGGCAAATAGATAATAGATAGATAGATAGATAGATAGGACTGGGACAGATAGATAAAACAGACTGGGGCAGATAGAGAGATAGATAGATAGAGAACTGGACAGATAGATAGAAAAACAGACTGGGACCAATAGATAGATAGGATAGTGATAGATAATACTGGGACAGATAGATAGTTACAGGACTGGGCAGATAGATAGATAATAGATAGATAAGATAGATAGATACGTGGGACAGATAAATAGAATTAGACTGGGGCAGATAGATAGATAGATAGATAGAGACTGGACAGGATAGATAGAAACAGACTAGGGCAAATAGATAGATAGATAAGATAGATGATAGAGATGGGACAGATAGCATAGAAATAGACTGGGGCAAATAGATAGATTAGATAGATTTGAAACAGACTGGAGCAAAATAGATAGATAGATAGATAGATTAGATAGATAGAGAATGGGACAAAATAGATAGAAAACAGACTGGGGCAAATAGATAGATAATAGATAGATAGATAAGATAGATTAGATACTGGGACAATAGAAGAAACAGACTTGGGGCAATAGATAGATAGATAGATAGATAGATTAGGACTGGAACAGAAGATAAGAAACAGACTGGAGCAAATGAGATAGATAGATAGTAGAACTCGACATATAGATAGAAACAGACTGGGGCAAATAATAGATAAGATAGATAGATAGATAGATAGATAAGAGACTGCCGACAAATAGATAGAAACAGACTGGGGCAAATAAATAGATAGATAGATAGATAGAAGATACTGGCGACAGATAGATAGAAACAGACTGGACAAATAATATTAGATTAGATAGATAGATAGATTAGATACGGATTAGATACTGGGACAATATATAGAAACAGACAGGGGCAAATAGATAGATAGATAGATAGATATACAGATAGTAGAGACTGGGACAGCATAGATAGGAAACAGACTGGACAAATAGATAGATAGATAGATAGGAGACTGGGAACAGATAGATAGAAACAGACTGGGTCAAATAGATAGATAGATTAGATAGATAGATAGGATACTGGACAAATAGATAGCAAACAGGACTGGGGAAATTAAGATGTAGATAGATAGAGACTGGGACAGATAGATAGGAAAACAGACTTGGGGCAAATTAGATAGATAGATAGATAGATAGAGACTGGGGACAAATTGATAGAAATCAGGGACTGGGGCAAATGATAGATAGATAGATAGATAAGATAGATAGAGACTGGGACAATTAGATAGAAACAAACTGGGGCAAATAGATAGATAGATAGATAGATAGAGACTGGGACAAATGATTAGAAACAGACTGCGGGCAAATAGATAGATAGTAGATAGATAGATAGATACTGGGACAGATAGGAATAGAAACCAGACTGCGAATAGATTGATAGGATAGGTATTAGCCACACTTGATTAGGATGGGGTGTTTGGTTGTTTTTTTTATGACATACAAACCCGTTCAAGACACTTAATGCCAAATCAAGTCATTTTTGATAAACAAAGGGACTCAGGTTGCTTTACAGTACAGCTGTGCTTAAGTGGTCACTAATTAAATATTGAAACAGGCTCATCGCTGCTTAACTTTGCGTGCTTTCAGGATGAACCTGAATTTATTTCGTTGTTTATTTTAAGGCATATTAAACCATTTTGAGTCAACTTAATGCCAAATTAAGTCATTTTGATAAACAAGGACTCAGTTTGACCTCGGTACCTACTGTTGCTTAAGTGGTTATCTCCCCACAGGAATTTTCCTACCCGACATTAAGATGTTGAATAGCATAGTAACATTTTATGTTAAGGATCTTATCATAACAGAGATTTGGTGTCCGTCTGTCTGTAGCCGAAACTATGTCACTGCACATCACACAGGACCCTCAGGAATTGTGTAAGTTTATAATAAGTAACTAATTTATTCTCCAAAATCATTAATTGATAGATAATCTAATTTTATTAACAATTTCTCTATGAAAATCTGAGTTAGATTTTGTCTCAAAACAAGCTATGATATTAGTGCATTTAATACTGCAATGTGTGTCATATATCTCTAAAGAAAAAGGTTTACATAATATGGTTGTGTTCATTTTGCACACTGGTTTTAATAAAATGGGGTTTAATAAATAATTACTTGATGTTATTGATGTCTAATATTATTGTTTTATTGTCAATGTATTANTGAATGATGTTTCTTGTATTTGTTGATTTTTTTATCGTGTGATTGTTTTGTTGAACCTTCGTGGATGACAGAACATAGGATCATATTTCACTAAACCTTTGACACTACATTAGGATTCCATAACTCAGGATTATTCACTTACGAAAGGATTCTATTAGCTCTGGACTTACCTTACTTACTTTTAAGTCCTTTTCAACTGGCCAAGGATGGCGGCAGAAACTTTAACAGAGGTTTAACTTTTTCTTCTTTTATCCTTGTTGCTTCGACTTTAATTCAACCGTCAGCTTCATAGATGTCTGTTTTCTGTTACAAGGTAGGATTAGACAGCTTTAGTTGTTTACCCTTTAGAATCATTAGTGTATAACCCTACAATCTATTTAAGAAATTTAGGGAGCCATGAATTTCCTGGAGACTCACTCAAGCAAGTATGTGCATCCCATGACCGTATTAAATAAAAAATCTATCGCATTCATTGCTGTGGTATATCCACAGGTTCCTGCTAGTCATATACAAACACACACACAGACACATTACATATATGTGTGTGTTATGTGCATGTTGTGTATGTGTGTTTATATATCAAGAGAGAGAGTTCAAAGTACAGCTGTTGTCAGTACAGGAAATTATATCATACCCATATATATATAATTTCCTTTGTTTCCATTATTGGTTAATATTCTGGTTTAATAACAAATTAATGATTTCTTCCTGTTTGCAATTCTTGTGGCTACTTTTGGAATTCACAGTAACACCAAATCATCTCTACAGTATATAACACTATTCTGAAATTACATAAACAATTAATATTTCAATATTCCACAACTTCTGGAGACTTTACCAAGGTCATTGTATTTTCTCTCTTTATTTTTTTAACCAGGTTTATTACCTGGTCTGCTGTCATTGCTACACCAATTATTTAGTATAAGTTCTATTATTTTATCTATTAATAATGGGAGATTGCGCCCTTCTTAGGTGTCGTGTAACAAATTACGTCACTGCTTACGTCACATTACCCATAATTTTACATATAAAAGTGAAGTATCAACTATGAAATCCTAATCATTCACTCCTTCTAAATAGAAAGTATCATTATCACATTGGACCCACTTTACTCTGAGAGAACCAAACATCTAGTAGTAATATATATAAAAGTAGAGCATCACTATAAAATGATTAATTTGAATACTTCCACTCCTTCCTAAATTAGAAGCATCAATAGCCATCATGGACAAGCTGTAACTATGAAAATGCTTACGAGAATCCTCCACTGCTTTCTAATAGAACACCATATCATCATGGACCACTGTTACAAACCAGGAATTCTTAAGGATCAAAGGACACCTAATTAAAACTAATTTTAAACACTTCACTCCTTCCTAACAGAAGTACCAATATCATATGGACCACTGTTTACAACAGGAACCTTAAGGATTCAAAGGAAACCTAATTAAAAACTAATTTAACCTTCACTCCTTCCTAAACAGAAGCACCAATATCAATCATAGACAGCTTGTTTTAACTATGAAATGCTACTTGAGAACTCCTCCACTGCTTTCTAAATAGAAGCACCAATATTCATCATGGACCCTGTTACCAATGGGAAACCTAACATATTCAAGGGACACTAGTTAAAAACTCACAGGGCAATTTATCTTTCAATTCATTTTTGTTTGATTTCATTTTATTTATTCTTCATATCTTGATGTCCAAAAATGAAAATAATCTCATTATGTTGTAAGGGAAGTGATAATAGTTGTAATTAAAAGTTGACTTGTTATGTCGTAGTTAGCTGGATTTACCAAAGAAAAGACCAAGATCTTCAGCCGTGGAATAAAAGAATTCCTGGCAGAATGTTGCAGGATCTTAGAATTACCATATTTAGCAGAATAATGTCAGCATTCCATGGAAAGATTTCAAGTGTTGAAGAGATTAACATTTTTTTTTTATTCATTTTCTTCTCTACCATAATTCTTCCACTTCTTCTTCTTCTTCTTCTTCTTCTTCTTCTTGTTGTTGTTGTTGTTGTTGTTGTTGTTCTTCTTTCTCTTTCTTCTCTTATTATTATTATTATTATTATTATATTATTATATATTATTATTATGCTCCTTTTGAGTTTTCACATATTATTATTATTATTATTATTATTATTATTATTATTATTATCTCTGTTGTTGTTGTATACCATTGTCTTCTTTTTTGTCTCCCTTACCCATTTACCCCCTCCTCCTCCTCCTCTTCTTTCTTCTTTTCGTCTTTCTTCTTCTTCTTCTTCTTCTTCTTCTTCTTATTATTATTATTATTAGTAGTAGTAGTAAGAGTAGTATTTATATTATTATATTATTATTATTATTATATTATTATTACAACACCACCACCACCACCTCTTTTCATTTTTCTTTTTTTGTCTATTTTATATCTTCCTTCTCTTAAAATACTTTTTTAAATATAAAAGTGATGCTGCAAACTTTTCAGCCCACCCAAGGGAATTCATTTTTTTAAATTTTTATTGCATATATTTTTTTTAATTAAAAATTTTTTTAAAGAAGTGTTAAATAAATTTAAGGGAATAAGGTATGGAACAGTACGTACATTTCATAAGTCTAGATAAGCATCTACCCAAACCCTTCCACCTAGGGGTGGGTAATTTCCATCTTTGGTTGAACCAGACATTTCAGTAAGTAAAGTAAAGTCGTGGGTGGCCTAAGTCGGTATCGCCAGACAGCAAGGAGTCTATCCCCTTTTCACTAGTGCTAGACCAGGGAGATTGTTTTTGGTGTCTATCATCATCAGCTCCTCACTTTACTGCACAGATCCCTGTGCTACTCATACGCTGAGTTGGTGAGGGCCGGTATCAAACCCAAAACCTTGTGGTTCCTAGTCGAACGATTTTCTGACTGAGACACATATATTTAGTCTTTTTCTTCTTTTTCTCAAATAATTATTTACAACTTTCATTCTGAGTCCTGAGGAGACTTGCTGTCACTCAGAGTTCAGTGAAAAAAACACCAGTTAAAACTAGTGTGAAAAACTTGCATTTTTATTTTTATCCTTTTCATGTAATTCTACAGATGGTTGGTTGATTTGATTTATGGCATATCAACCCTTGTAGGTTATTTGATACGAATGTCCATTTTCTTTTGAAAGTAATTATATGGTTTAACTCTTAACATCCTGTTGAGAATTTTTTTTAAGTCCAGAGCCCCATTCCTATTAGGATTTATCGAAAAATGACTAAAAATGGCCTTTTCATTTAAAGTTAGCTGTTATTTCCCTTAAATCAAAGACTTCTAAATATGTTTAATATTACATTTAAACAAAGGCTTTCAAAGTCCAGAGCCCCATTCCTATTAGATTTTATCAAAAAAATGGCTAAAAATGGCCTTTTCATTTAAAGTTAGCTGTTATTTCCCTTAAATCAAAGACTTCTAAATATGTTTAATATTACATTTAAACAAAGGCTTTCAAAGTCCAGAGCCCCATTCCTATTAGGATTTTATCAAAAAATGGCTAAAAATGGCCTTTTCATTTAAAGTTAGCTGTTATTTCCCTTAAATCAAAGACTTTTAAATATGTTTAATATTACATTTAAACAAAGGCTATCATTTGGAGTAGATTAGAAAAATGAATGTAACTTCCGGTTGGGTGGAATGAGGCAGTATAGGACGTTAAGAGTTAAAGTAAAATATAAGTAGATACTTGGATGTTGCCAGAGAGCTGAAAAAGCTGTGGAACATGAAGACGACACCAATTGTAGTTGATGCCCATGGAATAATTCCCAAAGGTCTAGAAGAGAGACTGGGTGAACATGAGATCAGAGGTAAAATAGAGACTATACAGACCACTGTACTTTTAAGATCAGCTAGAATACTTAGAAGAGTCCTGGAGACTTGCTGTCACTCAGTTCAGTGAAAAACCACCAGCTGAAACTGGTGTGAAAAAACTTGCACAATAATAGCAATAATCCTAAGGATCTAGAAAATAGACAGAATGAACAAGAGATCAGAGAGGGGTTCCCGACCAGGGGTGCTCACATCCCCTGGGAGTTCGAGCATCATTCCAAGGGGTGCAAGAAGCATCTGTTAAAATTTTCTTTTGTAATTGATATTATTTATATTTTAATTTCTTCTTTATTTTAGATTATTATCATTACCCTACATCATGTCGAAGAACATATTAAATATCATATTAGATTTAGAGAGTGAATATATATGATCTTTTGATAAAACTGTAGTATGGATTCACATTCTATATTTTTGATCAAAAGTGTTAGGGAGAGTTATCTCCCCCTAACGATTTGAACCAGAAACTCTCCAAAAAGGAGGAGGACAAATTACTGATGCCCAGAGACAGGAACCGGACCCGGTACGTGACACACGCGTATCCTACATCAGCCGAACTGAATCCAAAACCATCCCACTGTATTCCCTGTCAGTGAGAATAAATAAAACAAATATTGTTATTGTTAACATATTCCCTGTTTGATTCAGCAGAGTGGTCAATTGTTGGTATCGGCTGGAGAGTGAGGGAATATCCCCTTTTCACTTTCACTAGACCAGGGATATTGTCTTTGCATCTGAAGTGAAGTGCCACACCTACCATCAGCTCCCACTTTACCATACAGAAGCTGCTACTCATGTGCTAAATTGGGTAGGGAAGGTATTGAACACGGAACTTTGTGGTTCGAAGGCAGCTGCTCTACTGACTGAGCTAAACCAACTCATGTATGAAGAGACGAAATGGTTAATCATATGAAAAGCTAATGCAAACTAATACAAAGGGAGTACAAGGCTAGGCATGACAAGGTGGGAGAGGTGATCCACTGGGAATTGTGCAAGAAATTAAATTTTGATTATGCTACTAAATGATATATGCACAAACCAGAATTGGTCCTTGGGAATGAAACGCATAAAATTCTCTGGGATTTTGGAATACAAGGGGATCACCTAATCCCAGCCAGAAGACCAGTGTTGATTGACAAAAAGAAGAGAACTTGTCACCTAATGGATTTTGTTGTCACAGCGGATCACAAATCTTTGAACTTGAAGAGTTTTATTAGTGTAGAAGATTCTATTATTGGCATGCCGTGTAGTTAGTTTGAAATGTTTGTGAAAGACCATTGAATGTCAGCCGGCTTAATTGACATGTGATGACCCCAGGGTATTTTGAGAATGTGGCTTTTATTGTATGAGAAGGTTATGTGATCAGATTACACAAGGAAGTTAGATAGTAACTTTAATCAGTCAGTTGAGAATTCCATATCTGCTCTCCCTGTGGTCGCAATGGTAATAGGAGTTTGTGATGAATAAAAAAAATATGCGCACATAAAAATGTGGCTGAGTTGTTTTTCATCCCAACACAGAAGAACCTGAAATATTTGGGGGTCACAAGAATAACAAGATGGTGATAGAGAGATACAATGATAGACAACAGGAGAAGATAGCTGTGAGCTATGTTCACCCTGCCTCCATTGCATTTACTCAGTAACAACCAGATTACGCCACCCTCAACTAATCTACATCACAATTCCCAAACTGGCTGAGTGTGTGTGTGTGGTGGGGGAGTCCCATGGTGTAGTGGCTAACATGCTGGACTACAAAATTGTAGTAAGTGAGTTCAAACTCCAGTTGAACTATTACATTCACATTTAAACTAATACTCTTGGGAAAAGTATGAACGCCTCATCTCTCCAAGTTAAATAGTACTACTACTGATCTTCAACAAGGATGGCTTTGGCATTAAATAACCCACAAAGGATGATATGTCGTTAAAAAACAAACCAAACCAAACCAAGTTGTGTGACAGTAGTTTTATAGTAATTTACCATGCACATATGAACTCTTCCAACAATAAATAGTAGCAGGTTCTGCAATTAAGCGAGAGTTAATATTTCAGCAAACAACCAATAAGACAGCCTTATGTGTAACCGGCTCATTGGTATATATTTGTACTACTGTTCTTTGTTAATATATTTGTTTAACTCATTTCCTCTCTTGTGTCTTTATTCTGGCCCCTAACCAGGCCACATCAAATAGAATCAGTTCTGGATTTATAATGGGGGGAAGAGGGCAATTTCCCTTGGGCCCCTGCCAAAGGGGAACCCAAACTTCCTTTATAAAACCTGTAAAAATTGTAAAATTAGTTTTATTATTGAAAAAATAAACAGAATAAAATCAAGCATTTTCTTCGGATAATAACTTAAAATATATTTTTTTCTTTTAATAAATACAATTTTTTCTTTTATTTCTCATGTACCTAATTTAATTTCTATGTTTGAGAGTTCCCTTTAACCAGAAGTGCCAGTGCCCCCTCACCCCAAAGTCTAAATAGAATTACTTTTACATGCCATAATTTAATAATTTTGCAGTCTTTACATAATAATGTGACACACTTTTATGTAGTGCAAGGCTGTTATAAAAATGGCTTCTCTTTGTTTACCAGTTTATGGTTGGTTTGTTTAAAAGAATGGTAATAGCAGTAATAATGATGGTTGGTTGGTTGTTTTGTTTTATGGCATATCAACACTTTTGTGGGTCATTTAATGCTGAATCAAGTCATTTTAGACAAACAAAGGACTCAGGTTCCTTATAGTACCTACTGTTGTTTAAATGGTCACCTAATTAAGTATTGATCAGGCTCATCGCTATTATATAGATAGATAGAAAGAGACTTGGACAGATAGATAAAAATAGGTTGGGGCATATATATATATATATATATATATATATATATATATAGAGAGAGAGAGAGAGAGAGAGAGAGAGAGAGAGATAGATAGATATTACAGACTGGGATAGCTTGGTTGATTGTTTTTTTTATGGCATATCAACCCTTTTCAGGTCATTTAATTCTGAATCATGTCATTTTAATAAACAAGGGACTCAGGTTGCTTACAGTACCTGCTGTTGCTTAAGTAGTCACCCAATTAAGTATTCAATAGGCTCATTGCTGCTTAAGTTCGATTGTCTAGCAGGAACTAGTGCTTCCAGAGTAAATTGACCATAATCCAGTTCATGGAATGTCTTTATATTTGTTACTAGCAAATATATGCACCCTCCGGGTGCAAGTATTTAAGTTTAAATGTAATAAAATATTAGATTAAATCAGAATGGCTAATGAAACTAATTAAGAATTCAAATAAAAAGATTTGAAACTGAGGGGGTATAATCGGAAAATAGAACAACTGAAACTTACTCTTTCATCACTTCCGTTTTTCAATGCTAAATTTTCCTAATTTAACTATTTAGTTAAAATAGGAAGTAAAGAATAAAATTACAGTTATTTCTTCTTGTTAATGAATTTCTTTTAGGATTTATTGAAGAGATTTTTACTCATATTCATTAAGATAAAACCAAACAATTAGAAATCAATAATACCAAGCACATTTTTATTAAAATCAGTTTTTTTAATATCAATATGCAAATTAGCTTTACGTTTACACTGAAAACTGGTATTTTGTTGTATATATAAATACAATTGCATGTTATTAGTATTTAGGTAAGGCCAACAGTATTAATAATGTCAAACAGTTTTATTATTAATTGAGGTTTAAATAGAAATAGAATCATGGAGAATGTGACGTAAATAACTAAGGGAATTGTGACTTGAGTAGTAATATAGTTTCGGTTACAGACAGAAAAACACACAATCTCCATTATAATAAGATGTTGCATGTCCACTTTGTTAAGATTTGTTCTTGGTTGGAGGCATGTGGTGTACTGGTTAGAGTCATAGGAAATGGACTCTTTGACCCGAGCCCAATTCCTGGATGAAGCTACATTACACATAACGCTAATACCCTTGGGAAAGGTATGAATCCAATTACTCTCCCGGCAACGGTGTTTATCCCCTTTTCATAAGCACTAGACCAGGGAGATTGTTTTTGCGTCTTTTGGATTGGTGGAGTGCCACACTTACCATCACCTCCACACTTGACCACACAGATTCAAACTATGCTACTCATGTGCTGAGTTGAACTTGAGACCCTTTGGTTCCTAGGCAGATGATCTACGGGCTGAGCTAAACTAACTACTATTACCATAACTCATTCTCATTATTGCTATTATTATCACCACTCATTATTACTACTATTACCATTCTTATTATTACTATTATTAGTACAAGTAATTATTATTACTACTACTATTACCATTCTTATTATTACTATTATTAGTACAAGTAATTATTATTACTACTACTATTACCATTCTTATTATTACTATTATTAGTACAAGTAATTTATTATACTACTATTACCATTCTTATTATTACTATTATTAGTACAAGCATTATTATTACTACTATTACCATTCTTATTATTACTATTATTAGTACAAGCAATTATTATTACTACTACTATTACCACAACCCATTCTGTCAAAGTACTTTTAGCACTTAATATGTAAGTAAAGTCGTCAGGGTGGCCTAATGTCAATATCAGCCAGACAGCGAGGGAGAGTATCCCCTTTTCTCTAGATCAAGGAGATTGTTTTTGCGTCTGAGGTGGAGCACCACACCTACCATCAGCACCATACTTTACCACACAGATCCCTGTGCTACTCATATGCTGAGTTGGCAAGGGCCGGTATCGAACTAGGAACCTTGTGGCTCCTAGTCAGATGCTCTACCGACTGAGCTAAACTGGCCCTTTTAGCATAATAGTCATTATCATAGAGAAATGGAATCAGCAATGTGAGTTCAAATCCTGGACGAGGCTGCTTGCATTTCACTTTTGTGCTAATACCTTTGGGAAAGGTATGAATCCAGATATTCTCCCTCTAGCTTTGGGTAAATAGTTGGCCAAACTGTGCTCATTATCCTTGGATAGGCAACCAGTCTAGGAGAAGGAAAACCCTGATTTCAAACCAGCTGTGCTTCACTTGTGTCACATCCTGCTGTGCTGTAGTGGTTGAGTAAAAACACTTTAGTCTCATTCTTATGTTATTCATTAGGTTTAGCTTAGTTGTGGCACAAGGCTAGTAGTATGGAGCACCTAGTGAAAAAAAAGTAAAAAAGACTGCCCTGATATTACCAAGCTGATCTGGTATCCCCTTACAACAAAGTCACAGGTTTCATTCTCACAGATTTACCCCATGACATTGTACCATATTAAGATAAACTTAAGTTATTTACTAAACTCAGCTTAAGTGTGACACATGGCCAGAAGTATGGGACACCTAGTGAGAATCAAACTCACAAACAAATGGTCAGCTAATCTAGCTTCCTAACCATTACACCACATAAGTGCCCACCAGGTCTCCTTATCTTGTAAAATACATCTATAAGATGATGGAGAAGGGAGTCATCAGCGATGTTATATCCCTGGGATCATTGGAAATATCTGGTCTTTCAACATCGGATTTCCTTCCCAGGGAACTAATCTGGGCTGATCAAACTCCGACACTCCCCACTTAGCAAATGGCTTTCACTAGCAACTAATCTAGCTTCCTAACCATTACACCACATAAGGTGTCCACCAGGTCTCCTTATTATTATTATTATTATTATTACAATAACCACTAACCATTATCGCTATTACTACCATTATAACAAGTTGTTTTTTATATTAGTATTATTAACACAACTCATTCTTATTATTACTACTATTATTGATAAGGCTGGCTTAGCTCAGTCGGTAGACCATTTGACTAGGAACCACAAGGTTCAGGCTTTGATACTGGTCCTCGTCAGTCTGTGTTACTCATGCACGGAGTTGTCGGAGACCGGTATTGAACCCAGAATCTTGCGATTACCTAAGCGAATGGCAGATCCGGCCTGCAATCCATAATCATATAGCCCCCAGTAGGTAGGTTTCCCAAGGCGAAAAAGATGACTTTTAATTTGTAAAAAAAAAAAGGGCGGGAAAAAAGCGGCCAAATGAATGCCTTTAGACTCCTGAATATCATACTTTTTTTTAATAAGCGTAAATGTTGTTATTATTGAAGTTTTCCGTGGGTACCACCAATTTTCCCCGTGAAATTTACCCCCCACTATATATATAATATAATAAAACTTGCATAAAGGTTAATATTATCTTGAAATGTTTTATTCACTCAAAAAAAAATATGAGTGTATGAGTAGCCAAGCAATCTGTGCAGTAAAGTAAGAAACTGATGGTAGGTGTTGTGCTCTGCTTTAGATGCTAAAACAATCTCCTTGTTCTAGTGCTAGTGAAAAGGGGATAGATTCCCTCGGCGTCTGGCTGATACCGATTTTAGGCCACCCCAACAACTTTCCTTGTTGCTACCTATTCTTATCATTACAAATATAATATATATAATATATACAATAATAATATATACTATAACCCAATTTTTATTGATAATTGTGGTGTAATGGTTTGCAAGCTAGTCTTGCAGATCCATTACAACTGGATAGTGAGTTTTATCCTCACTGGATGCCCCATACTTGAGACTGTGTCATATTCTAGCTGTGACAAACGGGTTGGGTAAATACCTACTATTACTACACGTAACTACTACTTCTACTATCACCCAAATATATTTGTTATTATTGCTACTACTACTACAACTCATTATTACTATTATTACTACATCTCATTCTTGTTGCTATTATTACCAAGACTCATTCACTCATATCATTACTGCTCTTACTATAACTTGTTATTACTGATATTATTAATATTATTATTATTATTGTCATCATCATCATCATCATCATTATTGTTGTTATTGTTGTCATTGCCATCATTATTATTATTGACATCATCATCATCATCATCATCATCATCATCATCATCATCATCGTCGTTGTTGTTATTGTTGTCATTGCCATCATCATCATCATCATCATCATCATCATTGTTGTTATTGTTGTCATTGCCATCATTATTATTATTAATATTATCATCATCATCATCATTATTGTTGTTATTGTTGTCATTGCCATCATTATCATCATCATCATCATCATCATCATTGTTGTCATTGCCATCATCATTATTATTATTAATATTATTATTGTCATCATCATCATCATCATCATTGTTGTCATTGCCATCGTCATCATTATTATTATTATTATTATTATTATTATTGTTATTGTCGTTGTAGTTATCTTCACCCTCATCATCCTTATTATTGTTATTGTTGTCGTTGTCGCCATTATTATTATTATTATTATTATTATTATTATTATTACTCTAGTAGTAGTAGTAGTAGTAGTACTGGAAAAAAATTATTTGCATTGATAAGGTCTAGTCAGAAAGAAAATTGGAATGATTTTCTATTTTTAGATTTTATTTTATTATTTATTCCGAATTTCTTTCCAAACTACTCACTATCATCATCAATCATCACCACACCCTCCTCCTCCTCCTCCTCCTCCTCATCATCATCATCATAATCATCATCATCCATTTATGTTGTGGTCTGGTTACCTCCAAGTCACTTCTTCACTTCAGGTGTTTTCTATTCTTTTCTGCTGTCATCATTTAACTTCCCTCTTACCTTCTCTTCTTCTTCTTCTTCTTCTTCTTCTTCTTCTTCTTCTTCTTCTTCTTCTTCTTCTTCAGACGCATTTCTTCCTCCTCACCTGTGACAGAATTAATATCAAAGGTGGTGCATATATACCTACTCACAGACATGCCACACAAAAGGGGGAAAAGACGATGAGAAAGGCAGCCGATATAGACAAATATGACCCACACATTTGCTTGGGAGGCAGCCAACTGTATTTAAGGGTACAAAAACTAGAGACATACATTAACGTATGAAGGCATCTGTTTCTTTCCTCCCAAATAAAAACTACGCACAAAATTAGAATAACTTTGCTTAAACTCTCTTGTCTGTTGGCAAATTGCAGTATATTGTGGATACTCATAGGCACCCAAAAATATTTTTGAACACCCTGAATAAAGAATTTTCTACTGCCAAGATTTTGGGGGTGATAAGTTGGGAGTTCAGATGGAGACACACATAAGATTAATTTTTTAATATATATATATATATATATATATATATATATATTATATATATATATATATGAGAAAAAAATGAGTAAAGAAAAGAAAGGTAGATGGATAAAAATGAATTTTATCGATATCACTTTTAATTGATATCACTTACACATGTGTTTCGGTCTGTTTATCAAAATCTATACGGATTTACGTTATTATTATTATTATTAAAATAATCAGATGGAGTTGAAATGATGATGATAATAATAATAGGAAATAATAGGATTTTTAACTGTCCCTAACGGCCTCTGCGTTCATAACATTTTTAAAAAAATTATTTTTCGAACATTTGAAATTCTATTCTTGTCTCCAACTCAAAAAATAAAAATACCACTCTGATGAAGGTCGGCAAAATCTCTCTGTGTACGGAACATTTTATACATTTTTCCTATTATTATTATCATCATCATTTCAACTCCATCTGATTATTTTAATAATAATAATAACGTAAATCCGTATACATTTTGATAAACAGACCGAAACACATGTGTAAGTGATATCGATTAAAAGTGATATCGATAAAATTCATTTTTATCCATCTACATTTCTTTTCTTTACTCATTTTTTCCTCATATTGTCGGATTAATTTCCCATTCTCATATATATATATATATATATATATATATATATATATATATATATATATACATGTAGAATTAAACAAAAGACACATCTCCTGTTTAACAATTTTATTTTTGATCTTTTCGAGTTCTCTAGCCAACTTTTTAATATTTGGATGGAATTCGTGGATAAGTCCACCAAAGTTCAGGTCCTGAGTACTTTCGGCACTTCGAAGTGCCATCATCAGGGGTGATGTGTTCCAGTTTTTTTTAATAATTTATATAATTAATTAATTTCCAATGCAGTACACGCATTTTAAAATGCCTATAACACCTTTCTCATCAATTCTTCTCCTTCCAGCCTCCACATTATTATAATTTTATAAAAAAAACTGGAACACATCACCCCGATGATGGCACTTCGAAGTGCTGAAAGTACTCGGGACCTAAACTTTGGTAAGCTTATCCATGAATTTCACCCAAATATTAAAAAGTTGGCCAGAAAACTCGAAAAGATCAAAAATAAAATTGTTAAACAGGAGATGTGTCCTTTGTTTAATTCTACATGTATAAATGAAAGAATGCTGCCCAAATAACACACACACAACACACACACACACACACACACACATATATAATATATATATATAATATATATATATATATGCTCCAAACCCCTGGTAGGTTGAGCTCCCAGGAGAGAAATTCGCTGACAACTGACGATTATGCTTAAATTGCAATTTAATATCTAATAAAATGAATGAAGCTCTTTAGCGGCTTTTATATATATACAATGTATGTATTTATCAGTTAAAATTCTTCTCCCTTGCATGGGTAGGTTCAATGTTGCTTTCTTTGAAAAGGAATCATATAAACTTTCCTTTTTTTTGTACAAAAGATTTGGAGTAAACATCTCTACAAAAACTAAACAGCACACACAACACACACACACACACACAAACTCACACACACACACACACACACACACACACACACACACATATAATATATATATATATATATATTCAACTCTAAATTCAAACTTGTTAAACTCCACTTAAGAAATTGATGTTGTGTCGCATCCTGCTCGTGCGGAGGGGTTGGTAAATATATATATATATATATATATATTTACCAACCAAAGCATTTTTGTATAAATTCAGATACTATGACCCACACACACACACACACACACATATATATATATATATATATATATATATATGTGTGTGTGTGTGTGTGTGTGTATGGGGGTCATAGTATTTGAATTTGTACAAAAATTCTTTTTGCACAATATTCTGACCTGTATCATACATCAAAATTAAGCTGGTCCTTTGTGGATCTCATCCCTACTTCTCAACATAGTCCTTATTTGTCTCAACAGCAATGTCCCACCTCCAAATGAGAGCATGTATCCCTGCCCCGTAAAATTCTGTTGACTGTTCTTTGTGCCACTTCTTCACTACAGATTTTTCTTCCTCGTCACTGAAATAAAGTTTGCCTCTCAAACCCTCTTTCATGTGGCTGAAGAGATGGTAGTCTGAATTCCAGTGACAAGGAAGTGAAATCTATAGTGAAGAAGTGGCTCAAAGAACAGTCAACAGAATTTTACGGGGCAGGGATACATGCTCTCATTCAAAGGTAGAACTTTGCAATTGAGAGAAACAGAGACTATGTGGAGGAGTAGGAATGGGATCCACAGAGGACCAGCTTCATTTTGATGTATCATACATGTTCCTGTGTTGGTAATTATACCTGTCCTAAACAAAATGGCATTACTTTTTTCTCACCCTCGTATATTTTCTTATATTTCCATATAATTTTTGCTCCTTAATAGTAAATGATCAACATGAAAAAAGCCCTGTCGACTGGGACTTTAGAGTACACCGACTGCACCTCCGAAGAGGGTTAAGCCTTCACCCCAATGGGGCCACTTGTGGGCCATCAGTGGCAACCCATGATGCTTAAGGACAGAATCCTTGTGGATGAGCAGTCCATGACATGAAGGCGTGAAGAAGAAATTATGAAGAAGAAGAAGACAAAGAAGAAAAAGAAGAAAAGAAGGAGTAGAAGAAGAAAAAGTAGAAGAAGAAGAAGAAGAAGAAGATGATGATGAAATAGGAGAAGAAGAAAAGAAGAAATGAGGAAGAAGAAATGGAAAAACATGAAAGCATGAAGAAAAATGTAGAAGAATAAAAAGAAGTGGGACGAGAAGAAGAAGAAGAAGAAGAAGAAGAAGAATAAGAAGAAGATGATGATGATGATAATGATGATGATGGTGATGATGATGATAAAGAAGAAAATGAAAAAGATGAAAAGAAGATGAGAAAATAACATGAAGACAAGAAGAAGAAGAAGAAGAAGAAGAAGAAGAAGAAGAAGAAGAAGAAGAAAAGAAGAAGAGAAGAAGAAGAAGAAGAAGAAGAAGAAGAAGAAGAAGAAGAAGAAGAAAAGAAGAAAGAAGAAGAAGAAGAAGAAGAAGAAGAAGAAGAAGAAGAAGAAGAAGAAAAGAGCGAAAGAAGAAGAAGAAGAAGAAGAAGAAGAAGAAGAAAGAAGAAGAGAAGAGAAGAAGAAGAAGAAGAAGGCCCCCTCTGATCATTCAACTGATCAATAGGCTGGTCATGTCGAGTCCTAGTACCTATTGGCCCTATTGCCCTTATGGCAGACTGCTAACCCTTTTTATCATATATATGCTAGAAGGCAATGGGTGAGGGTCTAATGTCTTGAGTATAACATTAAACTGCATCTAATGGTGAAGATCCATTTCTGGAGCTCTGGAGAGAGTGGAATATCCCTTTATCGCCATCACTCCCAGGTCCACCCTGACCTGGAGTGGTAATACCTGTTAGGGTCCCATATATGGGCTAAATAGAAGAAAATGATTTTTTTAAATTTTCAATACCCGTCCCTAATGTGTTTGGCATGAAATAATCCAACTTAGGTTGACATGCCATAAGTAAGTAAGAAAAATCATCGGAGTGGCCTAAAGTTGTTATCAGCCAATCAGCGAGGGAGTCTATCCCCTTTTCACTAGCGCTAGATCAAGGAGATTATTTTTGTGTCCATCAGCTCCTTACTTTACCGCACAGATCCCTGTGCTACTCATATGCTGAGTTGGTGATGGCTGGTATCGAACGAAGAACTTTGTGGTTTCTAGCCGAACGCTCTACCGACCGAGCTAACCCGGTAATCAACTTGAAGATTCAAACCTTTCTTAAACTGATAAGAGACATTTAAATAACATCAATGCTATTTATTTAATAAAAAAAACAACATTTCTTTCACTAAAAACACAAAAACTAACATTTAAATGGCCTAAGCAAAATAACAAGGTCATCTCATAAACAATATCGGAATGTATTGGTCAGCTATAAACAGATTGTCTGTTACATGAAAATCAGACATCACAGACAAGTTAAAGTGACAATTCTTCAAGTGTAATATATTGCACCTGGAGACCGGGCTGCACTCAGGAAGTGTGTCGGTATCAAGTGCGGGCCTGGAAACAAAAACAGAATATGGCATTACACTGACCCTTGGCACCTAAAGATGCAGGTGTACATTTGACACTGTGTAGGCGCAGAAAATCTGTAGGCATAGCCCATAACCAAGGAAAACAGGCTGCATGGGCGAAGAGGTGTGTCTACAGAAAAACTGCATAGGTGTCACGAACAAAGAGGCGTGACACTGTGAGTTGGATAATAATAAAAGAAGCTCGTGGAAATCAAGTCGGAGAAAAGATCAGGTTTGAGATCGCTTGCAGAGTACTCCCAAAGGCTCCATGTTGTTTAACTTCTGCTAACGACTATCAGTCTGCTCACAACTGAGAAAATAAAGATATAATCTTATATTTTTATAAATACAAGTGTTCGTGTTCCTTGACGGGTCAGTATATAACACCAGGCTGTGGTGATATCAGTGCTACTATATGGCTACACCACTTGGACCTTGACGAGGAGCCTGGAGAAAGGGCTAGATGGGAGCTGCACAAGAATGCTGCACGCTATCCTGAACAAATCATGGAAACAGTACTCCACAAGAAAGCAGCTATACGGCCACCTGCCCCCTATCATACAAACCATCCGAGTAAGACGGACAAGACATACTGGACACTGCTGGAGAAGTAAAGATGAATACATAAGTGACGTCCTCCAATGGAAACCAGCACATGGACATGCTAGTGTGGGTCATCCAGCAAGGACCTACATAGACCAGCTCTGTGCAGATACTGGATGTGTGTGGAGGACCTGCCAGAGACAATGAGTGGTTGTCATGGATATCCATGCCGCCGGCCCGACATGATGATAATGATTATTTAAAGTTGTAAGTAAAGCCATCGGGGCGGCCTAAAGTCAGAATCAGCCAGTCAGCGAGGGAGTCTATCCCCTTTTCAATAGCGAGGCCGGGTTAGCTCAGTCGGTAGAGCGTTCGGCTAGAAACCACAAGGTTCCTAGTTTGATACCTGTCCTCTTCAACTCAGCGTATGAGTAGCACAGGGATCTGTGCGGTAAAGTAAGGAGCTGATGGTAGGTGTGGTGCTCCACCTCAGAAGCTAGCGCTATTTAAAGTTGTACTTATATTTATTTATATGAATAATTTTGATATTTTGGACTGTTCAATATGTCTGGTGGCATTTATGCTGCTTGGAGCACCCTGAGTAAGTGGTAATGATTTAAGCTCTGAAACCACATTTGAATTTTTGGGAAAATCGTCTGTGTTTATAAAGAAAGAAGAATATTAGATTGTCATACTGTGGTATATCCACATGTCCTGCTAGTTAACTATTTTCATTATGTTAGATTGAAACAGATTAGCATTATCACTTCCACGCACTCACCCTCTCTTTCTATCTTTCCCTATTCTCTTTCTTTCTTTCTTTCTTATTATATTTTTCTGCGTAGCCTGCCCTTTTTCTTCCCTTTCTTTCTTTATAATAAAAAATGGAATGGTCCATTATTTAGCTGAGGTGACGGCACTCATAAAAAATAAGAATTCGGTGGATAAGCAACACCAGATAATAATCATTTACACTTTTGCATTTCACCTTGGATGATTTGGTCGGTCTCATTTTTAACCAGAGGGTGTTGCAAGATGATAACAGTCATACAATTAAGGAACACAAGTATTAATCATAGTTAATTCTATGTGGAAAGGATCTCAGATTTTTCAGCCCTTTGCTTTAACCACTAAGATTATACTTGTAGAAAAGATCTGATGATAAAATTAAAGTAATAGAATAAGTTTTTTTTTCCATTATGTCTATTTTAATATTGCTTTATTTTTTTCTTGTTTTTTTTTTTTGTTTTTCTTTTTGTTTTGTGTTTTCTTTTTTCTTTTGTTCAATTGTTTTGCAGGCAATAAAAATAAAACAATTTCTACTTCCAAACTATTGTGACTAATGTACCTGATACTATATACTCAATTTTTTAATGAATTACAGTCACGTCATGTTTAAAGCCCTCACCAGCTAAGTTAAGCAATGATAAACCCATCAGTATCTGATGGATTATTTTGGAATATAAGGTGTGTTGGAGGCCACAACTTAAATTTATAGACTCTTTGTTGCAGCGTTGATTCAATCAGCCAATCAACACACTCAAATATGTGATTGGTTAACTATTTAATGTCCTTGACTGAAAGGCGTTCAGTAACTCATGCTTAACATAGATGAACGGATCAACAACACAAGGATTCTGCTTAACACTAAGGAACACAAGGATTCTGCTTAACAATGAGGAACACAAGGATTCTGCTTAACACTGAGGAACACAAAGATTCTGCTTAACACTAAGGAACACAAGGATTCTGCTTAACACTAAGGAACACAAGGATCATAAGATTCCACTCAAAATGGATCAAACTTAATACCACAAGGGATCTCCACTGTAAAGTGCTCTCACCTGCAGCCTAAAATTGGCCACATGAATCTTAACAGTATTTAGATGGGTGACTACTTAAGAACAATGGTTACTATAGCCCATGTATCAGGCAAACAAAATCATAGTTAATTCTATGTGGAAATGATCTCAGATTTTTCAGTCCTTTGCTTTAACCACTAAGATTATTTACTTGTAGAAAAGATCTCTATGATAAAATTAAAGTAATAAAATAAGTGTAAGTTTTTTTTTTCTCCATTATTTCTATTTTAGTATAGCTTTATTTTTTCTTGTTTTTTTTTTCTTTCTTTTTCTTTTTCTTTTTGTCTTTTCTTCTTTTTTGTTTTTGTTCATTTGTTTTTGCAGACAAATTTAAAATAAAACAACTTTTACTACCAGGCTGATGCACCTGATACTATATACTCAATGTGTTTTTTTATGAATGAAAAGACAAGTAAATAATGCAGAAGGAAAAAAAAGGTTATTTAATATTTTCTTAATGGAATTCTTTTTTTTCTTCTTCTTTTTCCTTTGAAATAAAAGAATTAAAATAGACGACCATTAGTTTATTTTATTCTATTTTACTTTTTACTGATTTTAAAATTTTTGTCTCTGACCTTTTTTGTCATTTGAAGGTTAACTTTAATCTACTATTTGCATCTGTTTTTCTTTATCTTAAAGTGGCGCCTAGGTGTCCTCTGTGGCATAGTGGCTAATGTATCGGAAATTCAACAGAGAATTATCTTCCCCTGCCGCTAGGGGGCAAATCACCAACAGGAGGTTGGCGCGAGAATCAAACCAAACCTCACTTATCACCGAGCAGTCACTGAGGGAAGTCGCAAATTAAGAACTCTACCACCAGCAAACTTTCAAAGGTATTGTATCAGCAAACGTTCTAAGGCTGATACAATAGCATACTAACAGAAGGCTGAAGAATGAGAACGACCTGACGAAGCGTTTAACAACATTCCAACCAGCGACCAGAATACCCCTGTTATCACCACTTCTCCAACGAACAGTATTTAACCTCACAGATAAGTCCTGTGGCAAATGCCATTAAAATTTGAAATCCCCGTAAATACTCTTAAATGTTCTGGACTGCGACATTGTAGGAAACAACTTCAAAATCCATTTGCACTATTATGAGGGAAAGTCAAAAATTATCCGCATTTTTGCCATGAGATATCTTTACTATTATCACACTGTGTTCTGAGCATACATGCTTATAAGTAAGTAAAGTAAAGTCGTCAGGGTGGCCTAAAGTCGGTATCAGCTAATCAGCGAGGGAGTCGGTCCTCTTTTCACTAGTGCTAGACCAAGGAGATTGTTTTTACGTCTGAGGTAGGGCGCCACACCTACCATCAGCTCCTTTACCACACAGATCCCTGTGCTACTCATACGCTGAGTTGGCAAGGGCTGGTATCGAATAAGTAAGTAAAGTAAAGTCGTGGGGTAGCCTAAAGTCGGTATCAGCCATTTTTTTATCAGGATTTTTGCCAGAGCCCCTTTGGTTGGGTTGTGGCCCTAATATCACTGGGTGTCAGACCTGTCCACCTTGGGTGATCCTAGCAGGAACTTAAGTTCCCAACAGCATGGCTCTGATACTACCAAGTTTACATGGCCTTACCACGATGAGGAGAAGTTGGACTTTAGAAATAATGTGATAGATGGCTGTTAAGCAAAGAGCTTCCTCTGTTGTTCATTACTTCTTTACTTCTTACTTGCTTCTATATCTTGGACATCTATTCTTCTGAGCGGCTTTGCTATTCTGATCGTCTATCTTGGTCTGGAATCTTCTAAGGTCTGGACTTTCTTGGGGACTTCGGGTCTGGTTTCTGTTGGGGATTTCTCCTTATCAGAAGCCCTGTGTCATTGTTAGTTTTTAGATAATAAACACAAGACTTTGATTTACTTTTGATCTTATTTTATTGTTAATCCCCAAACCAGACGTCTGCACAGATCCTTACATCCTACGAGCTCGGCTTCTAACTTCTAACTGACTGAGTGTTACTATCTAAACCGGAAGACAGGGTCTTTATGCCTTCCAGTTCTCACGATTTATCCCCGGAAGGCAAGGTGAGAGTAAGGTCAAGCGCCGTCACTCACTCTCAAGGCCATCAGCTGCACCTATCGCCATTATGATTTCTACACTATTGCCATAAATATTAGGTAACTAATAATTATGTAACACCTCCAGCCTTTTGCAGGTCTAGCCACCTCTCACTAGACAAAATCTGTGGGGTTACCAGTCTAGTCGCCAATGATTTGTCTATGAAACAGGTAGTACTGGGTTACATAGTACCAGTAGTACATTGAGCGACCTGATATTGATATTACTAATCATAATAACTGATAGGTTTTATAATAAGCTTACTTGAGCACAATCAATTTGAAAAAGAAAGAGAAAATTTTGACCAAAAGTTTTTAAACATGCAATTGTTTTTATTTTAAAAAATTTTTTCTCCATCTGTGCAATGTAAATAAAAGGTATGTGGCAGATGCTCATTTGTCATTATTGAATGTAACTCTTCAATGTAAAAAGTTAAATTAGGTCTCAGTGACTTTGTATTCCATTCTGATATTTACATAATGAATGTGCCTTATATATTAATCATTTTAACTTTAATTAAAATTTATGTATCAAATATAAGTAAAAAAAGTAAAGTCGTCAGGGCGGCCTAATGTTGGTATCAGCCAAGCAGCGAGGGAGTCTATCCCCTTTTCACTAGCGCTAGACCAAGGAGATTATTTTAGCGTCAGAGGTGGAGCGTCACACCTACCATCAGCTCCTCACTTTACCACACAGATCACTGTGTTACTCATACGCTGAGTTGGTGAGGGCAGGTATCGAACTAGGAAGCTTGTGGTTTCTAGCCGAACGCTCTACGACTGAGCTAACCCAGCCATTTTTCTTTCCTCTTTCTTTCTTTCTTTCTTAGATTTTATGGCATGTCAACACTTGTTGGGTTATTTTATGCCAAAGATATTTTGTTCTATTCATTCTTGATGGGTATTGAAAATTCTTATTTTGAACTCAACTTTTTTAAAACACATTTTTTTTACTCATTTTTTTCTATTTAACCCAACGCTGGTTATGTTTTATGGCATGTCAACCCATTGGGTTATTTTATGCTGAAACACTAGCAGAGGGTCAGAGTTGACATGGACAATGTTGATGAAGGGGTACTCCACATTCCCCAGAGTTCCAGAATTGGAACTTCTCCATCTGATAGAGTTTAATGTCATACACAAGACATGAAGACTCCCAGTCTCCGCCTTCTAGCACATATATGATAAAAAGGGCTGGGGCTTGCCATAAGGGCAATAGAGTTGGAACAATCATATAGGTGTTAGGACTTGACATGACCAGCCAATTGATCTGAGGGAACCTATTTGACTGTCAATCTAGTCTAAGTAAGGGCCAAAGTGGAGTATTGCATATCATGGACTGCTCATCCCAGGTCGCCACCCACGGCCGACAACACATATACGATAAAATGATTTGTGGTTTGCCATAAGGGCCATAAAGGTTAGGACAATCATATAGGTGCTAGGGCTTGACATGACCAGCCAATTGATCGAGGAGGGAGGCCTCTTCAGCCGGCCGTCTAGCCAAAGTAAGTGCCAAAGTCGAGTGTTGCAAGTCATGGACTGCAAGATTCCATCCTTAAGCATCATGGATTGCCACCCACAGCCAACAGGTGATGCCATTGTGGATGGGGTTTTATCCCTCTACATAGGTGCAGTTGGCATATTTGTCACTGGAATAATGTGTGCCTCATAAACCCTCTTTCATTGGGCCGAAGAGATGATAGTGATTATTCCAGTGATGAGGAAGTGAAATCTATAGTGAAGAAGTAGCTCAAAGAACAATCAACAGAATTTTACAGAGCAGGGATATATGCTCTCATTCTAAGGTAGAACCTTGCTATTGAGAGAAACGGTGACTATGTGGAGAAGTAGGAATGTGATCCACAGAGGACCAGCTTCAATTTGATGTATGATACACTTTCCTGTGTTGGTAATTATACCTGTCCTAAACAAAATGGCATTACTTTTTGACTCACACTCATACCACAACCCCATACTACTCAATATTAATTGTTCTTTATTACTAGTGCGCTAACCATTATACAACAATAAGTTGCACTAATTAAAAGTAATAATAATAATAATAATAATAATAATAATAAATTAGGCTTCAGTGTATTTTTATGACATCAGTTTCATCTATCTTTTGTTCTTTCAATATTATTAATTATTTTTAATAGTATTATCTTTTATCTTAGTGATTCTACTTGCTTTTTGTGAATGACTATGGTGTAGTTTGTTTCGTTTTACAGCATATCAACCTAAGTGGGTCATTTGATGCCAACAAAGTTTTAAAATAAATTCATTCTTAATGGATACTCAATTTTTTTTATAAGCACATTTTTCTATTTAGCCCATAGATGGGACCCTAACAGGTATTACCACTACAGATCAGAGTGAACCAGGGAGTAATGTTGATAAAGGGCAATAGGGTTAGGACAATCATATATGTGCTAGGGCTTGACATGACCAGCCAATTGATCTGAGGGTGCCTATCTGACCGCCCGTGTAGCCTAAGTAAGGGCCAAAGTGGAGTGTTGCATGTCATGGACTGATCATCCACCAGGATTGCATCCTTAAGCATCATGGGTTGCCACCCATGGCCAACAGGTAGCCCCATTGGGGGAGTCGTACCCCGCTGAAGAGGTGCAGTCGGTGTATTCTAAAAACCCAGCCGACAGGGCTAATTAATAGCTATGTATTAGAGCATATTAAAAAAAGAATCTTGTGTACAAACACTTAAAACTAATAAAATAACATTGCAAATTGATTTTATAACGTGCTAATATACCATGACACTGTGGAGATTAAAATAAAATTCAAATTAAATAAAATGAAATAAAAAATAACAATCATCCAGGAGCACTCAGACATGACGCACCCTCTGGGCATGCTCAAAAAAGTCCCCTTCCTACCGCCAAAAAAATCCCTAAGCCATTCCAACTCAGACCTTGACTGGGAACAGATGTTACGACTGGCACACAAAGAAATTTCCTCCGCCCGAAATAGCTATGCACCAAGAATAAAATTCTGAAACCTAAAAGTATCTTTGTCGTTTGTCTTTTTTTTTTTTTTTTGCTTGCGTGATTCCTTTTCAGCCTGACAACCCACAAGAAAGAAAACTACATATAATGGAATTTAAAAGAAACCACCAGTCACTCAAGAGTCAACTGGTCGCTCCTAGGCTGTCTGCTAAAACATTCTTTTCTTTCTCTTTCCCCAGAAATTAGATTATCATTTTCTTTTCAATTTAAATTTTCTATAAGCCGTCTAATTATGCTATCGTAAAACAATAGTCTATGCACATTAATTTTATCTTGTCATTTTACGTACATGCGTGACTGGCTGACCTTATATCATTGCTCTGAACTGACTCACTCCAGGGTAAATTCTCAACTGGTCGTTTGACTACTAAACATTCATTTCTTTCTCTTTTTTCTTTTTCTTCCTCCATAAATTAGATTACATTTTTCTATAAGCCGTCCGATTATGTTATAGTAAAACAATAGTCTATGCACATTAATTCCTTTCAAAAGATTTTATTTTATCATTTTTATACTTAAATATCTAAAATGCACATAATAAAAAAAATTAATTCCCCCCAAAAAAAAATTTTCAAAAAAAAAAACCAAAAAAAGCAATCAGTTTTAAAAAGATGTCCACTTATACAATTTATACTATTTATCCAGAAAATTTCTATATCCTGGATAAGTAATATAAATTGTACCCCCCCCCAAAAAAAAAAGCAGCAAATTAATCTTACCTGATGTTGAACGAGAATATATAACAACACAATGGGGCGCATGGTCTAATGGTTAGAGTCATAGGAAAGGGACTCGTCGACCCGAGTTTAATTCCTCGACGAAAATGTTTGCATTTCACAAGGCGCTAATACCCTTGGGAAAGGTATGAAACCAACAACACAATGGGGGCGCGTGGTCTAATGGTTAGAGTCGTAGGAAAGGGACTCGTTGACCCGAGTTCAATTCCTCGACGAAAATGTTTGCATTTCACAAGGTGCTAATACCCTTGGGAAAGGTATGAAACCAATTCTCCCTCCAGCTATGGGTAAATAGCCGGGAAGACTGGGCTCTTTAACCATGGCTAAGTAATCAGTCTAAGAGAAGGAAAACTCTGAATTCAAAGTAATTGTAAATATCTTTACCCCCCCCCCACACACACACATTTAAAATATCTTTTTTAGCGGTTTGAAGGCATTTTTATCGACAAGTTAATGTGGTAAGAAAGCAATATTTTACAGTCCCCTCCAGTTTTTTTAAAAATGTTTACAATTACTTATTTTTAAAGTAATGAATGATTTAAAAAACCTTTCGTATGAAGAAAGACTTAGGAACATTGACTTACCAAGTTTGGTTTATTGACGTACAAGAGGTGATATGATTGAAGTCTACAAATATACCCATGGATTTTATTCAAGGAACTTTGATCTACTAAACATTGCTCAAAATATCAATACCAGGGGTCATAAATTAAAACTCTTAAACAAATTTTGTAAAGCAAATGCAAGACAAAATTATTTTAGTAACAGAGTGGTGAATACATGGAATAAACTACCATCATCAATAGTGAATGCCCCATCTCTAAACTCCTTTAAGGCAATGTTAGATAATCAGTGGAAAGATTATAAATATTCTGTGGAATTAAAATGAATGTTTATAAGGAACAGATGACAGGTCTCAGACCTAATATACTAGCTGAAAAGATTATTATTATTTGAGTTTTTCACATCAGCGTTAGCTGATGGCCTTTCACTGAAGTCTGAGTGACAAGTCTCCTCAGGTCTCCAGGACTCTTCTGAGTATTCTGGCAGATTACAGCAGTGCAGTATTCTGGATGGTCGCGATTCTCCCTCTGATTCCCAGATTTTCCAAACTTTTTTCCAATCCTTTTGGGATCGTTCCAAGTGTACCAACTACAATTGGTATAACTTTGACTTTCATATTCCATAACTTTTTCAGTTCTCTGGCAAGGTCCAGGTATTTGTCCATTTTTTCATTTTCCTTCAGCTTCACCCTGTGATCTATTGGAACTGCAAAATCCACCAGTTGACAAGTTCTTTCTTTTTTGTTAATCAACACTAGGTCTGGTCTTCTTGCTGGGATAAGAAAAAACTTGGGGGACTGTAAAATGTCGCTTTCATATCGCATTAACTTGTCGATAAAACGCCTTCAAACCGCTACACGGTTCATAACTATGACAGTTCTCTTTTTCAGCAGGCGCCGCCTAGCATATTTTAGAGCAGGAGGCCGGGACGACAGCATCTGAAAATCACCCTTAAAACTAATAAAATAACATTGCAAATAGATTTTATAGCATGTTAACATACCATCACACTATATCTGATAAGTGTCAAGTTTGACATTTTTATGTAAATCAAAAAAAAAAAGTAAGTGTGTTAAAATCTAATGAAGACATTAAGAGAACCTTAAATTTGCAAACTAAAAGCATTAAAATTTGCAAAGTAAGAGTATTTACGGGGTTTCGTTGGAGCCCTTATTCTCCGTTAGTGGTTATTGTTCGGACGAAAGAAGGAAACAAACACGAATATAAAATGCAGACACACGTATTAGCAAAAAGTACAGAATTGTTGCAAATTTTAATGGCATTTACTACAAGACTTATCTGTGAGGTGAAATACTGTTCGTTGGAGAAGTGGCACTAACAGGGGTATTCTGGTCGCTGTGGTTGTAGAGTTTCTGTAGAGACGCGTCCGTTTTGGTCAGTTCTCGTACGATAGGTAAAAAAGTGTAGGGAGTGCCTTTTGGAAGCTACTCGCCTAAGTAACAATCTTTTAAATGACGGTGGATGAGACACTTTTCAAGTAGACTATTTAGATCCTCAGCCTTCTGATAAGTTTGCTGTCGAAACGGCATTCAGAAAGTATGCTGTTAAAAAATGCCGGGGTTTAATTCTGGCGCCAACATCGTATTGGCGATTCGCTCTCTAGCGACAGGGGAAGATAATTCTCTATCAGATTTCCGATAACATCAAAATCGACCTTTTTTCATATGTATTAGTGCTTATTAAAAAAAAAGCCCCCAAATCTCATATTGCTCACAATTAGCTTTATTTTTTCCTATTTTCTCAAGTCGTATTGGCTGGGACTTTAGAATACACCAACTGCACCTCTGCAGAGGGGTATATTGGTCTATGGAGATTAAAATAAAAAGAAAAAAAAAAATAACAATCTCCCATGAGCATCCACGCCGGAAGAACCCTCCGAGCACGTGCAGAAAAAAGGACCGACTTCCGACCCCCAAAATTATATCTCGGCCATCTGGACGTAGGCCTTAGCTCAAACAAGACACTACTATTGGCCAGGAAGAAATGTCCTTGTCATGCCTTAATCATAAAACCACCTTCTGTATTTGTCTCTTCCTTTTCTTTCCTTGAATTCCTTCATTTTCAGTGCGACCACTAAATAAGATGGGGTTAAAAGCAAACTCTAAGAACACGCACCAAGAATAACTAGTTACCTTTTAAACCTAAAACATCAAACCTCTTGCGACTTCACCGGAAGAACCCTCCGCGCATGTGCGAGAAAAAGGACCTACTTCCTACCCCCAAGAAAATCTCTCGATCATTCGAGCCTTATGCCTTAACTGTGTGTAGTCGCTACAACGGCCAGATGGATATCTCCTTTGACCGGTGAATAAACCACCTTCTGTCTTTGTCTATTTCTTTTTCGTTCCTTGAATTCCTTCCTTTTCAGCGCAACCACTAAATGAGATGAGGTTAAAAGTAAAACTCAAAGAACACGCAACAAGAATATCCAGCTACCTTTAAACCATAAAACACCTGTAAGAGCAGTCTCCCTTGTCTGAGGGAGATCTCCTGCGCCAAGAGCCCCTTTTTGGTCACGTGACGCAGAAACCCAAGAAAATCACCATCTTTGGTCGAAGCTACTGGACAAGTGCGGGCGTGCTTGTCACCTCTCTCCAGCACACACATGGTGCATGTTAGTACAGACTCTACATACAGTAAGTGGTTTCCACCTATTTTGCCTCTATTACACTACTATGTATGTTTGGACACTTGTGACATTATATAGCCTTGGGAACTTCGTTCCCCTATATATGTTATAATAAAAGTTGTATAAATGTAACTAACGCTTTGTTGTTGCCCTAACTGAAGTATTCCGCATTGGGTACTTTTCCTTTAAGTAACCTAATGCTTTATAAGAACCAGAGTTAACACTCCGTGAACCTCTTATACACCAAAACAACTTGCAACCCCATAATGTCTACGCTATCCTATTTTAGATAGATTGATAGGAAGTGTAATTTTAGTTTCAGTCTGGAGGTCTGGTTGTGGTTTATGTGAATCTCTCCGTTATGATTTTCTCTGTTGGAAATCAGAACAGAGATATCTCACGTAAACCAGAACCAGATCTCCAGACTGAAACTAAAATTACGCTCCTTAAACACCGCAGAGAAAATCAGAAGATAGATTGATAGATAAATAATTAATGGTGTTCTATGAAATACGTTACATATTTTGGACGTCTTGACTTTCGGCTTCGCGTGTACCAATCACGTTTTGACTTACAAAATGAACGCTCGCTAAAATACGGTTATGACCCTTTTATTCATATACATTTCCTAACTCCTATCATTATAAAAACATCCATCATTGTTCAGACATTATTTTTCCATTATCCTGATGAAGGTTTAATATAAGCTGAAACGTTTAAACATCGACTTCACCATTAAAAATAAATTCATATTTTTATGGAATACTTTGTTTTTCTATTTTCTACACACACACACACACACACACACACACACACATATATATATATATATATATATATATATATATATATGGTATTTGTGGAAAAGGTGACTTACCGGTGAAAATGGTCACAATGGTTAGTTGATGCAAGTTTCACAATGATAAGACAGCGATATAACAAATATAAAGTGCTCAATACGTGAGTAGAGCAAATTTATTATAATAGTGGTATAACCTACTTGAGTTTCACCATAAGGATCTTCAGGGTTAAATCCACTGGATTAATTAAGATATTGATTAATTGCAGTCGATTGCACGCGTGTATTTTTTTGCGATGACGGTTAGTTCTCGAGTAGGTTATTACTGTGTACCACTATTATAATAGATAGATAGATAGATGTTGCGATAGCATAATCTTTACAAATGACTGCCGTCCCTCAAAACCCTACAACACCACCACCAGAACCTTTCCTCTCATGAGCCCTCAAATGACTCATGCAGATTCACAAAATTTGATGCAAATATGACATAGGAAAGACGTCCTTCCTACTGGATCGGATGGATCAGATGATAAAAGTTGATGCTTATGCACCACCATATGTCTCTTAAGACCAGAAGCTGACTTACAAACTTTGTTACAGATTGCACAAGGCACACGGTTTGTTCCTGGAGTGTGCATGAATGATCTCTGATGAGATTTCCTATGATTGATATATCCGGCCTTAGAAAGCAGAATCCGACCACATATTTTCTAGATAGATAGATAGATAATTAAGATAAAAACGTGCTTATTTTTCATAAACTAAGCACGTCTTAATCATTTTGTGAATGAAACGCAAATAGAACGTTTATCTAAGTAGATCTGAGAATATAGATAAAAAATTATGGCAAAGTACCAGAGGTTAAGTGGTCTACACTAAAAAGAGAGTCTACTTGTAATGATGGTTCGAAAAATTGTAAATTGTGCTTGGAGGAAAAATACCATATTATAAGTTTTCCAGATTCAAATGATTTGCTAAATAAAAGATCGGAGTTGGTTGCTAAATTCCACCATGAAAGTAAATATTTACTTTGTAATTTGCCACCTGATTGAGCCACAAGACGTAGCATGGTTGACATAAGATCCGATTGTGTTACACACACACACACACACACACACACACACACAATATATATATATATATAAAAGTAATTGGTAATTTGCTTGAAGCATTGTTAAGTATGTTATAAAATATTAAAATTCGAAGGCAATACAATGCGTATAAAAAATGCACGTCATTTCTGAAAATAAACTCTGATGATGAAGCTCTAGCTTCGAAATCGATAAGACATAAAAAACATCTTTTTGTCTTTATTTTTTATACACATTGTATTGCCTTCGAATTTTAATATTATATATATATATATATATATAATATATATATATATATATATATATATATATATTCAATAAATGAAGGAAAATACTTTAAATTTGCTTCATTAAAATAATGTTATTTCAACCGCGTTACTGCAGAATCTTCAGGTATGAGCAAAATCATGGATATTAGTAATATGACTTAAAATAATATTTAAATATTAAATTTTACATCGCCCGGAGGGTGTTCTTTTTTTAATTTAAATTTTTTTTTTTTTTTTTTTGCTTGTCAATATTAGTATTCGTGTATGAAATCAAAATATCTAAGAAAAAATGAAGGAAATGACAATAATTTGAAGAATCTTCTGAATTCAATCCAATGCTTATCTGGTAAGCAGCAGTTCAAATGGGTGCAACAATCTCGGACAGTATCTAACCACCTGGGAAACCAGCTGCAACAGGTGAACATCTGGCAAAACCGAATATCGAGCAGATTAGGTGAAGGTTTAAAGCTCTCAAGCAAAGACTGACAGGATATTAAAATGATTAATTAACTCAATGACCATATAAGGAAAAATAAGCATGGTGAAGGTAAAACATACACACCCCAATAAATACACCTCTCTCTCTCTCTCTCTCTCTCTCTCTCTCTCTCTCTCTCTCTCTCTCTCTCGCGGCATATCTTCTCTTTTAAAAACTCTTTGAAAAAATGATCTAAGGCTGAAACTAAATAAGAACTATTAGAAATTAACATTAACCCAAACCACCCGAGTAAGACGAACAAGACATGCTGCACGTGTATATAAGCGTATCTGAAGTTCGCTCCTACCTCAAATTTT
This sequence comes from Doryteuthis pealeii, assembly GCA_023376005.1. Classification (NCBI taxonomy): domain Eukaryota; kingdom Metazoa; phylum Mollusca; class Cephalopoda; order Myopsida; family Loliginidae; genus Doryteuthis; species Doryteuthis pealeii. Next base: position 21,501,068 of record CM042159.1, on the reverse strand, counting down.
AGCTCACAACACAAAGCAAAAATAGTGGACCGAGTGATTGGGAAAAATCGTAAGTTTTTAAAATGAAAAGCAGACGACATTTTGGCAGACCCTACTCTTTTCCCTAATCCCAATTATCTAGCGAGAGCTTAATGGGTGACCTAACGGGTCCTGTTTTGTCGAGTATATATATATAATATATATATATATATATATATATATATATATATATATAATATATTTGAAGATGGAAATAAAGAAGTCCAACACACCAAAAACAGAGGCTCGCAGAATGTTATTTTCAGTAATAATTTATTTTTCCTTAAACTAACGAAAGCCCTGATGAAGGTCTATCGAAACAGACCGAAACACTTTAACGTAGGCGAAATAAACAGTATTCATTTATAAACTTGTGTTTTTTCAACTTTTTGTAACACACACACACACACACACACACACACATACACACCACACACACACACACACACATATATATATATATATAGTGAGCTATAAAATGAGATAGAAAGTATATCCGTTACAGAGATACATCTAGAATATTCTTGAGTAGTGGTGAGTTCAAATATCATACTCATCATGTGATGACAATTTGACTTGGTGCACTACTCTCTCTCTCTCTCTATATATATATATATATATCTCCCTCCCCCTCTCTCTCTCTCTCTCTCTCTCTCTCTCTCTCTCTCTCTCTCTCACACACACACACACACACACACACACACACATATATATATATATATATATATATGAGGAGTGGATATATGAGGAGCTTGAATAAATCCGACAAAATGTGGTTGAGAATAGAGGAAAATGTGGATATAACAACACAAACGATTTAAAGGGGGAGGGCTGGGTTTATTACCCAATGCCTGAGGCGCCCCCTTGAGCGGGAATGCTGACAGGATCAACGCATTTTTGCACCCACCACCCATGAGCTTCAGTTCTTGGGTGGTCCCACATTATAGGGCCTTGTGTGTAACCCATACACGGGGGGGGGGGGTACGTGGTAAATATCTAGAGAAGGCAACAAAATTCATTGACCTCTATGTGAACTCAGATAAAACGGATAGATTCATGTGTTTTAAACAAGATGGGCGCACCTCCACATTGGATGGTAAGGGTATTTGCCTCGTTTTAACGTGGACCCACCCAAAAGCCGAAGCTCATGGGTGGGAAAAATTGCGTCTATCCCTTCGGCATTCCCCCTCAAGGGAGGCGCCTCAGGCGCTGGGCAATAAACCTAAGCAATAAACCCAGCCCTGCCTCCAAGGGGACAGGTATTGCCCGGGAGGGATGGCCCCCCTGGGATCGACGCTAATAATTGTACTCTACCGGTCCAGCGGTCGAAGCGCACTGGACCCCCAGCCGAGGCCGGGTATAAAAGGTAAGGGTATTTGCCTGCTCATCCCACTTATGAGGGCTGGACACAAGGTCTCGTTTTTACGTGGCACATAAAAATTGCAAGGATCTGGGGGATGGCCCCCTTGGATCGATGCCATTAACTGTACTTCACCGGCCAGAGGCCGTAGCACACTGGACCCCCAGCCGAGGCAGGTATAGAAAGTAAGGGTCAAAGCATAGAATCTGGAACAGATACTACACTTTGATCCTCCACTATACATTGGATGGTAAGCCACTAAAACCAGAAGACCAATTCACAAGCATAGGTTACTACCTATCTCATCTACTGAAAGCGATGTTAATATACGCATAGGAAATTCTTCCAAGCCGTAACTGTCAGTATTACTGTACGGCTAGCGAAGCGTGTTGGACTTATTTGCTATATAGTTATTTACTAAGCATAGCTTAGATGTGGCACAAGGCCAGAAATATGGGGCGCCCAGTGAGAACCTAACTCACTAACAACGGTTTGCGAGTCTAGCTTGCTAACCATTACACCACGAGAAAGTGTGCTCCAATTCCCACCCTGAATTTATAGACTAGCCGAGGTCACATGGTTTACTCCTCCGGCCAATCAACAACCATAATGCGTTGCTGGTTCACTACTTAAACACTGATACTTGCCATAGTTCATTTGCAATCATTGAGGAGGAACTTACGACCATTGACGAAGGAACTGAGGATTCTTTACTAAAGGATTACCAAGGATTTCTGCTGGACAAGCGCTTTTGCTTAAGGGCCAAAGGATGGCCCATAAAAAATTAACAAAGCGCTTAGAGAAAAAAATGTAGATGGTAGCTACACAAGCATGCTGCGTGCTGTCTTGAACACATTTGGGAAGCAGCACCACAAGAAAGCAGCTGTGTAGCCACTTGCCCCCATCAAATAAACCATCCTAGTGAGATGAACAGACTTGCTGGAGATGCAAGGACGAACTGATAAATGACATTCTCCTGTGGACACCTACACCAGTATAGGCCGACCAGCAAAGACCTATATCAATTAGCCCACGTGGTGTAATGGTTAGCAAGCTAGATTTGCAGACCATTGTTAGTGAGTTCGATTCTCATTGGGCTCCCCACACTTCTGGCCACATCTAATTTAAGCTTAGTAAATAACTATATCAATTAGCTATGTGCGGAGGACCTCCCAGGGGTGATGACAGGGACGGTTAGAGAGAGAGAGAGAGAGAGAGAGAGAGAGAGAGAGAGAGAGAGAGAGAGAGAGAGTCATTGATATCTGCGGTACTAGCATGACTTGACGAGGATATTTTATCTGGGTTGACTTATCTATTCATCTTTTTTTTATATTCTAACCTGAGTTAAGTTCATCTTTACCCCCTCGTGATGAGAATCGGAAACGTGTTCTACAGCTCGTGTCCGTGAGCTGACTCCCGCTAGCTGGGGGCTGACAGTCCCTTCCGACTAAGTTGATTCACAAAAGGCGTGACACAGGGGCGACTAAAGTTGAGGACCCGGCACTGTTTGGCTACCCCCCCAAAAAAAAAAAATCGCTTGTATCAGTATGGGTTTCGTGTATTAAAATTGAGATTAATAACAGGAACCGACCTCACCCCGCCTCGATTTTTTTGCGAACCCTTAGGGTTGTAGGACACACACTTTGGGAAAGACTGGTATAGATTAATTAATAGTATCTCCCTATCTTGTGCAGAAAAAGGAAAATAATATTTGTATATCCATAAAAGAGGATATCCGATACATCATTCAATGTAAGATTTTACCATCTACCCTTTCGGTCTCTACAGGAAATCTCTCTCTCTCTCTCTCTCTCTCTCTCTCTCTCTCTCTCTCTCTCTCTCTCTCTCTCTCTCTCTCAAGTGGATCTAAAAGGAGTCAAATTGAGAGCTAATCTACAGTAGTCCGTTGACGGGCCCTTTGCTGCCAGATAATTAATCGCCTATTTTTTCCCAATTCTCTCTCTCTCTCTCTCTCTCTGTCTCTCTTTCTGTCTCTCTCTCTCTCTTCTGTCTGCCTGTCTGTCTCTCTCTCTCAAGTGGATCTAAAAGGAGTCAAATTGGGAGCTAATCTACAGTAGTCCGTTGACGGGCCCTTTGCTGCCAGAATAATTAATACCCTATTTTTCCCAAAACTCTCTCTCTCTCTCTCTCTCTCTCTCTCTCTCTCTCTCACTCTCTCTCTCTCTCTGTGTCTTTTTTGTTGGGCACCATATATTTTCCCACATTAACAGATAAGCTTTCAATTCGAATGAAGAAGAACCCAAAAACAATATAATTGGACAAACATATATTAGTCTGGTAGATAAAAAGGTGAATCAGGAAAAATTGTTACCAGACTAAATTTAGTATTTTTTGAAAGCTTAGGGTATCCTCTTTTGAACTTTGAAAAATCCTTTTATTTTATTGGGGGGAGGTATGTAAACTAGATCTAGTCTAGTTACCAAACTAAATTTAGTATTTGGTATTTTTTGAAAGCTTAGGGTATCCTCTTTTGAAATTTGAAAACTCCTCTTTTTGCCACCCGGGGAAAATTTTTTTTTATTGGGGGGGGGGGGGTATGTAAACCAGATCTAGTCTGGTAGATAAGAAGGTGAGCCGGGAAAAAAATTGTTACCAAACTAAATTTAGTATTTGGTATTTTTTGAAAGCTTAGGGTATCCTCTTTTGAAATTTGAAAACTCCTCTTTTTGACCCCCAGAACTCTGTTTTCTTTATTATTTACCCATATATAGGGAAAGAAGAAATGGATTCCTACCCTTATTAGTGTGAACTGGAACGCAAATGTCCTCGTCCAAGATTTGAACTCAAGTCCCCGATTTCATTTCTTACGACAATAACCATAACATTATGTATGTAGGTAGGTAAAAAGTCGACGGAGTGGGCTATTGTTGGTATCAGCCAGCGAGGGAGTCTATCCCCTTTTCACTAGCGCTAGACCAGGAAGTTTTGTTTTTGCATCTGTGGTGGAGCGCCACACCTCCCATCAGCTCCCTACTTTACCACACAGATCCGTGTGCCACTCATATGCTGAGTTGGTGGGGGCTAGTATTGAACCCGGAACCTTGTGGATGCTTTACCGACTGAGCTAAACCAGTCCCATGTAGGTAGGTAGGTATTTAACCAACCATCACCATCTGATCTAACCGATCCAGTGTGAAGGACGTCCTTCCTGTGTCACATTTGCATCCAACTTTGTGTAAAAATTATGCGATTACTATTTAACCAATCCGTTTGCCACGGGTAAGGTGTGTCATAAGGTCGCAATTATGGGTCATCCGGCGAGGGTCGAACTCGCTATTCAGTAGTAATGAATCTGTGAAATTGGCTTGCTAACCATTATACCACGATACGACGTCCTTTTAGACTCTGTTAAATCATTTATTTTCAGAAAAGCACCCTTCCTCTCTCTCTCTCACACACACACTCTCTCTCTCTCTCTCTCTCTCACCTTCCATTTCCCTAACCCCTTCTTCCTTCTCCCTATCTTCTCCCCCCCCTCTGCTCTCCAATTCCCTTTTTCATCACCGGCGTATTTAATACGCCTTTCTCTGTGTGTGACACTTTGTTTAAAACTAAAACAGCTGACACCGAATGTATATTTATAACTAAAAGCGTTACACGCACAAACGCCAGATAGGTAAATAAGTAAGTAGTTAAGAACAAGCGTAATAACGGGGAGAGGGGGCAAGTGTCAAAATTTAGGTACTGGACTTGTATGCCGAAAAGGGGGGTCCCTTAAGGAAAATTGTGATATTGTTAAAAGTACCTGGTACCTATTACTTAAGCAGGATATTTATTATCTACATGTAGATATAATATAAGTAATTTATCTACATATCCAAATAAGAATAATTGATTAGAATAATTTTATCTATTTTGTTATTGTTAAAAGAACTACAATGGTTGAATTACGAAAATACTAATAATACCAGGTACTCGCTTTGTTACCTCGTTTTGGAAATATCCCTCCTTTATAGGTACGGGTTCTTTTTACAAAATCACAATTTTTTCTTAAGGGGACCCGCTCCCATTTTCGGCATACGTGTCAGGTACTTAAACTTTAACCCACCCCTCTGGTATTAATATTTCTACAAACTGAATCCATTGAAATTCCACAGTTCAATTCAACGACCAAGGATTAACGATCAATATTACCTTTTTAATGTTTTCTTTATGGGTTGTACTTTAGGTACCACCAAAATCACGTCTCGTGATCAGTTTAGGCAATATTGAAGGAAGAAACGTAAATCTTTTTGAATTTAAAAAAAAATCTCGCAAAAAAATAACGAACATAAAGAGTTGTTACAAAATACCCGGGTTCAATAAACACGGCGACACGAGTTCAAATCCTGAACGAAACTGGTTGAATTTCAAATAGGAAATGAACTCGTATCAGATCAACGACAAGGCTCTTTGAATTTCACATAGCACTAATACATTTGGGAAATATAGGCATTCAACTATTATTTATTTCTTTATTGATATTTTTAGCAGAATTCTGTATTCACATTTCTTTTACTAAAAATCCCGTATAGAAACTTATAAAAATCTTCTGATATGATTATTCAGACTCTTATCTTTATAGAAGTTAAAAATCGTTTTTTATCGGTTCATTTTTTCATATTTCATATTTCATAAAATAAAATATGGGTGGGGGAGACCTCGTCAAAATATTCCCCTAATATATTTAGGAAAAACTTATTTTAAACATAATTTCATCAACAGGTAAATAATTACCGAAATTTTCGTAAAAATTTGACTGTTGATTTTTGATAGAATTTGAAAAAAAAAAAAAAAAAAAAAAAAAAACGGTAATCATAACTTGTTTTTGGCTACAATTTCAATTGATTTAACGTTGTGAAAATGTAAACATTGTTTTTGTTCATAATTTTCATTATTTCCATAAGCTGAAAAACTTTTTTAAGAATCATCAGGATTTAAAAAAAATCTCTTTTCTTTTGAATGGTCGAAAAATTTTTCAAGATGATATTAACCTTTATACAAGTTTCATTGTGTTAAATATAGGGGGGGGGGGTAAATTTGACAGGTAAAATTGGAGGTCCCTATTGTAAACACACACACACACACACATACATACACACACACACACACACACACACATATATATATATATATATATATATATATATATATATATATATTAGTGTGAACTGAAACGCAAAAGTCAGATCTTTGCCGTGAAGAGCACTAAGCGAAACTGTTTGTAGATATATCTGGCTCATGAGGTTTCACTTTATATATATATATATATATATATATATATATATATATATATATCCAATGAATATTGTTATTAACGCCGCAACTGCCGATAATATGTAGCATGTTTAATGAGGAGACTCGTAGGAAATGGATACGACGAGACGAGTTCAAATCCTGGGCGAGGCTGTTTGAATTTCACATAATGCTAATATACTTGGGAACGGTATGAATCCAACTATTCTACCTCCAGCCATAGGTAAATAGTAGGTCGGACTTAGCTCTTTAACCTTCATTAGGCAACCAGTCTAGGAAAAGGAAAAATTAAAATATGTTAAACTCCGCTTTAGAAATTGACCTTCTCTTACATCCTCCTCATAACACCTAAGAAAAAGATCTTGGAAACCACAAATTAAATATTGATATCCTTTATAAATTGGCCTTGTCTTTTTCTTACCGAAATATTCAGTGTTAGGTTATCATTTCGATAGCCTAATACATTTAATACCATATTAAGACGATGCTGAAGAAATGCACCATCGCACCTTCAAGCCTGAAAGATCTGGCCTCCAACAAACAGGGTTGGTGAGACGCGTGCCGCACAGGAGCTGAGCGGCTCAATATCAAAATGAACAGGGCTGCAGAGTGGCGACGTCTTCTTCGTAATGAACCACCAAATGCTGTTGGGAATTTCCCTTGCAATGTTGGATTATTTTATGCCGAAGACGTTTTGTTCTATTTATGCTTGATGGGTATTGAATTTTATTTTAAAATCATTTCTCTAAACACATTTTTTAAAAATTCATTTTTTCTTCTATTTAATTAATAAATGAGACGCTAACAGCTGCTACCTCTCCGGATCAGAGTGGACCTGGTAGTAATGGTATTGAAGGGGTACTCCACATTCCCTAGAGGTCCAGAATTGGAACTTCACCATCAGATAGAGTTTAACGTCATACCCAGGATACTAAGACCTTCAGCCACAGCCTTCTAGCACATATATGATAAAAAGGGTTGGGAGCTTGCCATAAGGACATAGGATCGGGATAATCATATAGGTGCTAGGACTTTGTCGGAGACCGCCCGTCTAGCCTAATTAACGGCCAAATTTGAGTGTTGCATGTCATGGACAGCTCAGCCACCAGAGTTCCATCCTTAAGCATCACGGGTCGCCACCGACGGCCAATACGTGGTCTCATGGGGGGAGGTCTTACCTCTCTGCAGAGGTACAGTCAGTGTATTCTAAATCCCAATCCGACAGGGCTTGAAATAGAAGGATAGCGGGTGGTATCTAGCGGGAGCTCTGTTACCAACAAGCGAGGATAGGCGCTACACGAATGTAGTCGTCTTAGAGTAACATAACTTGCACTAACCAGGAAAGAGTACGCCCTGTCGACTGAGGCGTTAGAATGCACTGACTACACCTCTGCAGAGGGGTAAGACTCCCCCAATGGGGCAGTCTGTTGGCCGTGGGTGGCAACCAGTGATGCTCAAGGATAGAAACCAGGTGGCTGAGCAGTCCATGGCTTGCAATATTCCACTTTAGGCTTTTCTTGGGCGGTCAATCGGCTGGCCATGTCAAGCCCTAGCACCTATATGATTGCCCCAACCCTATTGCCCTTATGGCAAGCCCCAACCCATTTTTAGCATATGGGTGCTAGAAGGCGGTGGCTGAGAGTCTACATGTGCTGGGATTTACGTTAACTTGCACTAACCAGGAAAGAGTGAGAAATACCAACGAAGACGAGATTGTGTTTGCGATGAGAATAAATATTTTATTCTAGTTTATATTGTTAACCTCACTTGAGGGGCAATGGTATCTGCAGACGCCTTGCTGCACATCTTTCTGCATTTCCTGCAACTTCCAGTCTTTCCAACTTTACTGGCCGTGATCGTCTGCTAGCTTGACCCTCACTTGTGTCCGTAATACTGCCCCAGGGCACCCCTCTAAGAGATCTAACAATCAATAATCAAGAGAGAAGAACATACAAAAGAAACCAGACAAAACAGGGTAGGGTTCACATTCAAAATGGCAGAGAGGGGTGTAGTACTCGCATTCATTCAGTCCAGTCATTCTTCCATTATGTTTAACTTATATATATATATATATATATATATATATATATATTATATATATACAATGAATATTGTTATTAACACCGCTACTGCCGATAACATGTAGAGTGTTTAATGAGGAGACTCGTAGGAAATGGATACGACGAGACGAGTTCAAATCCTGGGCGAGGCTGTTTGCATTTCACATAGTGCTAATACCCTTGGGAACGGTATGAATCCAACTATTCTACCTCCAGCCATAGGTAAATAGATATTCCATTATGTATTATCTCTGTCGACAGAGAGGGGGAAGCACTCCCTCTCTATCCAGTCAGGACCTCTGCAAAAGTTATCTTCTCTGCTCTACGGCTCCATTCTATCTCGTCCGATCTCCAGCAACTAACTGACTCTCTTTTCAAAAATATCCCACTTCCCCTCAAATGTTACAATATCAATATGTTTGATACAAACATATTGATATTGTAACAAACTCTTGGAGAATGGAACTTAAAATACAAAAAAAAATGGCAAAATCATTGGAATGCACTCATTAATAACAAACTTCAAAACATTAAACCTACCATTGGAGAATGGAACTTAAAATACAACAAAAATAGAAGAGAACAGGTCGTGCTGACCCGTCTTCACATAAGCCACATCTACATCACCCATCATCATTTACTAAAGGGTACAGAACCCCCAATATGAACTACATGTCAAGAGAGATTTACAGTGAAACATATACTGCAAGATTGTGTAGACTTTGATCTAGTGTGAACAAAATACAACCAAGCAAAAAAAAAAAAACTTTTCATAAAAATAAGACCATCCAGGATTTTACATTTCCTAAAAGAAGTGGGATTGTACTAAAAAATATGAGTAATTGAAAAATATTTAAAATCTATACATAAATACGTTTGTTTTCTACCAAAATATCATTGCGAATCCAAAAGATAGTCGGCATTAAATGACCCACCGAGGTTGATATCCTGTAAAACAAACTAAAATAAACCAAAACCTATACCAATATGACTGAATAGTTTCCTATTACAATATCGATATCCTGGTCGCGGCATCAATATGACTTTTAACTGTTACGGCATCAATATAACCTTGTATCTTTGTTATAGATATTTATATCACTGGTGTATCTCTGTTACATTATAAAGAAATGTATATCTCTAAATTAGGTGGGTTATCTCTCTTGGTTGATATACACCTTTTCAAACCAACAATTACTGACCAATCACATAAAATTGTTGCTCCTACTATATCAACAGAGAAAACGAGGAGAGCCGTTTGTAAGTACGAAAACTTTAACATAACAACTTCACCAAGGAACTCAGTTAAGTGGACTAGTATTCCTTTAGATTTGTATTATACAATATAGGCGCAAACAGAGCAAATCGTTTGCAACTGAAAATATTACTGTATTTTCTTTATGCATCAATGTAATACAATATTCGTTAAAATTCCAAATTATTTCATGTACTTCTTGTTACTAACTCGTGTTACCACCATATTTGCAGTCTAAATCACTTCTAAGACGTTGTGATTCTATCAAAAGTGGAGAGACAGGAAAAGCGACTCATCTCAAGAGAACGAAGCAGGTGCACATGTGTCTTTCATGCAACGTAACCGGAAAAAGAAAACACGACCGCTCCCGGAGTCACAACAGGTCTCTTGTTCAAATCAAATCCTGCGAGACGAACTTGTGACGTATGGGAATTTCGACTTGCGGAGGTTAGTTAATAAAAAGCGGAAATACTCAAAGAACAGTTCTGTTTTTGGTGTCCTGGCTGTTGTGAAAAGAACATCACACATGTTTTGCCTGCTTTTAAGACCAAGCAATCATCACCCAGGTGTAACGCAGGAAACTGTCTCGTACAAATGCCCAGAATGGAATGCAAATAGTCGCCTCGTTGGTATCTTTATATATAGATCTGTCCATGGGCAGAGTACTCTTTCTGTCTCCAAACAGGGGCAGATCACTCTGTTCTATATACACCTGGTAGAGTTTGATATGATTCGGAAAGCAACTCGTTTTTAATACAAGAAGAAATTAAATCGTCCTTCTCATTCGCGTGGTAATTTTCTTGTTGTTGCTACTTTTCCATGTTCATCCAAATTTGTAAATGAGGAAAAACTCCGTCGACAAATATGACAAAAGTTTATTTCATAATAAAAAATACGTTCCCTTTTTCAACTGGCGATAAGAGTGATTGTTTTTCTCTCTCTCGCTTTCAATTCAATGGTAACTTGGCAGACCTTTGCCTTTTAATCCTTTGCTTTTTAGGCGACAACAGAAGGGACCCATTTCGCTAATTTACTGAGTGCTACTGTATGTCTGCACCACCTGGACCCTAACGAAGCGAATGGAGAATAAACTAAATGGTAGCTGCACAAGAATGCTGCGTGCAATCTTAAACAAGACTTAGAAACAACACCCCACGAGAAAACAGGTAAAACACCTGAACAAAGCCGGAGGGCACATCAACCAAAACTCGGAACCTTCTTGTCGAACTCGCGAGCCTTCATGTCGTAATCGGGAGCATTCACAGAACTTCAATCCACCGGGGTAGACTGTTCTCATTCTGTTAACGATGACCGTGTAAGTGTTAAGCTGTTATTATCACATTTGATCAGGATTGAACCTGCAGCATACTGATGATTGTCACTGAAAACTACATTAACTCAACCTTTACATCCGTTGCACGTGTCCAATTGAACAATTCAGAGTGAATTTTTTGAACTTATAAACATAATGTTCTCTTTACCTACAATACTTACCTTTTATATTATATTGTGGGGTGACAGGAGGTTTAATGTGTTAGTTTAAAAGGTAGTTGGTTATTATTGGTGCGTGTTCCTAGGGTTTGCTTTTAACCCCATCTTATTTAGTGGTCGCGCTGAAAAGGAATTCAAGGAAAGAAAAGGAAGAGACAAAGACAAAAGGTAGTTGTAAGATTTAGGCTTTATTCATGGGTCATAGCCACCATGTGGAGGGGAAATTTCTGCCCGTCCAGAAATAGTGCCTGGTCCCAGTTAAGGCCCAAGTCAGAATGGCCAAGACATTATCTTGGGGGTCGGAAGTGGGTACTTTTTTCTGCATATGCTCGGAGGGTTCTTCCGGTGTGAAGCCTCATGGGAGTTTGTTATTTATTTTTATTTTTTTATCTTAATTTTATTTTAATCCCGCAAATGTATGATTTTGACTCATATTGCATTTTTAAAAATCTAATCTAATGTATATAACAATAAAAACGAGGACAATCGTTCGAAAAATCCAAATAATACAACCTATATGATTTTCCCAACCCTATTGCCCTTATGGCAAACCCCAACCCCTTGTTATCATATGGGTGCTAGAAGGTGGTGGCTGCGGGTCTACGTGTCCTGGGAATGACGTTAAACTCTATCTGATGGTGAGGTTCCAGTTTTGGAGGTTTGGGGAATGTGGAGCACCCCTTCATCACCATTGCTCCCTGGTCCACTCTGACCCGGAGTGGTAGTACCTGTTAGGGTCCCATCTATGGGTTAAATAGAAAAATACATTTATAAAAAAATTGTATTATCCATTAAGAATTGATTTATTTCAAAACTTTATCGCATTAAATGACCCACTGAGGTTTATATGCCGTAAAACAAAACAAACCAAACCAAACCAAATAATACAAATGCTGCATTCATTTTTCATTTCTGTCTAAGTAGATACCGCTTCAGTCTCGATACTTTTTGAACACACCTTGTCGGTAATTACTTGTAGATTTTCATTAAGACAAATAGATAAAATATTAAAGATTTAATTCCTTTTTGTTTTTTGTTAGTTATCTTTCTCATATTTTCTAACTATGTTTACTTTTCCTTTTCAGATGACTCTATTATTATTTCTCGCCACGAAACTGATGTTGAGTATGATTGTCCTATTTCAAATTTTATGTTGAATATTTACTCACATACAACAGGTGTGCTTAATGCGTCTGTTGCGTCCTGTGTGTAGTAGGTCAGTGAACAGTTCGAAAACTTCAATACTTGCATAAGAAAAAAAGAAAAAAAGAGACTTCTTTTAGCCTCAGCTTGTTTGTGTTTGATTATATGAGCAAAGAGTTTGGTCCAGATGGTATGTCACGTGACGTGACAGGTAAGTAAAGTAAGTGAGTTGGCGGAGTGGCCTATAGTCAGTATCAGCTGGACAACGAGGCAGTGTGGGATGGCAAGAGGTTTAATGTTTAGGTTTAAAAAGGTAGCTGTGATTATTCTTGTGGCGTGTTCCTAGGGTTTGCTTTTAACACCATCTTATTTGGTGGTCGCACTGAAAAGTAACCCAAGGAAAGAAAAGCAAGAGACAAAGACAAAAGGGTTATTTCCTATAATTCTAATATGATCAAAGGGGAACCACTCTTGACTGATAAATTATTTATTTATTTATCGATCTACTAGGAAATAAGAAGACGAGGTTAGGTTAGGTTTAGGGTTAGGGTTAGGGTTTAGGGTTAGTTTAATGGGAATATAAATAAATAATTTATCAGTCAAGAGTGGTTCCCCTTTGATCATGTTAGACTTATAGGAAATAACCAACAAAAGGTAATTTTAGGACTTAGGCTTTATTCATGGGTCATAGCCACTACGTAAGGAAATATGTTCCTGGCCAGTAGTAGTGTCTTGTCCCAGTTAAGGCCTAAGTTCGAATGGCCGACTGATTATCTTGGGGGTCGGAAGTGGGTCCTTTTTTCTTGAAGGAGCATTCTTCCGGTGTGAAAGCTCATGGGAATTTGTTGTTATTTTTATTTTTTATCTTAATATTATCTTAATCAGCACATGAGTCTATCTCCTTTTTGTTAGTGCTAGATCTGGGAGACTGTTTTTTTTCTGAGATGGAGCACCACACCTACCGCCAGCTCCCCAATTTACCACACAGATCAGATTACTCAATTAGTGCTACTCATGCGCTGAGTTGGCGGGATTGGTATTGAAGCAGGAACATTGTGATTCCTTGGCGGATGTTTTACAACTGAGCTAAGGTAATTCCATGTCAAATCATCCAGGCCATAACACCCACCCACTTCAATCTTTCTGAAATTTTGTCCAGGTGTGGACTATGTTAAAGTTAGACAATACCCAACATTTGAGCTTCCAATACGAAACATATGTCGATTTTTAAACCTCCAAATTTGAGGGGGGGTTGAGAAAAATGGCATTTTGTAATCTATTTTTGTCTGTAAAATGAGTTCTAGAGCTTTCCTACTCTTAAAAATTGATTATAAAAGCATTTTGGCACAAGAAATCCAAAAATGATATCAAAACAGTCTTAAAATCAACCAATTTGAATATTATTTATACCAAAATTATAGTTTGGATTTTGCTCAGAACTGGAGCTACAATATTTTACAAAAATTTGTTAAAATTTTGCACTTGTCCAGGTGTGGACTA
>CM042159.1:21436985-21481985 GCA_023376005.1 Doryteuthis pealeii | reverse complement strand
TTACTCCGTACATTACCCCATGAAAGGTCATTGTCTGGGAGTAAGGTTGAAATGATTGATATGTCACTCTCACCATTTTTTGGCCAATGCTCCCCTAAACAACCCCCAGAACCAAACATTTATGGCAGTATATGGCAGATAAATACTGTATATGAGATGTGATAAAAAATAGATTGACTAGCTGGACATGTGGATATACCACAGTATGATAATTTAATTATGACAACCTCTGATATGTTTACTTAAGAGCTATTGCTAAGTAGTTCAATATGTAAAAAGTATAATAGTCTTGATTTAACTCTCTTTCACTGTTCTTTTTTTCTTTCTTTCATTATTTTCGGATTTTCATTATGTTCAATTAAAACAGATTAGCGTTACTGCTTCCGCACACTCACCCCCTCTTTCGATATTTCCCCTACTCTCTCTCTCTCTCTCTCTCTCTCTCTCTCTCTCTCTCTCTCTCTCTTTATTATATCTTTTCTGCTTTCTTTCTTTCTTTCTTTTTTATTATATCTTTTCTGCTTTCTTTCTTTCTTCTTTTTTATTATATTTTTTTGAGTAAAAATTGAAGTCATATTAAAATTACTTTATTCCCATTAATAGTTTTTTTTTCTTCCTTTTCTATATTATTTTTCCGTATTTCACAGGTAATGTTATAAAATGAATCACTAATTAATATGTACTCTTTGACCTCTTGGGAAATAATAAACTTGACGTTAACATTTTATTTTGGCACGGATTCAAGTTAATTACAAAACACAAAACAAAAATAAATAGGAAGAAAAAAAACCCAAGAAGGAAGTACATTGACTAATTACTTCCTGTTCTCTTCTCACAAACTAAAAGCAACACATTCCTTTTTTTCTTTCTTTTTCTATGACAAGTATTGGTTTTTCCTGTAATATCTTATTATAATGGAGATAGTGTGTTTGTCTGTAACTAAAACTATATCAGTACCCAAGTCACAATTCCCTTAGTTATTTACATCACATACTCCATGAATTTTATTTTTTATTTAAACCCCAATTATTAATAAAATTCTTTTACATTATTAATACTGTTGACCATACCTAGATTGTATTTACCTCGTACCCCACTTGTACAAGGTCAGGCACAAAGGCCCTATTAACGTGGGACCAAACACAAACCGAAGCTCATGGGTGGCAGGTGAAAAATTGCGTCGATCCCGTCGGCATTCCCCCTCAAGGGGGCGCCTCAGGCACTGGGCAATAAACCCAGCGCCTTTAAATCGAGGGGGCAGGTATTGCCTGGGGGGATAGCCCCCTGGGATCGACGCTATTAACTTGTAAAGATCCAGGGCCGAAGCCACTGGACCCCCGTCGTTGGCCAGATCTACATGATATTTACCGCGTACCCCACTTGTACGGGTCAGGCACAAAGTCCCTATTAACGTGGGACCACCCACGAGCCGAAGCCCATGGAGTGGCAGTTGAAAAATTGCGTCGATCCCGTCGGCATTCCCCCTCAAGGGGGGCGCCTCAGGCACTGGGCAATAAACCCAGCCCTGCCCCTTTAAATCGAGGGGGCAGGTGTTGCCTGGGGGGATGGCCCCCTGGGATCGACGCTATTAACTTGTAATGATCCAGGGCCGAAGCCACTGGACCCCCGGTGTTGACCAGGTCTACATACTAATAACATACAATTGTATTTGTATATACAACAAAATAGAGGTTTACAGTGTGAACATGAAGGTCAATTTGCATATTGATATTAAAAATTTGATCTTAATAAATATGTGCTTGGTATTATTGATTTCTAATTGTTTGGTTTTATCTTAAGAAATATGAGCAAAAATCTCGGGGATAAATCTTATTTTTCTATGACAAGTATTGGTTTTCTAGATTTTGGTAACAATTTTTAATTGGGGAGTCCCCGTGGTGTAGTGGCTAACATGGTGGACTGTGGCATAATGGTAAGCGAGATCAAACCCCAGCCACGCTATTATGTTCACTTTCAGACTAATACCCAGGGGAAAATATTAATATTGAATATGTGGGGATTAATAAAAATAAAAATAAATAAAACAAAATTAAATTTTTTTTAAAAAGTAACAATCTCCTATGCTCAGAGGGCTCTTCTGGTCTTAAGCGACTGAAAGAGCCCTCTGAGCACGCGCGACCCCCCACCCGAATTCTTGGTGCCAAAAGATCTCTCAACCCTTTTTACTCCAAGACTTTCAAGAGATAATACCTATTGACTTGCTTGGGAAATATTTCCCCTCAACGAAATAGTGTGAAACCGATAATAAAGATCTTACTCTCAAATCATCCTCGTCTCTGTTCCTTTGCTACTTTCACTAAATTCCATTTCAGCTTACCAGCCCACAACAAGGAAGAACCAGATGTATTGGGAAATAGGATACAAATACGAACGAGCCAAACCACTCCCCCATAAATACCAAGAAAAAATTTCTCTGCTTAACTTTTCTTGGTTTTAAGTAAAACTTTTGCATTGTTGGTTTTCTGTATTTCATATTTATTCTAACTTAATAGTTAAGAGAAATTACGGCTTTAGGGGGGGGGGGGCTCTTAAATCTCCCAGTTGTAGGCAAATTGTTCAGATGAAAGAAGACAAACACACAATGGAAATTTAATACATGTATTGACAAATAATACAAGAACTTGTTGCAAATTTTATTGGCATTTTCTACGAGACTTATCTGTGAGGTGAAATATTATTCGTTGATGAAGTGGCACTAACACGGGTATTCTGGTCGCTGGTTGTAGAGTTCTGTAGAGACGCGTCCGTTTTGTCGGTTCTCGTCCGATAAATAAAAGTAGGGGATGCTATTTTAGAAGCTTCTCGCCTGGGTAACTGTTATTTTAAATGACAGTGGATGGGGCCCTTTTCAAGTAGACTATTTAGGTCCTCAGCCTTCTGATAAGTATGCAGTCGAAACGGCCTTCAGAAAGTATGCTGTTAAAAACGCCTCCGTCCAGGTCGACGGTCTACAGACAAGTTCAGCCCTTTTGGGGGGCAAGGTGGTGAGAGCGCTTATTTTTGTGTGTCTCCTCGATAACTGCTCCTTGATAAGTGAAGTTTTGATTCTGGCGCCAACATCTCATGTTGGCTAATCACCCTCTAGCGGCAGGGGGAGATAATTCACTATCGGATTTCCGATATAGTTTGAAAAGAAAAACTGGAAACCTTTTGCTTATCATGCCTCTAAATTTGTCTTTTCCGAAAATATTAATTTGTTTCTATGATTTTTGAAAAAGCATTAATTGCTATAAATTCTTGTCTTTTGAAAACCAGGAGATTAAGTTCAATTATTTTCTAGAAAAAGAAAATTCACCAAAATAATAATAATCATTCAAAATAAAATTTCACTCTGATGAAGGTCGAATTTTCTCTGTGTATGGAATATTTTTACATTTTTCTATTATTATTATTTCATTTCATTTGTTTATTTGATAATAATAATAGTTTGAATCGTGTACACATAGATAAACTGACCGAAACACATGTGTAAGTGATATTGATTAAATTCATCTTTTATTATCCATTCTGTACTTTCTTTTCTTTATTCATTCTTCCTCATATCGTCGGATTCAATTCCAATTCCATTTTTACACACACACACACACACATATATATATATATATATATATATATATATATATATATATATATATATATATATTTAATATATTTATATTTTTATATTGATGTTGACTAAATTATTAAAAACCTTCCATTATTCTCCCTTTTGAAAGGGCTGTTTTTTCCCCTCTTTTAATAACTCATTTCCTGAATTGGACCGTCTATTATACAGTTTCAATTTCAGTTAGTACTATTTCAATTCAGTCTAATAATTATAAGAACATTTGACCCAATATTGAATTTAAAAGATTTTATCTATGCTGCAATCTTTATATAGTGCGGCAATTTATTATTAGCACAATTTGTTTGGTCCTTTTCTTTCTCATTCTCTTTCTCTTTCTCTTTCTTTTTTTCCTTCTCTTTTTCCTTTGCCTTCTCTTTATTCTCCTCTTTCTTCTCTTTCTTCTCTTTCTCCTTTCTTTTTCTTTCTTTTTCTTCTATTCTTTCTCTTTCTCTTTTTCCTTTGCCTTCTCTTTCATCTCTTTCTTCTCTTTCTACTTCTTCTTCTCTTTCTCTTTCTTTTTCTTCTATTCTTTCTCCTTCTCTTTTTCCTTTGCCTTTTCTTTCATCTCTTTCATCTCTTTCTTCTTTCTCCTTCTTCTTTTCTTTCTCTTTCTTTTTCTTCTATTCTTTCTCTTTTCCTTTGCCTTCTCTTTCATCTCTTTCATCTCTTTCTTCTCTTTTTCCATATCCTTCTCTTTCTCTTTCTCTTTTTCTTTGTCTTTCTCCTTTTCTTTCTCCTTCTCATTATCTTTCTTGTTCTCTTTCTCCTTCTCTTACTCTTTCTCTTTCTCCTTCTCCTTCTATTCTTTCTCCTTCTCTTTTTGCCTTTGCCTTCTCTTTCTTCTCTTTCATCTCTTTCTCTTTCTTCCCTCTTTCCTTCTCCTTCTCTTTCTCTTTCTCTTTCTCTTTCTCTTTCTCCTTCTTATTCTCTTTCTTGTTCACTTTCTCCTTCTCTTTCTCTTTCTCCTTCTCTTTCTCTTTCTCCTTCTCTTTCTCTTTCTCTTTCTCTCTCTCCTTCTCCCTCTCCTTCCCTTCCCCCTGTAAGACTGTTGTGTTGATCTACAAGTGTAATTCCAAAAATAAGGTCTCCAAATCACTGGGGACACAAGAAAACTGTTTGTGCGGCTATTGGCAATATTGTTGTGTTTGTTGTGCATGCGCCTGTGACTGCCCCTGCACGCACTTCACTACTACCTCAGTCTTGGCTTGGCAGTCATTTCTGTTGGAGCTGCCTATTGACATGATCGTCAAGTTTGAAGTTTGTGCAGTTATTTGTTTTTTTGAATGCAAGAGGCATTAGACCAAATGAAATTCATCACCAATTAATGGAAGTGCACAGTGAGTCATGCATGGATGTCAAAACCATCCAGAAGTGGTATAGGGAGTTTGCAGCGAAAATAATTTTCAATGCTGGCGCAACGTTATAGCCTCATTAGTATCCTATACAGGACACCAATTTTTTTTTTAGAGAGGAGGTCTTACCCATCTTCAGGGCATTAACAACCTGCTCTTCGGGGTGGTGGTCTGGTGGCTTTTAGCCACAGGACTGGTGTTGTTAATTAACAGCATTGATCCCAGGGGGCTATCCCCCTAGACAACACTTGCCCCCTTGATTTAAAGGGGCAAGGCTGGGTTTATTGCCTAGTGCCTGAGGCGCCCCACTTGAAAGGGGAATGCTTATGGGATCAAAGCATTTTTTGTACCTACAATCCCATGAGTCTCAGCTCGTGGGTGGTCCTACATTAAAAAGACCTTGTGTCATGCCTGCATATGTGGGATACACAGTAAATACCCATCTTCAGAGTATTGAATGGTGTAATTTGGTGTAGTAATAGTAAAAATAATCGGAGAAACTTTTATAAAATCAGGTTAATCCATAACAGATATGTTTAATCATGTCTTCCTTATTATATAGTTCTTCCTGTAATATCTTATCATAATGGAGATTGTGTGTTTGTCTGTAACTAAAACTATATCAGTACCCAAGTCACAATTCCCTTAGTTATTTACATCACATACTTCATGAATTTTATTTTTTATTTAAATCCCAATTATTAATAAAATTGTTTTACATTATTGATACTGTTGTCTATATCTACATACTAATAACATGCAATAGTATTTATATATACAACAAAATAGAGGTTTACAGTGTGAACATGAAGGCTAATTTGCATATTGATATTAAAAAATTATTTTAATAAATATATGCTCAGTATCATTGATTTCTAATTGTTTGGTTTTATCTTAATGAATATGGACAAAAATCTCGGGGATAAATCTTAAAATAAATCCATTAGCAAGAGAAAAAATAACTGTAATTGTATTCTTTATTTCCTATTTTAATTAAATTAGGAAAATTTAGCAATGAAAGATGGGAGTGATGGAAGAGTAAGTTTCAGTTGTTCTATTTTATCATTATACCCTCCTCTGTTTCAAATCTTTTTATCTGCATTCTTATTTAGTTTCATTAGCCTTTCTAATTTAATATAATATTTTATTACATTAAAACTTAAATACTTGTGCCCGGAGCGTGCATATATTTGCTAGTAAATCTGAACATACATTTTGTAGAACAGTATATATTTAACAACTCCTTTGCATAAGCAGGATGTGTCACAAGGTCAATTTTTTAGCAGAGTTAAACAGATTTGAATCCAGAGTTTTCCTTCCCTTAGACTAGATCCCTGTAACAGAGAATATAAGTCGAGTAAAATGGGAGCCTTCATGGTGTAAATCGATGTAGTAATAGTAAAAGTAATTGGAGAATCATTGGCTCTTGTAGGAATTGAATTGGTTGATATACTTGGCAAAAAGAAAAAACAATTTATATATATATATATATATATATATATATATATATATATATTATATATATGAAAAATATATATACATATAAAATCCACCAGGATATACTAAAGCTAATAAGTAAAGAGTGCTCAATACCTAAGTAAAGCAAATAATAAAGATAAACCTAATGAGTCAGATATACCTACTAAAAGTTTCGCTTAGTGCTCTTCAGGGCTAAGATCTGAATCTTAGAATCAGATATTAGCCCTGAAGAGCACTATGCAAAACTTTTAGTAGGTATATCTGACTCATTAGGTTCACCTTTATATATATATATATATATGTGTGTGTGTATATATATATAAGTAATGAAATACACGTCACATTTTTTAAAATAAACTTACACTGAATAGTTTGAATGGTATTGTAATAATTTCTTATTGTCAGGACATTGTTCAGCGATTGAAAGCATGTTCTAATTTTAGTCAATATAATGCCACAGCATGTATGTGTTTGAACATGTCGAGAAGGTCTATTATGTCTGTTAGTCATATAAATTAGGGTTTTATGTGTGCTGGGAATTTTCATTTTTCATTTCAATTGAGCACCTCATCAAAAACCTTACTCTCTAGCATGAAAACCTATGGTGTTTTACAAGGGTAAATCAAAAAGTAATGCCCTTTTGTTTAGGACAGGTATAATTACCAACACAGGAACATGTATCATACATCAAAATGATGCTGGTCCTTTGTGGATCACGTCCCTACTTCTTCACATAGGTGTGAAAAAGTAATGCCATTTTGTTTAGGACAGGTATAATTACCAACACAGGAACATGTATCATACAACAAAATGAAACTGGTTCTCTGTGGATCACATTCCTACTTCTCCATATAGTCACCGTTTCTCTCAATAGCAATGATCCCCTTTCGAGTGAGCAGCATGTATCCCTGCCCCGTAATATTCTGTTGACTGTTCTTTGAGCCACTTCTTCACTACAGATTTCACTTCCTCGTCACTGGAATTATGTTTGCTTCTCAAACCCTCTTTTATGGGGCCGAAGAGATAATAGTCTGAAGGCTTTTAGTTTATTTTTGGTGTGTGTTGGCTGGTTGTTTCTTTTAAATCCTATTATATGTATCTCTTTCTTCTTGTAGGTTGTCAGGCTGAAAAGGAATTAAAAGAAGGGAAAAAAAGAGACAAAGATACTTTTGAGTTTAGACTTTTATTCTAGTTTCATAGCTATTTCATGAAGAGGAAATTTCTTCTTATGCCAGTCGTAGTGTCTGTTCCCTATCAAGGTCTGAACTGAAATGGCCAAGGGTTCTTCTTGGTACATATGTGTGTGTGTTTATATATATGTGTGTATATGTGTATGTATACATATATATACATGTGTGTGTGTGTGTATATATGTGTATATATATATGTATGTATGTGTGTATATATGTATGTGTATTATATATATATATATATATATATATATATATATATATATATGCGCCGCGCGTGTGTGTGTGTGTGTGTGTGTGTGTGTGTGTGTGGTCATACTGATCAAGTGATCAGTCCAAGATTCTAATTCTGACTTTCCAACATTGTTTGTTAGCAACGAGTATATATATATATATATATATATATATATATATACATTTTATATATATATATATATATATGCTCAAGGGATCAGTCCAAAGTGGCTTGTGTCCTTTTCTTTGCGCATGCCCAGAGGATTCTTCCTATCTGAGGACTCCTGGGAGATTGTAATTTTAAAAATTTTTTTATTTAATTTTATTTAAATTTTATTCTAATCCCCACAATCCCTTCCTTTTACCCTTGGCAGTAGGTCAGCACAGATCTTTTCCCAATGGAAGGTAACAATTGTGGCTGTCCAGTCACAGTCTATTTGTGTGTGTGGCCTTCACGTTACAACATCTGTTGAAATGATCAAACTGATAGGATCAATATTTGAAAATAAATCAACTCTAATGACAACAGACTTCAATATACAAGCCAGGAATTTGCAGCCAAATTCAACTCTATGAATATAACATCATCACACACACACACACACACACACTCACACACACACACACACACACACACACATGAAAGAAGGTCCACAAAATGGTCTGAATTTTGTTTTTTTTCAAAAAAACTTTTTATCTTATTTTCGTGACACATGTTTCAGATTTTAGTATCTTTTTCAGGCTTGATCATAAAATACCCCAGTAAAGATTGACATGCCATAAAATCCAACCAACCAACCAACCAACCAACCAACCACATTCCCATCTTTTTTTCTTATTCTTTCCTTTGTTCTTATTCCATCTTATTCTCTTCATATTTATTCTCTCTAATTCTCATCTTATCCTCTTATTCCTCTTAATAACCCAATAAGGGTTGACATGCCATAAAAACCAACCTATCAACCAACCAACCAACCAACCCTCGTTCAGCCAATCTCAAATCCACAGCTTTGTTTATGGGGTGGGGGGATGAGGGGTCATTCAAATGCCACTTGTCTCTAAACAATTAATTAGGGATGAGCAAATGAGATAGATGATACAATTGTGCAAAAAATGAGACAAAGGATTGGTATGATCAATGGAATAATTGGTGATATTGTATACAGACCAACAAGTCTGCGTCCAGGATGAGACGACTGAGTTGTGGAAGTCTACAATGATTAAACAGATTACTGTTGAGCCAAGGACATTTAAGTAGGTGGAGTGGCCTATTGTCAGTATCAGTCTCCTTTTCACTAGCGCCAGTCCAGGGAGATTGTTTTGGGTCTGAGGTGGAGAGTCACACCTACCATCAGTTTGTCACACCTATCATCAAGCCCAAACCCTTTTTTTTTGCTAGAAGGTAGTAGAAGCTTTGGGGGTTGTGGAGTATCCCTTCATCACCATTACTCTCAGGTCCACTCTGACCCAGAGTGGTAAAGTGGTAAAGTCAGCATACCACTTCTAAATCATTGTTTCCAATGGAGCAGAGTCCGAATAACACTTATCAAGCCATTGCTTTCCTTGAACATCATTTATTCCCATCAGAAAGCATTGCTTTATCAACAAACGAAATTCAGATTTTTCAATTGTTTTGAAAATTTGCAACAGTAACTTCACTTAAATAATTGTAATTTGTAAACTAATAATTCGATTGGGCTCAAATTTTGACACATGCCATTTGAAGGTTAGTTCTTCATAAAAATCATGGATTTTTTTTTCATCAGTGGCACTATCTATATGTCAGTGATGAGTTAATACCTGTTAGGATCTCCTCTATAGGTTAAAGAGAAGAAAAATGAGTTTTAAAAATATTTTGAATACCCATCAAGAATAAATAGAACAGCATAAAATAACCTAACAAGGGTTGAAATGCCATAAAATCCAAGCAAGCAATGAAGCAATCAAACCAGAGCTAATATGGTCATTCATTAACAGTTCATGTCAATACAATCCACTGGGGAGATGCTGGGAGACCCCTACACTCTCTCAGTCATCCTCTCCCCATTTGTCCGTCAACACCTCTAAGTCATACATCAGTGCCTACAACATAAATTCTGCCCCCACCTGTCGAGCTACATTCAAGTACAACTACTGGGCCATATCTCGAGGTATGTGAAGAGACTAAATCTGTGATGCGGAATGCAGTCATAGACTGCTGGTATATCTGAACATTCCACTGAGAAGATACTCATTTCAAGGTCAGGGTCACCAGAAGTCACCATAGGTCACTACAGGTCACTAAATCAGGTTAATCCAGAGTAGTGTATTTTAGAGATGTTTCTTCCTGTTTTCCGTATTGTATGGTTCTTCCAATAATATAAATCTGATTATACATCTTTCAGAGGCACGTCGTGATGTAATGGTTACCATTGCAGGAAATAGACATGACGAGACAAGCTCAGATCCTGGACAAGTCTGTTTGCATTTCACATAGGGCTAATACCATTGGGAATGCTATGAATCCAACTATTCTCCCTCCGGCTATGGTAAATATAAGAGCAGACTGGGCTCTTTAACCTTAGTTAGGCAACCAGTCTAGGAGAATGAAACTCTGAAATTAAACCTGGTAAACTCCACTTAAGAAATTCACCTTGTATCACATCCTGCTCATGTGGAGTGGTTGGTAAATATGTATATACATCTTGCAGATACCCACTAGATTTTACTGTTATGATCAGTATGCAGTTAGTATTATAATTATATATATATATATATATATATATATATATATATATATATAGTTACTTCTTTGTTAGTAATGGAGAAATAATAATAAAGTGCTCAGTTACTTCTGTAAGAGCTGTATTTATTTATTCATATTTAACAATACATTTAAAAGTCGTTTTACCAATGGTTTCAGAACAACACCTTTAGGTGATTGCTCGTCATCAGAAACGTTCACTTTTTTTTTTTTTTCAAAAGTGAACGTTTCTGATGACAAGCAATCACCTAAAAGTGTTATTCCGAAACCATTGGTAAAACGGACTTTTAAATGTATTGTTAAATATATATATATATATATATATATATATATATAGGGTCATCCACAGACACGTGTTTCGACTTATCAAGTCTCTTCAGTGTGGCTAGACATTTTGTAAGCTACCTAAAGCCGGATTGAAATCCGATCGGTTGGGTGTCAGTCCGGCACCTTAACCATTAGGCTATCTTCACTTACAGACTGGGAAGGGGATTTCAACTGTTTTAATACACACACCGCTTTGTGTGTAAAGGCCGTCACAGAGTGCTCTATTCCTTATATAGAAGATACCAAGGTCAATTTCTTAAGCAGAGTTTAACAGGTTTGAATTAAGAGTTTTCTTTCTTTTAGACTGGTTACCTAGTCATGGTTAAAGAGCACAAGCTTCCCTAGTATTTACCCATAGATGGAGGGAGAGTTGTTGATGCATTGCCTTACCAAGGGTATTAGCACAATGTGAAATATATATATATATATATATATATATATATATATATATATGAACAGAATATTTGTCATTCTACATATTTATTCTGATTGCATGAAATCAGTATATATATATATATATATATATATATATATATATATATATATCATCATCATCATCAAGTCATGCCAACAGCACATATCTCCATGACTCTTCCTTGCCATACATCCCTATCAGTCATCACTTTTGGTAGGTCCTCTGCACAGCATCCGGTGTCCATTCAAAACTGATCGATGTTGATTTTTGTTCATTGACCCACACTGGTGTATCCATGTGTAGGTGTCTCTGGCTGCTTTTTCTAGGCTAGGGCTAGCTGTGATTACGTAAAGAGTGAGGTACATTAATCTATATGTCCATAGATAGATATACAAGTACATATATACATATGTAGCCATGCAATTTATGAAGTAGCATCTGTTTTGTCCGTTGGGTAAACTTTAAAAACCACAAGAAAATCAATACTGTTCTGATTTTTCTTCTTAATCAGCCATGTCGATTGCCCTTAAAACACAGAAAAGAATTGAGCCAAACTTTAAAAACTTGATTGATTGGTTGGTTGGATTTTACGGCATTTCAACCCTGTTGGGTTATCTTATGCTGAAAACATTTTGTTTCATTCATTCATGAAAGTACTTAAAAAATAATTTTTAACTCAATTTTTTAAACACATCTTTTTAAAACTAATTTTTTCTATTTAACCCATAGATGGGACCTAACACGTACTACCAATCCGGGGCAGAGTGGACCTAGGAGCAATGACAATGAAGGGGTATTCCACAATCTCCAGAGCTCCAAAAGAGCAACTTCAACATTGGATACAGTTTAATGCCATACCCAGGACATATCCTGCTTGTGGTAGAGGGGTTGTGTAAATACATACAAGGGGGATGATTGGTCTTGGTTTCTTTGTTTAATGGCATATCAACCTTGTGGGTTATTTAATGCCAAAGCCATCATGTAGAAGAAGAGTAATGGTACTATTTAACCCATAGATGGAAGATGAAGGGGTTCATACCTAAAGTCATTTGTCTGAAAGTGAATATAATAGCTTGACTGGTGTTCGAAACTTACTTACAAGGATGTCACGGTCCAGCTCGTTAACCATTACACCATGAGCAGCTGTGATGCTTAAGGACGGAATCCTGGTGGATGAGTAGTCCATAACATGCAACACTCCACTTAGACCCTTACTTAGGCTAGGCGGTCGGTCAGTCAGAGAGGACCCCTGATCAACCGGTTGGCCATGTCAAGCCCCAGCACCTATACGATTGTCCCAACCCTATTGCCCTTATGGCAAGCCTCAACACATTTTATCATATATATATTTACCAACCCCTCCGCACGAGCAGGATTTGATACAAGGTCAATTTCTTAAGCGAGTTCAACAGGTTTGAATTCAGAGTTTTCCTTCTCCTAGACCGTTGTCTAACCAAGGTTAAAGAGCCCAGTCTGCCCTACTATTTACCATAGCTGGAGGGAGAGTAGGATTCATACCTTTCCCAAGGATATTAGCGCTAAGTGAAATGCAATTACCACGATTTGAACTCGGGGTGACGAGTCCATTTCCCATGATTTTAACCATTACACCATGCGCTTCCATACACATTTTATCATATATGTGCTAGAAGGCAGTGCTGGAGGTCCCTATTCATCACCAACTGAGTGGTAGTACTTGTTGGAGTCCCATCTAAAATAGAAAATGTGTTGATAAAAAATTGAGTATTCATAAAGAATGAATTTATTTCAAAACCGGCATTAAATGACCCACTGAGGTTGATATGCCGTTAAACAAAACAAACCAAACCAAACAAATTACACTATTAGTCAGATGCAATGCAGATTTCAGAGCGAGTGGACTCGAAGTCACTCGCTCAAAGAGTCAGCATCTTCCCCAGAATCAATATGGGTTGAGTTGTTAAATAAAAGCTTTGTCAGAAAACAACCAAGTCTTGTTTGTGAAGTCAATTAAATCAAGCAATGACCAGCCCAACCTGAAGAAGAATCAACAAGAAGTTAACAGAAAGCCCACTAGATTGATGGAAGAACATAGTGGATGTCCGAGTTAGATGGATCCAGTAAGCAGAATGTAACAAGTTAGAACCATCATCTCGTTCATCTCATCTATCCAACTGTCTCTCCCTCAATTATATACCCGAGATATTGGGTATCATTTGTAAATTTATTTTAAAACTTTGAAGGCATTAAATGACCCACCAAGGTTGATATGCCATAAAACAAAACAAACGAAACCAAACCAATTACACCATGTGGGCTCCCCCGTAGACAGATTGGGTGTCGTTTGTAAACTGGGGGGATTATTTATTAATTAAGAACTTCTTTTACAAGGTGTGTCAAATAGTATCAAGATTTGTTGTACTTTTTGACACACCTTGTATTCTGAAAAAAAAAGTCCCATTTGTTAATTTTTTTTTTTTAATACAAGGTGTGTCAAAAAAGTATCAAGTTTAAAGCTGTATTTACCAAGATAGAAATGAAGAATGAATGGAACATTAATTTTTTTTTCAGAATACAAGGTGTGTCAAAATAGTACAAAGAATCTCGATACTTTTTTGACACACCTTGTATATCCATTTACTTAAGTTCAACCACTTTTGAGTTGTTGGAATCATTTTATGTCTGTTGCGTGTTGATGTAATTGGGTGAATTGATGTCATGTGACAAAAGACCCTTGTGTTCTGTTAAGCATGTCACATCAGTTAAAATGTTTCTTCTTTGAGTGCTAAATTCTAACTTAATAACCATTATTCAAACGTGGTACTCAATTACTTCTATAGATCTTAAACTATGAGAGAAAGTGAGAATCACTTAAAATATCTCTAAGGAACTTCACAAATAATAAGGATCCCGACACTACGAATTTGTCAACATTACAGATTCCTGAAACTTTCCATCTTCATCAATTGTACTGTTGGACTTATTATATTCTTAAAACTTGCTTTTGTAGCTGGAACATTTTCTTGAACATTTTGATATTTGTATACACTTTTTACTTCAAACTCTTTTGAGCTTTTTTATGATAAAATGCTTCTAATTTTTAAAAATAAAATTAATTTTATTTTTAACATAGAAAGCGCATTTAAAAAAATTTTTTTGAAAATTCCGGCCCTGATCGAGAGCGTTTGCCTCTTGATTAACAATCTATTTATATATAATATATATATAATGTGTGTGTGGTGAGAGAGAGAGAAGAGAAAGAGAGAGAGAGAGAGAGAGAGAGAGAGAGAGAGAGAGAGAGAGAGAGAGAGTAGAAGAATACTAGTTCTGCTTTGAATTCAGAGTTTTCCTTCTACTTGACCAGTTGCCATACCAAGGTTAAAAGAGCCCAGTCTGCCCTACTATTTACCCATAGCTATAGAGAGAATAGTTAGGATATTAGCACTATGTAAAATCAATCAAATTAATCAATGTATCAATCAATCCACAGGACCAATTTACTTTATCTTTTTATCTCAACTAACTAAACCCTATTTAGTTTTTCTAGTAGGAAGCGTGTGGTGTAATGGTTAAAGTCATGGGAAATGGACTCGTCGCCCTGAGTTCAAATCATGGATGTGGTAATTGCATTGCACTTTGCACTAATACCCTTGGGAAAGGTATGAATCCTACTCTCCTTCCAGCTATGGATAAATAGTAGGTCAGACTGGGCTCTGTAGCCTTGGTTAAGCAAATGGTCTAGGAAAAGGAAAACTCTGAATTCAAACCTGTTGAACTCCCCTTAAGAAATTGACCTTGTGTCACATCCTGCTTGTGCGGAGGGTTTGGTAAATATATATTTTCACTACATGTCTTATTTTCTATTTTCCGATAAAGAATTTGAGAAATTTCCATGACCAGTATAGCTCAGTCTGTTGAGTTTCTGACTAGGAACCACAAGGTTCCTGGTTCAATACCAGCCCTCACTAACTCAGTGTATGAGTAACACAGAAATTGACCTTGTGTCATATCCTGCTCGTGCGGAGGGGTTTGGTAGATATATATTTAGTTTTTCTCGATTTCTTGTGGAGTGCTGCTTCCATGATTTGTTCAAAACAGCACGCAGCATCCTTGTGTAGTTCCCATCTAGCTTTTTCTCCAAGGGTTTCATTAAAGTCCAAGTGGCGTACATAATTCATAAGCTACCTATGAATTATATAACACTGTTTTGTAGGGTGCAGCTGCAAAGATTTGTTCAAAACAGCATGCATCATCCTTGTGTAGTTCTCATTTAGCTTTTACTCTAACCATTTCATTAGAGTCCAAGTGGTGCAAAAAATGCTTATATTTTGTAAGTAAGAAATTTGAAAAAGTACCTTATTAATTTTTAGTGTTTTTTTACTGAATTTTTTTATGGAGATTTTCATAGGATAAATCGTAAACTAGTTTTTGTCATTTACTAAGCTAAGCCTATTTTAGCACAATATCAAACGTATAGGGCACCCAGTGAGAATCAAACTAACAATAACCTGATAACCTAAATCACTAACTGCACTATACCAAGAACCCTCTGAAATTATTGATGAAAATTTGAGTGAGTCTTTAGTGTGAGTCAAAAGTTTTGCAATATTTTGATGGTTGGTTGGTTGGTTGGTTTATTGATTTTAATGACATATCAACCCATCTGGGTTATGTCATGCCTAACGGTTAGGAAGTAATATATGTTGTGTATTTATATTTGTATTTTTTAGTAATTGGTTTTAAAAATGTGTTAGCATCATTGGGGATCATGTTGTATGGTATTGATTAAGTTCATGTCTATATTCTATGATATAATTTTATTTCCCTCAAAAAGGACGGAATGTCCTCCATGTTGACATTTTCAAATAGATCTTTCTTGTTTGCATTAGAATAACGGTTTCTGATGTGACCAAAAAAACTGCATTCAATGAATAAGCATTTAACAGTCAAAGGTGTTTGACATGTTTCACATTGTGGTTGTTGTTCTTGTTTGTGTATATAGGAGTGCGTTAGTCTTGTATGACTAATGCGTAATCAGAACACAATGACTTGTTCCTTTCTAGACTTCCTTAAAGTTGGTCTCCAGCCTCCCAAATTGGGTTTGATTAGGAAGAATTTATTGTGGATGTTATTATTCCAGCGTTGTTGCCATTCTGTATGAAAGACTCTATTAATTTTAGGTTTTAAATCAGTATATAGAATCTTGAACTTGTCAGGGATCAAGTCATGAACTGCTCAACCGCCAGGATTCTGTCCTTAAGCATTATTGGTCATCACCTACAGCCAACAGGTGGCCACATTGGGGGGGGGATTTTACCTCTCTACAGACATACAGTTGGCCTATTATACAGCACCAGCCAACAGGATGGTCTATGAACTTATTTCTAGTGTGTTTTTTGTTTTTTTCCAATGTTGCTATTAAATTTAAAAGCTACTCTCATCCCCCTGCAGAGGTACAGTCGGTGTATCCTACAGTGCCAGCCGAGAGGGCAAATATATAAATGGAATGGAAACACTTCATATAACAGAAAAATGAGGTTCATGGTGTAATGGTTAGAGTCGTAGGAAATGGACTTGTCGACCCGAGTTCAAATCCCGGACGAAGTTGTTTGCATTTCACCAGGCGCTAATACCCTTGGGAAAGTATGAATCCAATTCTCCCTCCGGCTATGGGTAAATAGCAGGGCAGACTGGGCTCTTTAACCATGGCTAGGTAACCAGTCTAGGAGAAGGAAAACTCTGAATTCAAAACCTGATAGACTCCGCTTAAGAAATTGACCTTGTGTCGCATCCTGCTCGTGCAGAGGGGTTGGTAAATATATATATATATATATAACAGAAAAAGACTGATTACAATTTGGCATTTCATTGATTACTTAATCAATAATCAATGAGTAATTAGTATTTTTGAGAGCAAGCTTGTTTACTGATCTGATATATATATATATATATATATATATATATATTATATCAGTTTTCACAAAAATCCTTCAGCATTCCTAGCTACAATACAATTCCTGTGCATAGGATCTGTTACCTTAGACAAGAGGTTTCCTTCTCCTAGACTGGTTACCTAGCCAAGGTTAAAAAGCCCAGTCTGCCCTACTATTCACTCATAGCTGGAGGGAGAGTAGTTGATGCATACCTTTCCCAAGGGTATTAGTGCTACGTGAAAAGGCAAACAGGATCGTTGAATATTTGAATCCAATTCCTTCAAATCTAACTATTACACCATAGACTGAGATTATTTACTGATATATATATATATATATATATATATATATATATATATATATATATATATGAGTATAGATAAAAGGATATGAAAACAACACAATATGCTGTTAAAGTGAAAACATTTTATAACATATTCATAGCTAATATTGAACGATATTTCGATTTTATAAAAATCAACTTCAGAGCTTGTTTATACTCTGGACTATCAAGAGCGGAGACGAAAGTCATATGAATTCAAAACGAAAACCTTGGTGTTGCAAAAAAGTTATTTGAAACTACTACATAACCTTTTTGCAACATCAAGTTTTTCGTTTTGAATTCATATGACTTTCGTCTCCGCTCTTGATAGTACAGAGTATAAACAAGCTCTGAAGATGATTTTTATAAAATCGAAATATTGTTCAATATTAGCTATGAATATGTTATAAAATGTTTTTACTTTAGCAGCATATTGTGTTGTTTTCATATCCTTTTATCTATACTCATACCGTCGGATTCATTTCCTTTCTTTTAACTTATATATATATATATATATATATATATATATATACTCTACTCTAACCATTGCACCATACACCTCCATGGAAATACTTTATATAACAGAAAAAGACTGATTACAATTTGCCATTTCATTGATTACTTAATCAATAATCAATAAGTAATTAGTATTTTTTAGAGCAAGCTTGTTTACTGACCTGATATATATATATATATATATATATATATATATATATATATATCAGCATTCCTAGATACAATACAATTCCTGTGCAGAGGATCTGTTACCTTATACAAGTTTATATAGTTTAAATGTTAGTTGAAATTTTAGTCTATCACCTGCTGTCCTGTTTTTTTTTTTTTTGTTGTTGTTGTTGTTATGTTACTCATGATTTGATTTTATTCTAACTCTATAACACGTTCATTGCCACATGACACATGTCACTGACGCCAAAATCTAAAAGGACGCAGTAAAATCATATCCGTGTGTCCTAGTGTTCATCTTTTTTCTTCCCTCACCATTTCAAGCTAACTGTAAATACATTTCAATTGTTTCTTAGGAGCGAACTACACAGGATAAGTTACAAGGTAGGAGTTAGATGGCTTTAGTTGGGACCTATAAATTTTCTTGGGGACTCATTCAAAGCAGATATGTGTGTCCCTGAATGCACTAAATCAAAAAGTTATCAGTATCACTGTATATATGTATATTATTTCTTTACTCATATATTTGCTCTGTGACTCTAACATTAAGAGCACACATTGAGCTCTCAAACTGCGACTTGGTTTTGTTTAAATAAAACTCTTGTGTCGTAAGGAAGATTTCTTCTCTGGACTTTTGGATTATATATTCATATATATATTATGGACTCTCTCGTCGATTTTCAACACATGAGGGTTCACACACACAATGAACATCCACACATATATATAAACGCTTAAAGGCTCTCCTATTAAACAGATATGAGCTAGATTCTCATTTGTGCTAGTAGATACTGATAACAGCCCAGTGGTTAAGAACTCTAGCTACACTGAGTCAAAACACAGTATCTGTGGATGACTAATATGTGTGTGTGAGTATGTGTGTGTGTGTGTGTGTGTGTGTGTGTGTGGAAGGGCATGATGTAATGGTTACCATAATAGAAAATAAACATGGCATGATGTGCTCAAATCCTGGATGAGGCTGTTTGAATTTCATATAGTGCTCATACCCATGAGAGGGTTATGAATCCAATTATTCTACCTCCAGCTATGGGTAAATAGTTTGTCAGACTGGACTCTTAGGCAACTATTCTGGGAGAAAAAAATGCCACTTGATAAATTGACCTTTTGTCACATCCTACTCGTGCAGAGGAGTTGGTATATATATGCGTGCATGCGTGTGTATGTGTGTGTGTATGTGCATGTGCATGTGTGTGTGTGTGTGTGTGTGTGTGTGTGGTGTGTGTGTGCATGTGTGTGTGTGTATTTAACTAACAGCTATACACAGGCAGGAAAGTCAATTTTTGCTGTTTAACATGTTTGAAGTTAGAGTTTCCTTCTCCCATACCAAGGTTACACAAACCAAACTGCCCTACTATTTACCATGCCTGAGGGAGAACAGGGGGATTCATCCCTGAAAACTCTAAATTCAAATTAAAGAAGGTTGGTAAGGATGTGACACATGATTTGTTAATTCATTTACTCTATTGTGTTTAATTCATTATTCTCTTGTGTTTTTATTGTTGTTTACGCTGTTGGTGGCGTTATTATCATTTTTTAATTTTTACTATTTTGCTAATTTTCTATTTTATTTCATTCTGTTTTATTTATCTATGTATCTATTCTTAATATATATATATATATATATATATATATATATATTTATATATATATATATATATATATATTTATATATAGTCTTCAGAGTTTAGTTTTCAGATGGGTTAGTAGAAATTTGTTTTTATGCCTACATTTGAATATGAGTTTTGAACTTTTATTTAAGAGTTTATTTTGTACTGGGATATATATGCTTCATCACTGATATTGAGCACCCTTTATTCATGAATACAGTAAACCATATATATATATATATATATATATACATATATATACATATATATATATATATAGGGGGCATGGTAGAATGGAAAAGATAATCTCCAAAGTAACTTTAAATTTTAACTGAGAGTGCTCATGAACATTTTGCCCTAATATAATCCAGGCATGTCTGAATCAACTTCTGGCTGCCACCTTTCCTATTACCATTACTATTAAAATGTCTTGTTATTGGCATGTCATAATGATTGATGAAGGTGAGACTGGGTGACTGAGCACTTGAACAAATCAATCTTCTATATATCTATATTATTTTATCCAGGCTGTAGCAGCAATTAGCTGTTACTCTAAAATCAATCTTGATCAGCTAAAGATTTTTTAAAAATATACTAGCAAATATATGTATTTAAGTTTTAATGTAATAAAATATTATATTACATTAGAAAAGCTAATGAAACTAAATAAGAATGCAGATAAAAAGATTTGAAACAGAGGTGGGATATAATTGAAAAACAAAACAACTGAAACTTAACTTACTCTTTCATCACTCTCGTCTTTCATTGCTAATTTACCTAATTTAACAATTTAGTTAAATTACGAAGTAAAGAATAAAATTACAGTTATTTCCTCTTATTAATGGATGTCTTTTAAGATTTATCCCCGAGATTTTTGCTCATATTCGTTAAGATAAAACCAAACAATTAGAAATCTATAATACTATACAATAATACTATAATCTATAATACTATAATACAGCGTGAATGGGAAGGCTTATTTGCATATTGATATTAAAAATTTCATTTTAATAAATATGTGCTTGGTATTATTGATTTCTAATTGTTTGGTTTTATCTTAATGAATATGAGCAAAAATCTCGGGGATAAATCTTCGGGATTGTAATTTCTTCCTTTTCTCTATGAAGAACAGTAATCCGAGACAATCTCGGATTTTACTTCACAGATGAATTATTTGATGAATAATATTATTATAATATATCACATTAATCGCTTCAACACTAATCCAAGACCTGAATATATGGTACTTTTCCATACCGGATACAGATACAAAAATAATCTCAAATATAGTATAACTCACGAGAAGCATAACGGAGACTCCTAAACAAAACATATATATATATATATAATATATATTATATATATATATATATAATACTATATATTCAGTCTATCTATCTATCTATCTATCATCCCCTAACTGTTTATAATTTTTTTGTATACCCTTGGAATGTTTTTGGAATTCCCGCATTTCTTTTCTATCCCATTTCTGTAGACATTTTTTCATTTGAACCACGTTTCTTCATATGTCATTTCTTCTCGATCAATATGTACATGTGTATTTGTTGGTGCGGCATGCGTCAAGTAAAGGCTGAGATCCTAATACTTTTTTATACTGGTTTACGAAAAACAAGCAGTATTTTCTATTATTCTCACACACGCCATTTGATAAAAACTTCACATACCTAAAATGAAGGTGTCCCAAACTTATTGCTCATCGTCCGTCTGTCAATTGACAGTCTGTTGTTTGTCCTCACTTATTACAGAAGGAATTTTTTCGCTACTCATCTTTCTTTTTTAAATTCTAATATCCAGGTTATATTATAGGTCTAGCACTGAGTGAAAAGGGATAGAATCCTCGCTGTTTCTGGCCATAGACATTTAAGGCGCCCCGACGATTACTTTTATTTCTTATAATATACCTACCCTTGTTTATCTACACTCGCGTAACATTACTACCATTGAAAATGAGGCTGCTGCTATTGTTGAGGCTCTGCAAAAATGGCGTCATTTTCTACTTGGCAGACAATTCAAAATTATTAATGACCAAAAGAGAATTAGTTATATGTTTGATAACACGAGAAAATCGAAAATTAAAAACAATAAAATATGCTGTTGGTGCATTGAAAATGTCCCAGTTTAAATTCAGCATTGTCTATTGTCCAGGAACGGAAAAATTCCATTGCTGATGCCTTTTCACGTATCTCTGCTCTCACTCACATCTTGCAAGATCTTTGTGATTTACGCATCCAGCTCTGCCACCCTGGAGTTACACGTCTCTTCCATTTACTAGAACAAGAAATCTTCATTTCTCTCTAGATCAAAAAAAAGTATAACCAGCTCCTGCACGCCCTGTCAGTATTTGAAACCAAAATTCATAACCGGTGGAAAAGGGACACTTGTAAAAGCCATGCTACCTTTTCAACACCTAAAATATTGACTTTAAAGGTCCACTACCACCATCTATACATGGTAACAAATATCTACTTACAATTATAGATGAATTCTCTCGCTTCCTGTTTGCTTTCCCCAAGCAAAACTATCACCCACTGTCTAAACCAACTGTTTTTGATTTTTGGTATGCCCGACATGATACACTCTGATAGAGTGACCGATTTCCTCTCAGAAGAAACTACAAACTATTTGCATGAAAAAGGCATTGCCACTCGAAAACAAGCAGATACCATCTGGAAGGTAACAGACAAGTAGAGAAACTAAATGGCACTCTATGGAAGGCTATTCAAGTAACCCTACACTCTTGTAACATGAAGCCCTATCACTGGGAAAATGTCCTACCTGACACACTCCATTCAATTAGATCCTTACTCTGTACTACAACGAATACAACTCCTCATGACAGATTGTTCAAATATAGCCGCAAATCTACTTACGGGACTTCAATTCCCTCTTGGCTAAACCGGGACCTATATACGTCAGAAATTGCACCAAGTCAGGTAAGTATGACCCTCCGGTACCCCCGCTACTCTTCTAGAAATCAATCCTCACTGTGCCCATGTATGTCTACCATCTGGCATCGAAACTACCGTCAAATATAGCTCCCAAATCTACAAACGAAGAGACACTTGTAACAACGACTGTATTTGCAAACCCTTCTGACATCCACGAATCACATGTATCGAGTCATGAAAGCCCAACCTGTGAAAAGGAGAGAATTCTGCTTCCAGAAACCAAGAACACTGATAGTTCTTGTGGAGTTGATACTAAATCTGCGAGACCTCCTAGAATTCAAAGATTTCCTAACAAATACAGAGACTTTGTGACTGAATGAAGTCACCCCCTTCTACTTAATACTTTCTTGAAGGGAAAAATGTTGTAATTAAATAGTTATTTCCCTTTGAATGACATTAACCTTTGATTAAACTTAACCTTAACTCCTAATTATCTCCCCTGCCACTAGGATTCAAACATAAATATATAGCAACACAGACATTTTGTACAACGATAACTAGTGTAATTGTTTGATATCAAAACCTATCCAAATGGTTTATCGGTCTCGTCATTCTATTCTTTTCAATTCTTATCATTATACTCTTTACTTTCACATCATTTAAGATAGATTTTCTTTAAGACACTATAAGATGTGTATTGCAGTAAATCTCATAGTATTTCAAATGTGCCACCTTTCAGTTTTCTATCAATGAAAAGTTTACAATTGCATGTTTTTGCCTGAGAAAAAAAAAAGAAAAACAGAAATATTGTACTAAAAAAGTTGAACTAAAAAGAAATTTGTTTTTATGATTACACTGTTATGTACTTTGGAGATGAAATCCAGTTGATAATAAAAAAGAAATGAATCTTTTTTTTGTTACACCAAAATTTGAAAAAAATTATTATAATCAGTTTATATTACATTTTCATGTTTTGAAATAAAACTCTTAGTAATTATATTGATATATATGGATTCTCTTTATTAGAAATAATAATGGTATATAACTAAGCAAAAAAAAAATGTAATACATCCAAGACTGTTTCACTTATACCATTTTGTATTATACTTTAACATAAACTACATTACTACTGAATATCGAGTTTGATCCTCACTGGACACCTCATACTTACTAGCACGTGTCACATCATATTCATGCTGAATGGGTTGGGTAAATAACTACTTTAACATAAACTGAAGCGCAATAAGTTCTTTCTAGATGATGTGAGAAGTGAAGATTGTAAACTTGGGTTGTTATAATGTTAATTATAACTAAGTTATTGTTATATAAATAGGCTTTTATTTATATTAATGGATATACAATGGTAAAAAGACAACCGGTGCATTTAGGCAGTGTGTAAAGGACAGTTCACATTGTATTCCTATGCCCAGGGTCACACTGAGTGTGCATAGAGAATAGTTCTTATGCTACTGTTACAAAGATAGATTGGGTAATTATCATTTAGTGTTAATGGGTTGTTTAAATATATAGACAGTAAATTTTTGGGTCTTTTCCATAAAGGGGGATAATGCTATATTATATAATATCTCAAATTAAAATTTTTTTTTTTTTTCAATCTCTGTATCTAATTGGAGGTTTTGTGTTGTGTTTGTGTTTGATTGTTCTTTTCATTGAATATGTTTTCATAGTTAAACTGAGTTGGTGTGATGTTTGTTTGTTTTTCGTTTGTTTTTGATAAGTGATGTCTATTACACCATAGATATTTTCCTTCTTCTGTTTGAACCAAATATGAACAAGTTTCTTTTAATTTCTTGACTATTCTCCCCTTTTTGTTCCAGTTTTCCTGGAATCTTATTCGAACACTATCGTTTGTTTTTAAAGGTTGTAATTCCTTGTTTTTATTTATGTTCTTATCTCCTTGACAAGTTTTTATTATCTTATTGTGTAATATGTTGGGAAGGTTTGTACGTATCATTCTTTTCATCAGCTGTTGGGCTGGCACTGGTGATTTATCTTTTAAAGGAGTCGTTCTGAGTGCTAGCATTGCTAGGTATGGATCTTGATGATTTTTAAATGCTTTCTTGAGTGTCCTTTTTATTGTCTGGATATTTCTTTCTACTAGTCCATTGGCTTGTGGATAGTTTGGACTTGTTTTGACATGTTTAAAATGCCATTCTCTTGCAAATTGCTTCAATTTAATTGATTTATATTTGAGGCTGTTGTCACTGATCACTATTTGTGGTATACCCAGTTTAGAGAAGGCATTTTTTATTTTGTTAATTACTGTTGATGATTCACAGTTTTCTAGTTTGTGTATGTCAAAATATCTGCTTGTGTAGTCTATAATAACGATATATGCTCTATTGTACAGATGGAATATGTCCGTTGCTACCTTTGTCCATCGCTTTATAGGTATATCTCATGATGTATAATCAGTTCAGCTGGTTGTTGATTCCAATGTTCTATGCAATGTGTGCATATATTTATCATGTCTTTAATATGAGTATTTATATTGGGCTAATATATGACTTCTTTTGCCCTTAAAATGCATTTTTCTATCCCTAAATGTCCGGTGTGGATTTTTTCTAAAGCTTCTTTTCTTAGGGAATTAGGGACTATTATTATTGTGCCCTTTAATACAAGTCTTTTGACAACAGAAATTTCATCACGAACAGGCATGTATGGCGTAATTTTTGTCTGGCCATTTTGTTGTTGCATATTGCATTAATAATTGTAATGTTGGATATTTGTTTGTTTCCTCCCTGTATACATTGAGTTTGTGACCACTCAGTGGATACTGTTTTATAATTATATGGATATGTTTATCCATTTCTGTGTCTGTTATTTCCTGAGTATTGTCCGATAGATATGCACAAGATATTGTGTCTGCAATTACTGATTCACAGCCTGGTATGTATATCACTTCAAAATCATATTTTTGCAGTGCTAATAAGAATCTCTGTATTCTCGGAGAGCTTTTTGTTATGGAGTTTTTGAAAATTTGTTTTAATGGCTTATGGTCATTTTCGATGACAAAATGTTTTCCATAGATGAACTGATGGAATTTACTACAAGCAAATACAATGCTTAGTGTTTCCAATTCAATTGGACAATAATTTTGTTCTGACGGAGTTGTCGAAAGTGATGCATATGACACTGGCAACCATGTGCTACCATGTTTTTGTTGTAAAACCGCACCTAAACCTTTTTTGCTTGCATCTGTAGTAATTTTCGTTTTGCAGTTTGGGTTGTAGAATTGTAGTATTGGTGCACTTGTAATTATTGGTTTTAATTTTTCGATAGCTTCTATCTGAGGTTTATCGAATGACCATTGTATTTCGTTGTGTAAAAGTTCTCTTAATGGTGAGGTTATCTCTGAGTAACTGGGTATGAATTTACACAAGTAATTTATCATTCCTAAAAATCTTTGGATGCTTTTTTATTTTCTGGGTTTGGCATTTGTGTAATGGCTTTTATTTTTGAAGGGTCTGGCTCTATTCCTTCATGGGTAATTAGGTGACCTAAGTATGTCAGTTATTTTGTTGCAAATTCGCATTTTGGTTTATTTAACTTTAAACCTGTCTGAACACTTTTTTCCAATATTTCTCTGTGTTCTTCTAAAGTTTCTGACCATCTTATTATGTTGTCTTGAAAGTTTCTTGTTCCTTTTATTCCTTCTATTATTTTGCACTACTTGAACCTGGAAGACTTCGGGCGCACTGTGTATCCCGTAAGGTAAGCAAGTGAAAGAATAGCGACCGTATGGTGAATTAAATGTCAATAGTTTGAACTTTCTTCATCCACATGAATTGAACTTTCTTCATGCCAATATCCATTTGATGCATGTCATTTTGTCAAGTACTTTGGATTATTCATTTCTGCGAATATTTCTTCAGCTGTGGGAAGTTTATAATGCTCTCTTTTTATCGCTTTGTTCAGATCTGTTGGATCTAGGCATAGTCTTAGTCTGCCATTTTGTTTTTCTTCTATTACGAGGGAGTTAACCCAGTCAGTCGGTCCTTGTATGGGTTTTATAATTCTCATCTTCATCATTTTTTCTTTTAAAAATTTTTATGACTGGTTTTACATTGGGATTAACTGTTATGTGATGTGTTATTGGTAGTTTGCCTATTTCACCAAAACAATCTTTATATTTTTCTATTAGGCTTCATATATCCATTTTGTTTATTTCATATATCCTTTTGATTAATTGTAGCTTTTCAGCTGTTTCTGCATTAATGACTGCATTCACATTGGTTTCTGCAACAATAAAATGGGATTTTATTTTTGTATTTTTGTTTTAAAAAGTCACTGTGCAGCTTGCCATTACTGGAATTTTTGTATCATTGTAAGCAGTTAGTTTTATAGTAGTTTTTCTTATTTTGGGTCTTGGGTGTTGAATATTTTTGTATGTATTATGTTTACTTCTGCACCTGTGTCTATCTTAAAGTTTATTTGTGCCTCGTTTACTTTGAGTTTTAATTTATATTTGTCCACGTTCGTGAATTATGGTGCCCATCTCATATTGTTCATTTTCCAAGTTTTCTGTACTGTTCGCCCTTCTAACTTTGTAAAGTTTTTTCTTTTTTTTTGCACATTTTGGAAAAATGTCCTTTTTTCCACGGTTTTTTGCAATTTTTTATCAAATGTGGGACAGTTATCCCTATAGGGAGATGCTGAGCAGTATGTTCATTGTTCCACCTTTGAATTTGCCTTTTCTAAATAAGTGAAGGTTCTGTTAACATTCTTTCACGTAGTAAGTTGTCTTTTACACCACATATGAGAACATCTTTGATTAATCCTGATATATCTGTATTAGTTTCTTCGGTGCTAAGGCCTGCTTGAATTGCCTTTTCTAAATAAAGTGAAGGTTCTGTTAACATTCTTTCACGTAGTAAGTTGTCTTTTACACCACATATGAGAACATCTTTGATTAATCCTGATATATCTGTATTAGTTTCTTTGGTGCTAAGGCCTGCTTGAATTGCCTTTTCTAAATAAAGTGAAGGTTCTGTTAACATTCTTTCACGTAGTAAGTTGTCTTTTACACCACATATGAGAACATCTTTGATTAATCCTGATATATCTGTATTAGTTTCTTCGGTGCTAAGGCCTGCTTGAATTGCCTTTTCTAAATAAAGTGAAGGTTCTGTTAACATTCTTTCACGTAGTAAGTTGTCTTTTACACCACATATGAGAACATCTTTGATTAATCCTGATATATCTGTATTAGTTTCTTCGGTGCTAAGGCCTGCTTGAATTGCCTTTTCTAAATAAAGTGAAGGTTCTGTTAACATTCTTTCACGTAGTAAGTTGTCTTTTACACCACATATGAGAACATCTTTGATTAATCCTGATATATCTGTATTAGTTTCTTTGGTGCTAAGGCCTGCTTGAATTGCCTTTTCTAAATAAAGTGAAGGTTCTGTTAACATTCTTTCACGTAGTAAGTTGTCTTTTACACCACATATGAGAACATCTTT
Organism: Doryteuthis pealeii; assembly: GCA_023376005.1. NCBI lineage: Eukaryota > Metazoa > Mollusca > Cephalopoda > Myopsida > Loliginidae > Doryteuthis > Doryteuthis pealeii. Next base: position 21,453,679 of record CM042159.1, on the reverse strand, counting down.
GATTAATCCTGATATATCTGTATTAGTTTCTTTGGTGCTAAGGCCTGCTTGAATTGCCTTTTCTAAATAAAGTGAAGGTTCTGTTAACATTCTTTCACGTAGTAAGTTGTCTTTTACACCACATATGAGAACATCTTTGATTAATCCTGATATATCTGTATTAGTTTCTTTGGTGCTAAGGCCTGCTTGAATTGCCTTTTCTAAATAAAGTGAAGGTTCTGTTAACATTCTTTCACGTAGTAAGTTGTCTTTTACACCACATATGAGAACATCTTTGATTAATCCTGATATATCTGTATTAGTTTCTTTGGTGCTAAGGCCTGCTTGAATTGCCTTTTCTAAATAAAGTGAAGGTTCTGTTAATATTCTTTCACGTAGTAAGTTGTCTTTTACACCACATATGAGAACATCTTTGATTAATCCTGATATATCTGTATTAGTTTCTTGGTGCTAAGGCCTGCTTGAATTGCCTTTTCTAAATAAAGTGAAGGTTCTGTTAACATTCTTTCACGTAGTAAGTTGTCTTTTACACCACATATGAGAACATCTTTGATTAATCCTGATATATCTGTATTAGTTTCTTTGGTGCTAAGGCCTGCTTGAATTGCCTTTTCTAAATAAAGTGAAGGTTCTGTTAACATTCTTTCACGTAGTAAGTTGTCTTTTACACCACATATGAGAACATCTTTGATTAATCCTGATATATCTGTATTAGTTTCTTGGTGCTAAGGCCTGCTTGAATTGCCTTTTCTAAATAAAGTGAAGGTTCTGTTAACATTCTTTCACGTAGTAAGTTGTCTTTTACACATATGAGAACATCTTTGATTAATCCTGATATATCTGTATTAGTTTCTTCGGTGCTAAGGCCTGCTTGAATTGCCTTTTCTAAATAAAGTGAAGGTTCTGTTAACATTCTTTCACGTAGTAAGTTGTCTTTTACACCACATATGAGAACATCTTTGATTAATCCTGATATATCTGTATTAGTTTCTTTGGTGCTAAGGCCTGCTTGAATTGCCTTTTCTAAATAAAGTGAAGGTTCTGTTAACATTCTTTCACGTAGTAAGTTGTCTTTTACACCACATATGAGAACATCTTTGATTAATCCTGATATATCTGTATTAGTTTCTTTGGTGCTAAGGCCTGCTTGAATTGCCTTTTCTAAATAAAGTGAAGGTTCTGTTAACATTTTTCACGTAGTAAGTTGTCTTTTTACCACATATGAGAACATCTTTGATTAATCCTGATATATCTGTATTAGTTTCTTTGGTGCTAAGGCCTGCTTGAATTGCCTTTTCTAAATAAAGTGAAGGTTCTGTTAACATTCTTTCACGTAGTAAGTTGTCTTTTATACCACATATGAGAACATCTTTGATTAATCCTGATATATCTGTATTAGTTTCTTTGGTGCTAAGGCCTGCTTGAATTGCCTTTTCTAAATAAAGTGAAGGTTCTGTTAACATTCTTTCACGTAGTAAGTTGTCTTTTACACCACATATGAGAACATCTTTGATTAATCCTGATATATCTGTATTAGTTTCTTTGGTGCTAAGGCCTGCTTGAATTGCCTTTTCTAAATAAAGTGAAGGTTCTGTTAATTTCTTTCACGTAGTAAGTTGTCTTTTACACATATGAGAACATCTTTGATTAATCCTGATATATCTGTATTAGTTTCTTCGGTGCTAAGGCCTGCTTGAATTGCCTTTTCTAAATAAAGTGAAGGTTCTGTTAACATTCTTTCACGTAGTAAGTTGTCTTTTACCACATATGAGAACATCTTTGATTAATCCTGATATATCTGTATTAGTTTCTTTGGTGCTAAGGCCTGCTTGAATTGCCTTTTCTAAATAAAGTGAAGGTTCTGTTAACATTTTTTCAGATAGTAAGTTGTCTTTTACACCACATATGAGAACATCTTTGATTAATCCTGATATATCTGTATTAGTTTCTTTGGTGCTAAGGCCTGCTTGAATTGCCTTTTCTAAATAAAGTGAAGGTTCTGTTAACATTCTTTCACGTAGTAAGTTGTCTTTTACACCACATATGAGAACATCTTTGATTAATCCTGATATATCTGTATTAGTTTCTTTGGTGCTAAGGCCTGCTTGAATTGCCTTTTCTAAATAAAGTGAAGGTTCTGTTAACATTCTTTCACGTAGTAAGTTGTCTTTTACACCACATATGAGAACATCTTTGATTAATCCTGATATATCTGTATTAGTTTCTTTGGTGCTAAGGCCTGCTTGAATTGCCTTTTCTAAATAAAGTGAAGGTTCTGTTAACATTCTTTCACGTAGTAAGTTGTCTTTTACACCACATATGAGAACATCTTTGATTAATCCTGATATATCTGTATTAGTTTCTTTGGTGCTAAGGCCTGCTTGAATTGCCTTTTCTAAATAAAGTGAAGGTTCTGTTAACATTCTTTCACGTAGTAAGTTGTCTTTTACACCACATATGAGAACATCTTTGATTAATCCTGATATATCTGTATTAGTTTCTTTGGTGCTAAGGCCTGCTTGAATTGCCTTTTCTAAATAAAGTGAAGGTTCTGTTAACATTCTTTCACGTAGTAAGTTGTCTTTTACACCACATATGAGAACATCTTTGATTAATCCTGATATATCTGTATTAGTTTCTTTGGTGCTAAGGCCTGCTTGAATTGCCTTTTCTAAATAAAGTGAAGGTTCTGTTAACATTCTTTCACGTAGTAAGTTGTCTTTTACACCACATATGAGAACATCTTTGATTAATCCTGATATATCTGTATTAGTTTCTTTGGTGCTAAGGCCTGCTTGAATTGCCTTTTCTAAATAAAGTGAAGGTTCTGTTAATATTCTTTCACGTAGTAAGTTGTCTTTTACCACATATGAGAACATCTTTGATTAATCCTGATATATCTGTATTAGTTTCTTTGGTGCTAAGGCCTGCTTGAATTGCCTTTTCTAAATAAAGTGAAGGTTCTGTTAACATTCTTTCACGTAGTAAGTTGTCTTTTACACCACATATGAGAACATCTTTGATTAATCCTGATATATCTGTATTAGTTTCTTTGGTGCTAAGGCCTGCTTGAATTGCCTTTTCTAAATAAAGTGAAGGTTCTGTTAACATTCTTTCACGTAGTAAGTTGTCTTTTACACCACATATGAGAACATCTTTGATTAATCCTGATATATCTGTATTAGTTTCTTTGGTGCTAAGGCCTGCTTGAATTGCCTTTTCTAAATAAAGTGAAGGTTCTGTTAACATTCTTTCACGTAGTAAGTTGTCTTTTACACATATGAGAACATCTTTGATTAATCCTGATATATCTGTATTAGTTTCTTTGGTGCTAAGGCCTGCTTGAATTGCCTTTTCTAAATAAAGTGAAGGTTCTGTTAATATTCTTTCACGTAGTAAGTTGTCTTTTACACCACATATGAGAACATCTTTGATTAATCCTGATATATCTGTATTAGTTTCTTTGGTGCTAAGGCCTGCTTGAATTGCCTTTTCTAAATAAAGTGAAGGTTCTGTTAACATTTTTTCACGTAGTAAGTTGTCTTTTACACCACATATGAGAACATCTTTGATTAATCCTGATATATCTGTATTAGTTTCTTTGGTGCTAAGGCCTGCTTGAATTGCCTTTTCTAAATAAAGTGAAGGTTCTGTTAACATTCTTTCACGTAGTAAGTTGTCTTTTACCACATATGAGAACATCTTTGATTAATCCTGATATATCTGTATTAGTTTCTTTGGTGCTAAGGCCTGCTTGAATTGCCTTTTCTAAATAAAGTGAAGGTTCTGTTAATATTCTTTCATAGTAAGTTGTCTTTTATACCACATATGAGAACATCTTTGATTAATCCTGATATATCTGTATTAGTTTCTTCGGTGCTAAGGCCTGCTTGAATTGCCTTTTCTAAATAAAGTGAAGGTTCTGTTAACATTCTTTCACGTAGTAAGTTGTCTTTTACCACATATGAGAACATCTTTGATTAATCCTGATATATCTGTATTAGTTTCTTTGGTGCTAAGGCCTGCTTGAATTGCCTTTTCTAAATAAAGTGAAGGTTCTGTTAACATTTTTCACGTAGTAAGTTGTCTTTTACACCACATATGAGAACATCTTTGATTAATCCTGATATATCTGTATTAGTTTCTTTGGTGCTAAGGCCTGCTTGAATTGCCTTTTCTAAATAAAGTGAAGGTTCTGTTAACATTTTTTCAGATAGTAAGTTGTCTTTTATACCACATATGAGAACATCTTTGATTAATCCTGATATATCTGTATTAGTTTCTTCGGTGCTAAGGCCTGCTTGAATTGCCTTTTCTAAATAAAGTGAAGGTTCTGTTAACATTCTTTCACGTAGTAAGTTGTCTTTTACACCACATATGAGAACATCTTTGATTAATCCTGATATATCTGTATTAGTTTCTTTGGTGCTAAGGCCTGCTTGAATTGCCTTTTCTAAATAAAGTGAAGGTTCTGTTAACATTCTTTCACGTAGTAAGTTGTCTTTTATACCACATATGAGAACATCTTTGATTAATCCTGATATATCTGTATTAGTTTCTTTGGTGCTAAGGCCTGCTTGAATTGCCTTTTCTAAATAAAGTGAAGGTTCTGTTAACATTCTTTCACGTAGTAAGTTGTCTTTTACACCACATATGAGAACATCTTTGATTAATCCTGATATATCTGTATTAGTTTCTTTGGTGCTAAGGCCTGCTTGAATTGCCTTTTCTAAATAAAGTGAAGGTTCTGTTAACATTCTTTCACGTAGTAAGTTGTCTTTTATAGAGAACATCTTTGATTAATCCTGATATATCTGTATTAGTTTCTTTGGTGCTAAGGCCTGCTTGAATTGCCTTTTCTAAATAAAGTGAAGGTTCTGTTAACATTCTTTCACGTAGTAAGTTGTCTTTTACACCACATATGAGAACATCTTTGATTAATCCTGATATATCTGTATTAGTTTCTTTGGTGCTAAGGCCTGCTTGAATTGCCTTTTCTAAATAAAGTGAAGGTTCTGTTAACATTCTTTCACGTAGTAAGTTGTCTTTTACACCACATATGAGAACATCTTTGATTAATCCTGATATATCTGTATTAGTTTCTTTGGTGCTAAGGCCTGCTTGAATTGCCTTTTCTAAATAAAGTGAAGGTTCTGTTAACATTCTTTCACGTAGTAAGTTGTCTTTTACACCATATGAGAACATCTTTGATTAATCCTGATATATCTGTATTAGTTTCTTTGGTGCTAAGGCCTGCTTGAATTGCCTTTTCTAAATAAAGTGAAGGTTCTGTTAACATTTTTTCAGATAGTAAGTTGTCTTTTACACCACATATGAGAACATCTTTGATTAATCCTGATATATCTGTATTAGTTTCTTTGGTGCTAAGGCCTGCTTGAATTGCCTTTTCTAAATAAAGTGAAGGTTCTGTTAACATTTTTCACGTAGTAAGTTGTCTTTTACACCACATATGAGAACATCTTTGATTAATCCTGATATATCTGTATTAGTTTCTTTGGTGCTAAGGCCTGCTTGAATTGCCTTTTCTAAATAAAGTGAAGGTTCTGTTAACATTCTTTCACGTAGTAAGTTGTCTTTTATACCACATATGAGAACATCTTTGATTAATCCTGATATATCTGTATTAGTTTCTTTGGTGCTAAGGCCTGCTTGAATTGCCTTTTCTAAATAAAGTGAAGGTTCTGTTAACATTCTTTCACGTAGTAAGTTGTCTTTTACACCACATATGAGAACATCTTTGATTAATCCTGATATATCTGTATTAGTTTCTTTGGTGCTAAGCCTGCTTGTTGGCTTTTCTAGCATACNCGTTTTTGTTCTTTCCCATCCATGAGCTTCAGCTTGGGTGGCCCACATTAAAATGAGCCTTGTGCCCAGCCCATACAAGGTGGGTGTGAGACAAATACCCACTCTTGACTGATAAATTATTTATTTATTTATTGATCTACTATGAAAAAAGAAGACAGTGTTAGGGTTAGGCTAAGGGTTTAGGGTTAGGGTTAGGGTTAGAGTTAGTTTAATAGGAAAATACATAAATAATTTATCAGTGGTCATGCTGAAAAGGAGAGAATTTAAGGAAAGAAAAAGGAAAGAGACAAAGACAAAAGGTGGTTTTATGATTAGTTTTATTTACCGGTCATAGTCACCATGTGGTGAGGGAAATATCTCCCTGGCCAGTAGTAGTGACTACACACAGTTAAGGCCTAAACTCGAATGGCCAAGTGTTTCTCTTGGGGGTTTGAAGTGGGTCATTTTTCCCGCACATGGTCAGAAGGTTCTTCGGTGAAGGCTCATGGGAAGTTGTTGTTTTTTTTTGTTTTATTTATTATTATTTTTTTTTATCCCCACATGATTCTAACAAAGATAACATTTTATCCTTCTTGTTTAGAATAAGAATATATTGAAAATTATGAATCAGATATAAAATAAAATCCATGAAATACATCAATAGAAATTAAACCAGTAAAGGAAACTTGAGTACAACTTTTATCTCACACTCTAAGAGTTTTTGGCATTAAATAACCCATGGGGTTATTATACTGTAAGGTTCAAGGTTATAACCATGTTATAACTTGTTGAAGCAAAACAAACTCCGACGAGGGGTGTTAAACATATAAACAAGATGGACTTTAATACAGGCACATGAAACGATTACATAAAATAGTAATACATGATACATAGTAGAGAAACATGAAATAGAAATATAAAAGGACACATCATGAATGGAAATACAATATTTAGGTATAAAAAGAGATACATAAATGACAATATAGAAGTTAATGGATAGTCCATGCAGTATAATTCACTTACTAGTGATGGGGGTGGGGAAGTAGCCCCACCGAGAAAGGGGTAGACAGTGTCTAGCCCATGTGAGTTCGTTGAGAAGAAGCACCAAAAAAGGCAGAAGAGTTTGAACCTCGCGCTTAAATACCAGACCTCCTGGTGGTTCGCACGGAAACCCACGGGAAGATAACTCTTCCAGCCAAAGGGAAGAAAATCCAACAATACCATTAAACAAACCAAACCAATCCAAATCAAACCAAATGAAGTTAATGAAAATATTTATACATTTGAAGATATTTTTAAGAAGAAGACAATGGTTTATTTTCAAACATTACACAATATAAACAATGTCACACAAAACAAACACCCTGTCAGCTGGGGCATTAGAATGCACCGACTGCACCTCTGCAGAGGGTAAGACTCCTACACATGGGGCCATCTGTTGCTGTGGGTGGTGAACTGTGATGCTTAAGGATAGAACCCAAGTGTGTTGAGCAGTCCATGATTTGCAATACTCCATTATGGATTCTTTCTTGTGGCTAGACGGCGCGGTCGGAGAGGCCCCCTCCAATGAATTGGCTGGTCACATCAAGCCCTAGCACCTATATGGATTGCCCCAACCCTACTGCCCTTATGGCAAGCCCCAAACCGTCTTTAATATGGGTGCTAGAAGGCAGTGCAGAGGGTCTTCGTGTCTGAATGACATTAACTCTATTCTGATGGTGAGGTTCCAGTTTTGGAGGTTTGGGGAATGTGGAGCACCCCTTCATCACCATTGCTCCCTGGTCCACTCGGAGTGGTAGTACCTGTTAGGGTCCAATCTATGGGTTAAATAGAAAAATGTATTTATAAAAAAAATTGTGTATCCATTAAGAATGAATTTATTTCAAAACTTTATCGCATTAAATGACCCACCGAGGTTGATATGCCGTAAAACAAAACAAACCAAACAAAACAAAAACAAGCAAAACAAAACAAAATACAAAAAAACATAATGCTGGTTGTTGTAGTAATGTGTGGAGGATGATAACTAATAAGCCTATTCTAGTAGTGACCACCTCAGTTGTTGTTGTTGTTGTTTCATTATTTTTGTTTATTTTTACATAGTTTAAAATTTAATTAAGTAATTTTTCTCCTCTAACAATCTAATATTTAAGGTGATAAGGAAAACAATTTTGATTTTACATGTTTACAATTAGCCTGTGTTTTATTGCATTGAAAAAAACAACAAAAAGAAAAATTGTTGTTTCTTGGTCAGAAATGGAGGTAAGAATTTCTGATAGACTAGAACAGTTTATCTGAAGGATTCCACAGTGTATTCATCTATTTAATGTTTTCTGACTTACACCTACACAAAATAACTCTAAAGCACAGCTAGATTACATACTAATAAACAAGAAGTGGATAAACAGTGCTATAAACTGCAAGGCATACTCTTTTCTTGAAGGAGTATCCACCAATCACAGAATTGTCTCAGTTACACCTAATTTTATACAAGAATAAAAAGCAAACCAGTAAATCTATACAATATATATATATATATATATATATATATATAATATTATATATATGGGAGTAAATATGGAAAAGATTTTATAAAGATTTTCACTCCTGTCATCTATAAAAAATCCATCAATTTCTTCACCCAAGATACATCCTGATGAAGGTTTAATTTAAACATCGATAAATAAATTCATCTATTTTCGGAACACTTGTTTTTTCAAATTTCTTAATACATATATATATATATAAGTCTCCACAGACAGTTCTGTTACAACATATTACATCTCTCAGTGCAGCAAGGGGAGCCTTGCAATTTAAGCGTAATGGCCAGCAAAATTCTCTCCAGAGAGCTCAACCAAGGTTGGGGAGTATTTATTTATATATATATATATATATATATATATATATATTTATATACTAATCCTATTAGTAAACCCATGTGGTAAGAAAAAACAAATAATTTGTTAGTAAAAATATACTACCAAATTTGACCTGGGAAAACAAATAAATAAATAAAAGACCAAGAGGGTTACACAAACTGAAAATAATCGATTAACACTATAACATTTGACCAAAAAAAAAATTATATACAATATATATATATATATATAAACCACTACGATTGTCTAAAGTTAAATGTAAAAAAGTGCTTGATATCTAAGTAGAGCAAATAATAAACTAATCCAAATGAGTCAGATATAACTACTAATAGTTTCACTTAATAGCTCATCTTGGCAAGTATCTGACTAAAAAGTCCTGTAGCAACCATACTTTTATTACAAAAACTAGTCCCACTGTGGTCCAAACAAATTAGCATAAAATTCTTGCCCTGATGAGCTAAAAGGCGAAACTATTAGTAGGTATATCTGACTCATTAGGATTAACTATATATATATATATATATATATATATATATATATATTATATATATATATATATAGTCCTTGCTTGCCATCTATTTGTCTTCTATTTCAGACAGATATACAGTATCACTCAAACATAAGTACACCCTGATTAGTTTTTTTTTTAATAAAATTTAGATAGACATTGTAATAATAAGAAACAGACACGGTCGGACTTGAGTAAACTTTATTCTACTTTGAAAACATTTGCAGTTCTCTCGGAGTTTATATAGTTTTATAGAACTTTAAATTTACATAAAGGGGAGGTGACTCAATTACTATATTACAGACATTCACCTGATTTGAAACATCAGCATTGCGTGCATGTCTGAGTCTATTTACGAGATGTCCCAGATGTATGCTTGGTGTTGAAACTTTTGTTGGGTGGCAGTTGGTTTGAATCATGGCATGAAGAACCAGGATGTTGGAAGCTGCAAATTCAGGCACCTGGATGATGGACCACCACATGCTTTTATACTGTATGCAGTGAAGGTTGAGAAAGACCATTCTGATTCTTCACAAGTGAGACATTTATGGAACGTGGTTGAAGACTGCTTTAATATTCTTGCAAGTGGAAAGACTTTGTTGGTTGACTTTTGCAGTTGGAAATTGATTACCCAAATCAGTTATTTTTTCTTTTCATACATCAAGTAGATGTATTGGATATAATAAAAGCCTTTTATGCTTTACAAAAAGTAAAAAAATGATTTTTACTATAAAAAAGCAATGCAAATTATTTTTTCTATAAAAAGGCATTGGAAATGATTTTTAATACAAAAATGCATTGCAAATGATTTTTACTATAAAAATGCATTGCAAATGATTTTTACTATAAAAATGCATTGCAAATGATTTTTACAATAAAAATGATTTTTACAATAAAAATGATTTTTACAATAAAAATGCATTGGAAATGATTTTTACAATGAAAATACATTGCAAATGATTTTTACTATAAAAATGCATTGCAAATGATTTTTACAATAAAAATTATTTTACAAAAAAATGATTTTTACAATAAAAATGCATTGGAAATGATTTTTACAATGAAATACATTGCAAATGATTTTTACTATAAAAATGCATTGCAAATGATTTTTACAATAAAAATGATTTTTACAATAAAAAATGATTTTTACAATAAAAATGCATTGGAAATGATTTTTACAATGAAAATACATTGCAAATGATTTTTACTATAAAAATGCATTGCAAATGATTTTTACAATAAAAAAATGATTTTTACAATAAAAATGATTTTACAATAAAATGCATTGGAAATGATTTTTACAATGAAAATACATTGCAAATGATTTTTACTATAAAAATGATTTTACAATAAAAATGATTTTTACAATAAAATGCATTGGAAATGATTTTTACAATGAAAATACATTGCAAATGATTTTTACTATAAAAATGCATTGGAAATGATTTTTATTATAAAAATGCATTGGAATGATTTTTATTATGAAAATGCATTGGAAATGTACCATTGGAAACCACTCTTTATTTTTTTTATGGATTGTGGGGTGGCAAGTGGTTTAACGTTTAGGTTTTAAAAAGTAGCTGTTGTTATTCCTGGTGCGTGTTCCTAGGGTCTGCTTTTAACCCCATCATATTTAGTGATTGCACTGAAAAGGGAGAAAAAGGAAGAGACAAAGACAAAAGGTAGATTTATGATTTAGGCTTTATTCACAGGTCTTAGCCACCACTTTGCAAGGAATTTCTCATGGGCTACATTATCATTGTGTTCAATACTTGCTAGCCAGAATGAAAGCACTGAGAAAAAAGATGTAAAAACAAAATTTATCTTTCTATGTTATATCACGGATGAGTGGCGTAAGATGAACAAAAACAAATTTAACCAAAATATTTATTTTCAAAACATTATCAAAGAATGTAACATAAGCAGAAAGGTTAGTGAGAATTGTGAAACTGAAGTTTGCCTTTCAAGATATTGTCAATGTTTGGGTTGGAATTGCTACATCCAATCAAGAGAATTGCTTTCAAATGTTTATCAGTCACTTTCGTTGCATGGGTTGATTTCACATTATTCAATGTTGAAAAGACTAGCTTTTAACAAACTGTTATATCCGGGTTAAGGGATATATTCTGAAGTTTGTATTTGGTATATTATCGCAGTAGTAATTGGTACATCGAATAGCAATCCGTCTCCGAGCAGTTGTGGTGTCGTTTAGTGAGTAAAGTTAGCTTGTAGGCATTAGGTACTTGGACCAACACAGTGTCGACTATTTATACATGACACTGTCCAATCAGATTATAGTGAGGGGTACCAAGGTATTTACATATTCATTATATCACAAACCAATTCAAGTATCATTGTTGGACCTGATAAAATGCCTTTGCAAGCCGGATCCGTAATTTGGTAACCCCTGTTTTACAATATTTCTAGACCAGAAGATTGTTTTAAAGTCTGAGGTGGAATGCCGCACCTACCATCAGCTCCTCACTTTACTGCACAGATGCCTGTGCTACTCATACGAAAGATGAGGACAACAGTCCAAACAATCAAAAATTATACACATCAAACCTCATCTCAAAAATCAAGACTTATAAGAAAATGATACCCATCAAAATTTGTGTGGAAATATTGAAGAGATTTCATGTGAGAACCTTAGAGAAGTTAAAGCAGAATCCATTTTTTTTTAATCAAATCTGATTCAGGTCCAAAGTTGGCAGCTAATATTATTTGGCATCGGGGTGTGGGTGTGGGTGTGGTGGGGAGGTCGGGGGTTAGGTTCTGAAACAACTAAAATTGATGCAAAATGTTTGTGGTTTATAACTCCCAGCAGATAGAGAATCTGCCAGAGGTCAAAACAAGTGCCAACGTGTTGGCTTACCAAAAACTGACAGATAGAGCCAATGAATAAAATTAGCTAAAGGGTGATTTATCCAAGTGTTGCTGGTTATTGTTATAAAATACAAGTTTTCAGGCAGCCATCTGTCTGTAGATATAATAAACTGAAAACATATAAAAAACCAAAAAAAAAAAACCTTACAGTTGAAACAATATATATATACATATATATATATATATATATATATATATATAATATATATATATACCAAGCGTGTTGGTAAATCCTTGCGGTGAGAAAAAACCCAGCAAATAGTTTGATTGAAAAATATACTACCAAACATTCAACCAGGGAGAAAAAAATTTTTTGAAAAAAAGAAAAGACCAAGATATTCATACCAACAAAAAATAATCTATTGTACAGTATTTGGCCAAAAGAAAAAACAATTATATGTATATATATGTATATAAGATATATATATATATATTCATATAACCGCTAGGAGAAAGCTAATAAATAAAAAAGTGCTCGATACCTAAGTAGAGCCAATAATAAAGATAATCTAATGAGTCAGACGAACCTACTATTAGTTTCGCATATAAGCTCAGATTTTAGCCCTGAAGAGCTTTATGCGAAACTAATAGTAGGTTCGTCTGACTCATTAGATTATCTTTATATATATATATATATATATTGACAAGTTGATTTAGCAAGATTCATGTGGCATGGGCTGGTGGTCTAGTGGTAGTTTTTCTGTCTCTGCATTCTGGGGTCCCCGGTTCGATCTATGTCGAGAGGAGATCATAGTATACACTGCTGATTAGACCTAATATAGGTTGAAGCAGCTGTCCAATGTTCTGCACATCACACATGGTATTTGCCAAGTTTGCTTGTCATGATTATTTACATATGCATGTATATATATTATATATATATTATATATATGATATTAGTAATAGTAATAGTTGAAAAGAATTAAGGATCTACCATGGTTTCAATCTAAATGATCTCATCAGGACACTACCTTAACCTAACTGATGATTTAAGTTAAGTATAAGGTAGGGTCCTAATGAGATCTTCCAGATTGAAACCATGGTAGACCCATTAATTCTGTACACTATTAAGGGCCGGTTAGCTCAGTTGGTAGAGTGTTTGGCTAAGTATCACAAGATCTTTGGTTCGATACCGGCCCTTGCCAACTCAGCGAATGAGTAGCACAGGATCTGTGCTGTCAAGTGAGGAGCTGATGGTAGGTGTGGCGCTCCACCTCAGATGCTAAAATAATCTCTTTGGTCTAGCGCTAGTGAAAAGGGGATGGACTCCCTCGCTGTCTGGCTGATACCAACATTAGGCCGCCCTGACGACTTTTACTTTACTTTACTTATTATTATTACTAATATCATTGCCCTATGTTTTTGATATATTGAGCACTTTTGGATAATTTATTAATGTCTCTGCAATAGGAAAATTAAAAGCGGCAATTGGATACTATATATGTAATATATATATATATATATATATATGAAGTGAACAAACAATGTTTTGAAATGGCGAAGGCCGACAATTTTTGGGAGATTATGTGCTTAATTAAAGTCATACCTAATTTGTGTAATTAATTAATTATAATTAAATGAATTAGGCATGCATATCGGTTTAAATGTAAAGCGTAAACAAATCGAGGAAAAGTCGATCTCTGTATGTACATTTCAGCCTGTCGGCCTTCGCCATTTCGAAACACATTGTTGTCCACTTCATACTGTCGTGCTATAAGTCACCCAAAAAGTGCGATATACATATCAGTTTAAAATAAACGATAAATTCTGGAGAAGCCTGCTAGTGTAATGGTTAGAGTGTCGGCCTATCAGCCTGACAGGTAGGGTTCGAATCACGCACAAAGCACTGCCCTGTCTATAGCTCTGCTGATGAGGCCTAATAGGCTGAAATGTACATACAGAGATCGACTTTTTCTCGATTTGTTTACGCTTTACATTTAAACCGATATGCACGCCTAATTCATTTAATTATAATTAATTAATTAACAAAATTAGAATTAGTATGACTTTATTAAAGCACATATATATAAATATTATATATTTAATATATATATATATAGTCATCCACAGACACTGTATTTCGATGTATCACATCTCTTCAGTGTGGCTAGACATTTGCAAGCTACCTACAGCTGGGGTAGAAACCCAGTTGATTCATCATCAGTCAGGCTGCTTAACCACTCGGCCATCATCACCTACAGAATGGGAAGGGGATTTTAACTGTTAAATACACATCTCATAAATGAATCATTAATGTAGTGATGTTAATTTGAACTATATGATGAGACAATAACATCATCAGAAAGTAATGTCAAATTTTTTTAATAAAAATGGAAACTGGAATCCACCTGTCAGAAGAAAACAGTATCTCTTAAAGTGTAATGACTGTATATTAATATAGCTCCCCAAAATTTTGTCTCATCAGATGGTAGTTCAAGATAACAGTAAAAAATTTACTTCTCAAAAATTTTTTTTTACAAATGAATACATACATATATATATTATATATTATATATATATATATATATATATATATAGTGATATGGGAGATTTCTGAAAGTAATGCCTCCGATTTATTTACATGAAAAGTAAATTAGATACAGGGAGTTAATAATACTGTTTAATAGATAACATTCTTATGTAGTTCAAGTTCAAATGACTTATTTTTAGAACTGATAACTGGTAGCAATAACTAAAGGAATCCTTAGAACTTGTGGGAATTAATATAAGTAAAATAAATAAACAAAAGTAAAACAAAATAAATAAAATAAATAAATAAATAAAAAAGACACCAAAATAACAATCTCCCAGAGGACTTCGGACTGGAAGATCCTCTGAGCATGTGCAGGAAAAACCCTAAATTCTTGGTGCCAAAAAGGTCTCTAAGCCTCTTGACTCTGAAACTTTGGAGAGGTAACACCTATCGAATTGCTCGGGAAATATTTCCCCTCAACGAAATTGTGTGAACCCAATAATAAAGGTTTTACTCTAAAGTTGTCCCTGTCTCTGTTCATTTCCTTCTCTTCGTTAAATTCCATTCCAGCTCACCAGCTCACAAGAAGGAAGAAATACTTTTATTGGGGGATAGGATACAAGACGAATGAACCAAGACTTATTCCCATATACTCCTTTTGGGGAACTCCTGACTCTGGATCTCTTCAAAGAATTTGCATTCTTAATTTACACTGTTTTATTGAGTTGGTTCTGCAATGTTTTCTGAAGTGATCATGATTATTCAACCTATTTTATTTTACTTATTCTATTTTACTTACTAACAAATATATGCACCCTTCGCATGCAAGCATTTAAGTTTGAATGCAATAAAATATTATATTAAATTAGAAAGGCTAATGAAACTGAATAAGAATGCAGATAAAAAGATTTGAAATTGAATGTTGATGAAATTGAAATGTTGATGAATAATGACTAATGAGAGTCTACTAGTTTATGGACATGACTAATTTTAGTATCTACTAGATATAATAAACTTAAAGAACAATTTTTTATCCCAACTAGTAAATATATGCACCCTCTGGGTGCAAGTATTTAAGTTTTAATGTAATAAAATATTATATTGAATTAAAAAGGCTAATGAAACTAAATAAGAATGCAGATAAAAAGATTTGAAATAGAGAGAGGTAGAATCGAAAAATAGAACAATTGAAACTTACTCTTCCATTACTTCCGTCTTTCATTGTTAAATTTTCCTAATTTAACTATTTAGTTAAAATAGAAAGTAAATAATAAAATTACAGTTATTTCTTATTGTTAATGGATTTCTTTTCAGATTTATCCCCAAGATTTTTGCTCTTATTCATTAATATAAAACCAAACAATTAGAAATCAATAATACCAAGCACATATTTATTAAAATCAAATTTTTAATATCAATATGCAAATTACCCTTTCTGTTCACACTGTAAAGCGCTATTTTGTTGTATATATAAATACAATTGCATTTTATTAGTAAGTAGATATGGTCAACAGTATTAATAATGTAAAACAATTTTATGAATAATTGAGGTTTAAATAAAAATAAAGCCAGGGAGAATGTGACATAAATAACTGAGGGAATTGTGACTTAAAAAGTGATATAGTTTTGGTTACAGACAGACAAACACAATCTCCATTATAATAAAATTAGCTGCACAAGAATGCTGCGGGTGATCCTGAACAAGACATGGAAACAACACCCTACGAGAAAACAGCTGTACGGCCACCTGCCACATATCACACAAACCATCAGAGTAAGATGGACAAGACACGCGGGACACTGCTGGAGAAGCAAGGACAAACTCATAAGCAATGTCCTCCTGTGGAAGCGAGCATATGGACAAGCCAGCGTGGGCCGACCAGCAAAAACGTACATTGATCAGCTCTGTGCGGATGCAGGATGCTGCATAGAGGACCTCCCGAGAATGATGAGCGATAGGGACGGATGGAGAGAGATTGTCATGGATATCTGCGCTGAAAGCGCGACATGATGATGATGATGATGATATATATACCATATATATATACCAGACAAAATGTGACCTGTTGGGTCACCCATTGAGCTCTGGGTAGATAATTTAAATTAGGGAAAAGTGAGTTTTCAAAGTGAATTAAAT
>CM042159.1:21279485-21431985 GCA_023376005.1 Doryteuthis pealeii | reverse complement strand
TTTTAAGATTTATTGAAGCGATTTTTGCTCATATTCAATAAGATAAAACCAAACAATTAGAAATCAATAATACTAAGCATATATTTATTAAAATCAATTTTTTAAGATCAATATGCAAATTAGCCTTCCCGTTCACACTGTAAACCGCTATTTTATTGTATATATAAATACAATTGCATGTTATTAGTATGTAGATATGGTCAACAGTGTAAGTAATGTAAAACAATTTTATTAATAATTGAGGTTTAAATAAAAATAAAATCATGGAGAATATGATGTAAATAACTAAAGGAATTGTGACTTGTATAGTAATATAGTTTCGGTTACAGACAGACAAACCCACAATCTCCATTATAATAAGACTAGTACAAAATGTAAAAATAGACTTTTGAAACATATTGCCTGAGAGATGGGAGTAAAAAATTCAATGTCAGCGAGTTTGTACCCTAAGTAAGTAAAATCATCAAATTCATTAAAGGATTAAAAAATAAAACAATTTGAAATGTAAACTTTAAATATGTATTAAAATAAAACAAACTATATATAGATATATAATACCAGTCATGTATTTATTAAAACTTGTTTTAAAAACAATGAGGACTGTCTAATGTTGTATGTTCAAATTTTGAGTGTATTTATTCTGTTATGACGATTTTGGGTAATGTGACGTAAGCAGTGACGTAATTTTTGTTACTGACAAAAACCGGAAGCGAATTTCCATTATTAATATATATATATATATATATATATATATATATATATATATATACCAACCCCTCCACACAAGCAGGAGGTGACACAAGGTCAACTCCTTAAGCGGAGTTTAACAGGTTTGAATTCAGAGTTTTCCCTCTCCTAGACTGGTTACCTAGTCAAGGTTAAAGAGCCCAGTCCGCCCTACTATTTACCCATAGCTGGGGGGAGAGTAGTTGGATGCATACTTTTCCCAAGGGTATTAGCGCTATGTGAAATGCAAACAGCCCTATCCAGCATTTGAAAGGTCAACGAGTCCATTTCCTACGACTCTAACCATTTCACCACGCACCTTCTTTTCTTTATATATAATAAGTAAAGTCAATGGAGTGGCCTATTGTCGGTATCAGCCAAACCGCGAGGGAGTCTATCCTCTTTTCACTAGCGCTAGACCAGGGAGATTGTTTTTGCACCTGAGGTGGAGCGCCACACCTACCATCAGTTCTCACCTCACCGCACAGATCCCTGTGCTACTCATCTGCTGACTTGGCAAGGGTCGGTATTGAACCCGGAACCTTGTGGATGCTCTACCAATTGAGCTAAGCCAGCCCTTCTTTATATATAGTATACCTTAAGTATGTATTTACCAACCATTCTGCCATTAATAGAAGGTCCACTCTGACCCAGAGCTGTTAGAGTCCCATCTATGAGTTAAATAGAAAAAAATGAGTTTAAAAAATGTATTTAAAAAACTTTTTTAATATCCATCAAGAATGAATAAAATAAAACGTTTTCAGCATTAAATAACCCAACAAGGGTTGACATGCCATAAAATCCAACCAACCAACCACATTCCCATCTTTTTTCTTATTCTTTCCTTCATTCTTATTCCATCTTATTCTCTTCATATTTATTCTCTCTTATTCTCATCTTATCCTCTTATTCCTCTTAATAACCCAATAAGGGTTGACATGCCATAAAATCCAACCAACCAATCACATTCCCATCTTTTTTTCTTATTCTTCCCTTCGTTCTTATTCCATTTTATTCTTTTCATATTTATTCTCTCTTATTCTCATCTTATCCTCTCATTCCTCTTAATAACCCAATAAGGGTTGATATGCCATAAAATCCAACCAACCAACCAACCAACCACATTCCCATCTTTTTTTCTTATTCTTCCCTTCGTTCTTATTCCATCTTATTCTCTTCATATTTATTATCTCTTATTCTCATCTTATCCTCTCATTCCTCTTAATAACCCAACAAGGGTTGACATGCCATAAAATCCAACCATCCAACCACATTCCCATCTATTTTTCTTATTCTTCCCTTCGTTCTTATTCCATCTTATTCTCTTCATATTTATTATCTCTTATTCTCATCTTATCCTCTCATTCCTCTTAATAACCCAACAAGGGTTGACATGCCATAAAATCCAACCATCCAACCACATTCCCATCTATTTTTCTTATTCTTCCCTTCGTTCTTATTCCATCTTATTCTCTTCATATTTATTCTCTCTTATTCTCATCATATCCTCTTATTCCTCTTAATAACCCAATAAGGGTTGACATGCCATAAAATCCAACCAACCAACCAACCAACCACATTCCCATCTTTTTTTCTTATTCTTCCCTTCGTTCTTATTCCATCTTATTCTCTTCATATTTATTATCTCTTATTCTCATCTTATCCTCTCATTCCTCTTAATAACCCAATAAGGGTTGAAATGCCACAAAACCAACCAACCAACCAACCAACCAACACTTCTGCACAAGTAGGATAAGACACAAAGTCTATTTTTAAGCGAAGTTTAGCAGATTTAAATTCAGAGTTTTTCTCCTAGATTAGTTACCATACCTAGGTTAAAGAGCCCTGTCTGTTCTACTATTTACTCATACCCAGAGGGAGAATAGTTGGATGCATACCTTTCCCAAGAGTATAAGCGCTATATAAAATTCTACCTTTGTGTAATGGTTATCATCATAGAAAATGCATGTAGCAATACAAGTTCAAATCCTGGACGAGTCTGGTAGCATTTCACATAGTGCTAATACCCTTGGGAAAGGTATGCATTCAACTATTCTCCCTCAAACTATGGGTAAATAGTAGAGCTTTGTATGGCAAGAAGAAAAACTCTGAATTCAAGCCTGTTAAACTCCACTTAAAAATAGACTTTGTGTCTATGACGATAATCATTACACCATGGATGCATCCACTGTGTAGTGTAGTGTAGCATATCTTAAGTATAATAATCTTCATACAATGACTGCTATTTACACAGTAGCATTGCAACCAACAAAGCCTTCATCAGATGATGACTCTGGGTTCAGGCATGGTTTCAGGGCCGGAGCATCATTACCACTAACCCAGAGCGCCCCAGCAGTATCTCATGATACCACCAGACTTTGTCGGTTTGATGTCACAATATAGGACTGCCATATCCATGCTGATGCGGTTAGAGCTTTCTCCTGAATCTTTTTAAAGTATTTCCTCTTGTCTGGTAGAGAAAGTCCAAGTTTAGACAAAAATGCCAAGGTTGAGTTGGTAATAAATCCCTGACATCCGAATACAATGGGAAATACATCTGTTATCCATCCGTTTCTGAAGCATTGTTCACGTAGGTCTTCATATTTTTCCAACTTCTGCTGATGGGCCCAATCAAGATTTTCTTCAAATGGAACTGTCAATTCAATGATAAAATCTTTCTTTTGATTAAAAAAAAAAAAAAAAAAATTATATTCAGTTGAAGTTTGAATTTAGTAGCATTTTTTTAATCTATTTTCTTTTCTTTAAAAAGAACTTTTAAAATCCAATACTTTCCTAGAAGAAATAATAAAATACTAGTTTTGATGAAAACTAAAATTTTATCTAAATTTGATAAGGATGTACTTATTTGTGGGTGATACTATATATATATATATATATATATATATATATATATAACTAGCCTGGTAATAAAATATGGGTTTCACTAACACATGTATAAACAAATATATCAGCCACTGGTCACCCACATCTAACTTGAAACAAACCACTCCCAAACATAATGAAAAACTCATTTGCCAGGTGCCTTCACCACATATGTATATGTGGTATGTATATATATAGGAGGCGCGTGGGCTAGTGGTTAGAGTCGTGGAAAATGGACTAATCGATTCGAGTTCAATTCCTAGATGAAGCTGATGGCATTTCACATAGCGCTAATACCCTTGGGAAAGATATAAATCCATATATTCTCCCTCCAGCTATGGGTTAAATAGTAGGGTAGACTGGGCCCTTCAGCGTTGGGTAGGTAACCAGTCTAGGAGAGGGATAACTCTGAATTCAAAATTCTTTAGGTCGGTTGTTGATTGGGTTTGTGGCAACCCTTGATGCACCAATTCTTTCCTACCGACTGTGCCAAAAAGTGTGTATTGTCCAACACAAGCCTTCACCACTATAAACAAATAACTGTGTGGACATTCATTATATGAACACTCATACGTCAAAATTGACGGGAGAGTCCATCATATATATATATATATATATATATATGTATATATAGACATATGTATAGAGTATATATACAGTATATATATATATATATGTATACGTATATATATATGTATATATGGTGTATATATATATGTATATATCCACATGTATATAGTATATATACAGTATATATATATGTATATATATATATATATATATATATTCTATATATATATATATATATATAGTATATATACAGTATATCTATATGTATATATAAACATATGTATATATAAAAATCTGAAAATTATTTACACTCAAAAATGGATATGCCTTTTTGTCAGTACATTTTCCATTCCTTCTTTTGTGGCATCTCAACTATTTTGAAAACTTTTTTTAAAAATTTTCTAACAACATTCTTTTTCCCAAAACCTTTTTCTCCTGACAATGACCTCATTGAGAACATCAGCATCTCATTGTCCTGTGTGGTTTGTCACTTTCACAACCCAAGTAAAAGCATCTGGAGCTGCTGCATTCTGCCTCATATTACCAAAATATTGTGTCTGTTTTGGCCATGTGAAAGGAGGAACCCTAAAGTCTCCCACTTTTACGAACTTGAAGTTAGAGGTGCATGGTGTAATGATTAGTATCATAGGAAATGGACTTGTTGACTCAAGTTCAAATCCTTGACAAAGCTACAGTTTACATAGCGCTAATACCCTTAGGAAAGGTATGAATCCTACTACTCTCCCTCCAGCTATGGGTAAATAGTAGGGCAGAATGGGCTCTTTAATCTTGGTTAGGCAACCAGTCTAGGAGAATGAAGACTCTTAATTCAAACCTGTTAGACTCCGCTTTGGGTGGCCACTACAAGAATAGGCTCAGTCCTAATTAGTGATCTATTTTACTAATTTTTTAACTATTTTTTTTTCTTTACTTGACATTGAAAGCAACATAGGTAGTTGTTTCGATTCCCTCAGCAACTGATCAAATGGTGTCTGTTTTTGTTCTCATACCTCCTGAAAAATAGTAAGGGGTTTCCACCCCTTTGTTTAACCTTTCTTCATGTCCTGTGGAGCACATTGTGACTCTTTTGTGGTTTGGAACAGGAACTCTGTTCTCTCTTTGTATGTTGCGTAATTAAATGTTATATTGACTTTAGTAATTATATGCTTCAGGTGTATTGGCAGAGCAGAGTGATCTGCCCTTGTGTATAAGTAGAACAGAGTGATCTGCCCCTGGATAGAGCTATGTATCTGGTCAATGGGGCAGCCATTTGCATAGCATTCTCAGCATTTGGACTAGACAGTCATTATGTCTTTCTTACATTACAGCTTTCTTCTTTGAGGATCATACCTTTTCTTGAGAGTGGTACCTGCACGAGTACAGATCGGAGTTTGAGACCAACTGTTAAAGTGAGAGGTTGTCCCAGTAGCAGTAGAAAGAAAATAGCCAGGGACCCACATCAGGGAAGCCAGAATTAAGACAACTTTCTTGCTAGCTGACAACATAGACTTAAGTATCCTCTCCACCACAAACTACACAAAGTGTCAGAACTTCCTCTTACATTACCGTCCTGTTATCAAACTTTGTGTTGCATTTTTCATCCTTGTGAACCTGTCTCTAACTCGTACCCTTCAAATCGGTCAGCACAGAATATTACAATGTGGGGTCATCGACATTGTGCATGCGAACACCCCGGGCACCGTCATATTCTTATATATCTTAACTTACAACTTTAATTCATTCTACTTAAGTCAATTTCCTCGTATATCAAATCAATTTTCCCCATTGAAATAAGCTGAAATGTCATTAATTCGTTCCAGCCTTAAATTCTCAGCATTTGTATAAGACAGTTATCATATCTTCCTATGGTACATCAGGTAGAGAAAATGGTTTGTATATAAAGCTAGAAGATCTTGCAATTCTCTTTTGACAATATCTGACCACATCAATAAGTAGAACAGAGTAATCTGCCCTTGGATAGAGTTATATATAAAGAGGCCAATGGGTCAGCCATTTGCATTGCATTCTCAGCATTGATTGAGACATCTTATTATAATGGAGATTGTGTATTTGTCTGTCTGTAACTGAAACTATATCACTACTCAAGACACAATTCACTTTGTTATTTATACAACATTCTCAATGATTTTATTTTTATTTAAACCTCAATTATTAATTAAATTTTTACATTATTAATACTGTTGACAATATCTAAATATTAATAACAATCAACTGTATTTATATATACAGCAAAATAATGATTTACAGTGTGAACTGGAAGGCTAATTTGCATATTGATATTAAAAATTTGATTTTAATAAATATGCACATAGTATTATTATTAGTTTTATCTTAATAAATATGAGCAAAAATCTCGGGGATATATCTTAAAAGAAATCCATTAACAAGAAGAAATGACTAATTTTATTATTTACTTCCTATTTTAACTAAATAGTTAAATTAGGAAAATTTAGCAATGAAAGATGGGAGTGATGGAAGAATAAATTTCAGTTGTTCTTTTTTTTTAGATTATACCCCTTCTGTTTCAAATCTTTTTATCTGCATTCTTATTTAATAATTTTTTAAAATAGTAATAAAAAAAGGGAGATGAAAGTGTAAATTTCAGTTGTTTTATTTTTTCACTGTTTCAAATCCTTTTATCCGCATTCTTATTTAGTTTCATTAGCCTTTCTAATTTAATATAATATTTTATTACATTAAAACTTAAATACTGGTACCTGGAGGGTGCATACATTTGCTAGTTGGGATAAAAAAAATTGTTCTTTGTGTCTAGTAGATACTAGAATTAGTCATGTCCATAAACTAGTAGACACTCATTAGTCATTATTCATCAGCATTCAATTTCAGTTCAACATGTCAAAGATACTATTTTTAAAATATAGCACAATCTACTTGAGAAATAAAAGCAACAGCAGCTGCTACAGAAATTAATTCATTTTTATGTTTTTAATTTGTGTGTGTGGATGGAGAAGCAAGATTTTGATTATTTCTATGCCTCTGCTGATCTTATAATAATGGAGATTCGGTGTCTGTTTCTCTGTAACTGAAACTACATCACTGCTTACATCACAATACCCTCAGGAATCACATAAATTTATCAATGAGTATTTAGTTTATAGTAAAAATCATTAACACATTAAATAAATCTTATTTATTAATAATTCTCTATTAAAATCTGAGTTAGATTTGCCTCAAAACAGCCCATGTTATTAGCATGTTTAAAATTAAGCAATATGTAGATCTGGCCCATGCCAGGTCCAGTGGCTTCGGCCCTGGATCTTTACAAGTTAATAGCGTTGATCCCAGGGGGCTATCCCCCCAGGCAACACCTGCCCCCTTGATTTAAAGGGGCAGGGCTGGGTTTATTGCCCAGTGCCTGAGGCGCCCCCCTTGAGGGGGAATGCCAACGGGATCGACGCAATTTTTCACCCGCCACCCATGAGCTTCGGTTTGTGGGTGGTCCCACGTTAATAGGGCCTTGTGCCTGACCATACAAGTGGGGTACGTGGAAAATATCATGTTTAAAATTATGCAATTTGTGATAGAGTACTTCTACTTAAGGCATTATAGTGAATAGATATGTGTACAAATTATTTGTACATGATGATGATGATGATTAATACTGCTTAACCCATTATTGTGTATAAAGTATTAGTATTAGATAGGAAGACTTGAAATCATACAACTATGGGCAAATTATTTGTTTTAATGTAATAAAATATTATCTTAAATTAGAAAGGCTAATGAAACTAAATAAGAATGCAGATAAAAATATTTGAAACAGAGGGGGGGTATAATCGAAAAATAGAACAACTGAAACTTACTCTTCCATCACTCTCGTCTTTCATTGTTATTTTTTCTGATTTAGTTAAAAGAGGAAGTAAAGAATAAAATGACAATTATTTCTTCTTGTTAATGGATTTCATTTAAGATTCATTGAAGAGATTTTTACTTATATTCATTAAAATAAAACCAAACAGTTAGAAATCAATAATACTTAGCACATATTTATTAAATTCGATTTTTTAATATGCAAATTAGTCTTCCCATTTACACTGTAAACCACTATTTTGTTGTATATATAAATATAATTGCATGTTGTCAGTATGTAGACATGGTTAACAGTATTAATAATGTAAAACAATTTTATTAATAATAGAGGTTAAAATAAAAATAAAACCCCTGAGAATGTGATGTCAATAACTAAGGGAATTGTAACTTGAGCAGTGATATAGTTTCGGTTACAGATAGAAAAGCACACAATCTCCATTATAATAAGATTAGGAATATTTGATACTGTATATATATTTACCAACTCCTCTGCACGAGCAGGATGCAACACAAGGTCAATTTCTTAAGCGGAGTTTAACAGGTTTGAATTCAGAGTTTTCCTTCTCCTAGACTGGTTACCTAGCCATGGTTAAAGAGTCCAGTCTACCCTGCTATTTACCCATAGCTGGAGGGAGAATTGGATTCATACCTTTCCCAAGGGTATTATCACCATGTGAAATGCTAACAGCTTCGTCTAGGAATTGAACTTGGAGTTGACGAGTCCATTTCCTATGACTCTAACCATTAGGCCACGCACCTCTATACAAGTTGACGCACCAGGTCAAGTTGAATTGTTATATACCCTTTTACGTCGGGTATATAATGGGCGAGAGAGACAGATGAGAGGATGATAGATGATGAGATGAGGGTTCTTACTTGTCTTCTCTGTCTACTAATTCCAGCTGCTAATTCATCAACCATTTTCTTCAGGGCTGATTCTGTAGGTTGTTTCTCCAGGTTGATTCTACTTCTTGTTTGGGCTGTCATCTCTTGGTTTAATGAATTATTATTATAGTGTGTACAGAAATAACCTACTCGAGTTTCCCCATAAGGATCTTCAGGGTTAATTCGTTGGTCATTTTCTCAGGGCAAATTCTGTAGGTTGTTTTTCTTGTTGATTCTACTTTTGTTTGGGCTGTTCATCTCTTGTTTTAATGAATTATTATTATAGTGTATACAATATAAATAACCCACTCGAGTTTCACCATAAGGATCTTCAGGGTTAATTCGTTGGCCATTTTATCAGGGCAAATTCTGTGGGTTGTTTCCCCATGTTGATTCTACTTCTTGTTTGGGCTGTTCATCTCTTGTTTTAATGAATTATTATCATAGTGTGTACAGAAATAACCTACTCGAGTTTCCCCATAAGGATCTTCAGGGTTAATTTGTTGGCCATTTTCTCAGGGCAAATTCTGTGGGTTGTTTCTCCGTGTTGATTCTACTTCTTGTTGGGCTGTTCATCTCCTTGTTATTTTTCTTTTATCTTTTTTTTAACAACCCCAGTCTAGGATTCAACCACGTGGTGAGGAGCGACATCTCGGTGAGACAGACTTTTGAGTCTGCTCACTCTGAATTTCTGGTCGCAATTGCCTAAACTATCTCACGCTTTTAATGGGGAGTTTCTGCAAGGTCAAGAGGAATGTCACTACAAATCAGTCATAACCATAACGGTTGGTAATTTTCCACTCGATCCCCATTATTTTGAATCTAACAAACTCTGATTCAAAATATCTATCTACAGTACGTACATAATTCATAAGCTACCTATAAATTATGTAATAGAATGTACACTTGATTAATGAGCTTTTTAAAGATCTAACAAGACAAAGAGGACAAAACTCATATAAAGGCAGCACACATTTTCATCCAGCAGACCGTCAACCAAAGCATTCAACCTAATAAATACAAGGTGTCTATAAAAATGTTAACATTTTTGGGGAAAGTTCCTTTATGATATGAATAGCAGTGGCTACCCGGCGTCACATGGGTAGAGGGATTTTTAAAAGTTAGTCCCGCAGATCCATTATTACTGAATCGTGAGTTGAATCCTCGTGGAATGCCCCATTTAAATCCCCATATAAAAAAAATAGACCTTGCATTGATCCAGCTACTCTAAAAAGAAATGTTAATGTCTACTATCTAAAATATTAAATGAAAAAAAAAATCCTTTCATTTAAATTTTATTTTTCACAAATATAAATCAAATCTCTATTATTTTTGCTCAAAAACCAAGCCCTGGTGATATTTAATGTGTATGTATATTTACTTTGTTGTTAATTGTTTTATTTTCTAAGTTTCTTCCAGACATACATACACACAACTGCCCTTTATATATGTATAGATTTAAAAGTTTCCAACCTGTTCACCATTCCTGTCTACACATTATTGAAATCTTCCCCAAGAGGTCTCTGTAATATCAGTTCTGTTTTTCTAATAAAGTCAACCCCATAAAAATATTAACATTTTTTTAATCTCTTGTGTGAAATTCCAAGAATGTGTTAACAGGGATTGGTTGGTTGGTTGGTTGGTTGGATTTTATGGCATGTCAACCCTTATTGGGTTATTAAGAGGAATAAGAGGATAAGATGAGAATAGAGAGAATAAATATGAAGAGAATAAGATGGAATAAGAACGAAGGAAAGAATAAGAAAAAATGATGGGAAAGTGGTTGGTTGGTTGGATTTTATGGCATGTCAACCCTTATTGGGTTATTAAGAGGAATAAGAGGATAAGATGAGAATTAGAGAGAATAAATATGAAGAGAATAAGATGGAATAAGAACGAAGGAAAGAATAAGAAAAAAAGATGGGAATGTGGTTGGTTGGCTGTTTGTTGGTTTTATGGCATGTCAACCCTTGTTGGGTTATTAAGAGGAATAATAGGATAAGATGAGAATAAGAGAGAATAAATATGATGAGAATAAGATGGAATAAGAAGAAAGGAAAGAATAAGAAAAAAAGATGGGAATGTGGTTGGTTGGTTGGATTTTATGGCATGTCAACCCTTATTGGGTTATTAAGAGGAATAAGAGGATAAGATGAGAATAAGAGAGAATAAATATGAAGAGAATAAGATGGAATAAGAACGAAGGAAAGAATAAGAAAAAATGATGGGAAAGTGGTTGGTTGGTTGGATTTTATGGCATGTCAACCCTTATTGGGTTATTAAGAGGAATAAGAGGATAAGATGAGAATAAGAGAGAATAAATATGAAGAGAATAAGATGGAATAAGAACGAAGGAAAGAATAAGAAAAAAAGATGGGAATGTGGTTGGTTGTTTGGATTTTATGGCATGTCAACCATTGTTGGGTTATTTTATGCTGAAGTTATTTTGTCTTATTCATTCTTGATGGTTACTCAATTATTTTTAAAACTCAATTTTTTTATAAACATTTTTTTGAAGTCATTTTTTCTATTTAAGCCATAGATGTGACCCTAACAGGTACTACCATTCCGGGTCAGAGTGGGCCTGGGAGTAATGATGATGAAGGGGTACTCTACAATCCTCTCTGAGCTCCAGAACTGGAAACTTCACCATCATATAGAGTTTACAGTCATTCCCAGGACATGAAGACCCTCAGTCACCTCCTTCTAGCACCCATATGATAAAAAGGGTTGGGGATCAATTACTACTGAATAGCGAGTTTGATCCTCACTGGATGCCCCATACTTGTGACCTTGTGTCACATCCAAGTGAGATGAACAAGACATGCTTGGAACTGCTGGAATGGAAAGGACAAACTTATAAGTGACTCCTACACATGAACATTATCGCTTTAGCCAACCAGTAATGACTTACATTCATCAGTTCTGTATGGACACTGGATGCAATCTAGAGGACTTGCTAAGAGCGATGACTGATATATGATGAATTGTGCCCCATACTTGCGACCCTGTGTCATATCCTAAAAGCAGTGAATAGGTTGTATAAATACCTAACCTTTACCAATGGCATTAGTGCTATATGAAATGTAAACAGCCTCACCCAGAATTTGAACTCGGGTTACCAGATTTATTTGGCCAACCAGTAATGACTAACATTCATCAATTCTGTATGGACACTGGATGCCATCTAGAGTTGGCATGGGAGTAATTGTGATGAAGGGGTACTCCGCAATCCTCTCTGAGCTCCAGAATTGGAACTTCACCATCAGATAGAGTTTAACATCATACCCAGGACACTAAGACCCTCAGCCACCACCTACTAGCGCTTATATGATAAAAAGGGTTGGGGCTTCTCATAAGGGCAATAGGGTTGGGACAATCATATAGGTGTTAGTGCTTGATATGACCAGCTG
Organism: Doryteuthis pealeii; assembly: GCA_023376005.1. NCBI lineage: Eukaryota > Metazoa > Mollusca > Cephalopoda > Myopsida > Loliginidae > Doryteuthis > Doryteuthis pealeii. The sequence goes on along the minus strand of CM042159.1, from coordinate 21,419,656 downwards.
ATTGATCAGTGCAGACTCTCTGACTGCCTATCTAGCCTAAGTAAGGGCCCAAACTAGAGTGTTGACACATTATTAAAATCTTCACCCAGAGGACCTCTGTAATAACAGTTCTGCTTTTCTAATAAAGATACTCCTATAGAAATATCAACATTTTTTAATCCCTTGTGGTTGTCGGAATATTGTGTTAAATAGGGTGTGCTAAGGTCCACCATTTAAACTTATTGACTCTGCATAGATGCGGGGATTAAACCCAGCCAATCAACTGCTTGAATACGTGGTTAGTTAACTATTTAATCACCAATCTAGAAAACCATTCTTTTGCACGTATGCACTATTGACCTGCAACAAAGGACTTTGCTCAACGCAAGGATTTTGCCCAACACTAAGGGACACCGAGGAACAACCAAAGGATTCTATCCTATGCTAATGGACACTGAGGAACAACCAAAGGATTCTACACAACATTAAGGGACACCAAGGAACAACCAAAGAATTCTACCCTTCACTAAGGAACACCAAGGAACAACCAAAGGATTTTACCCAACGCTGAGGGACACTGTGGAACAACCAAAGGTTTCTTCACTAAGAATCAGCCTCTGCTTAATACAAGGGATCTCCACTGTAAAGTACTCTCATTTGAAACCTAAAAATGGCCACAAAAATTGTAACAGTGGGAAATTCCAAGAATGTGTTTATAGGGATTTGGAACATGTGGAAACTGTTAGAAATTATATCATAGAGCTACTCCCATAAGGGTGTTAACATCTTTTTAATCACCCTGTATATGATGATGGTAATCTGTATGAGGTTGTTGGTGGTGATGATGGTAAGGATAATGATTATATTAGATACAGTGATAATGGAAATGGCAGGGGTAACAGTGGGAAGGGGGCCAGGATGAACCCTGTAGATAGAACCAATTTACAACACAAGATAGTTTTGCTCTTGATGTAGATTTACTGAATAGCACAAATAGTTGATTTTTTTTGGGGGGGGAACAAAGATATAATCTCTGTTCTACAGATTTTTTTTCATTAATAATAATAATAATAATAATAATAATATCCTTTCAGCTAGTATATTAGGTTTGAGACCTGTCGGCTGTTCCTTATTGATATATATCTTTATTAAACAGAGATATTCGGAAGTTGTGGTTTGGTATTATCACCAGTAGTCATGGTTATCTCGATAGCAATATGTCGGCCCAACCAACGTGGTCGTCGTCTCTCGAGTAGTCTGTCTTGTCCGGCAGTCAGACGCGGGAACAACAGTCTATATATGAACTGTCCAATCAGATTACAGTGGGGGGGTACCAAGGTATTTGCATATTCATTATATCACTTATAAACATTCATCTTAATTCCACAGAATATTAATAATCTTTCCACAGATTAACATTGCCTTAAAGGAGTTTAAAGATTGGGCATTCACTATTGATGATGGTAGTTTATTCCATGTATTCACCACTCTGTTACTAAAATAATTTTGTCTTGCATTTGCTTTACAAATTTTTAAAAAAGTTTTAATTTATGACCCCTGGTATTGATATTTTGAGCAATCATTACTATAATCAACTTCATATTTCTTTTTATCACAACTAGCAAGCATATCCACCCTCCTCCAGGCATAAGTATTTAAGGTTTAATGCAATGAAATATATCAAATTAGATAGACTAATGAAACAAGATAAGAACTCATATAGAAATATTAAGAGTGGAGGTGCCCATTGTTTAATTGTTATCATCGTAGGAAATAGACATGGTGACACAAATTCAAATCCTGGATGAGGCTGGTTGAATTTCACATAATCCCACTATCATTGGTAAAGGTTTGAATCAAACCAGTCTCCATCAAGCTATGCATAAGTAGTAGAGCAGAAACTGAAATTAATACATTCAATTATTTTATTGATACTTTTATATATGTCTTCGTGAAGGCGACATTTCCTATTCTTTCATTTAAAATAGTCATTTACTAAGCTCAGCTTTGATTAGCACAAAACCAAATGTTGAAGCCACCCAGTATGAATCGAACTCATTGAAATAGTTTGTTAGCCTAGCTCGCTAAACGTTATACAGCTAGAGTCGCTGTTTTCTTACTGGTGTTTGTTGCGTAATGGTTATCATCATGAGAAATGGACATGCAGACACAAAATCAAATCCTGGAGCCCTTATTCTCTGTTAGTGGTTATTGTTCGGACGAAAGAAGGAAACAAACACGAATATAAAATACAGACACATGTATTATCAAAAAAGTACAGAAATGTTGTTGCAAATTTTGATGGCATTTGCTACAAGACTTATCTGTGAGGGGAAATAATGTTCGTTGGAAGAGTGGCTCTAGAAAAGGAATTCTGGTCGCTGTGGGTGTAGAGTTCTGTACAGACGTGTCCGTTTTGTCGGTTCTCATCCGATAAGTAAAAGTAGGGGATGCTCTTTTAGAAGCTTCTCGCCTGGGTAACTGTTCTTTTAAATGACAGTGGATGGGGCCCTTTTTAAGTTGACTATTTAGGTACTCAGCCTTCTGATAAGTATGCTGTTGAAACGGCCTTCAGTTGTATGCTATGAGACAGCCTTAGAAAGTATGCTGGTTAAAAACACCTCCATCCAGGTCGACGGCCTACAGGGAAGTAAAGTGTAGGGAATGCTTATTTTTGCAACTTCCCTCGGTAACTGCTTCCTGATAAGTAAAAAAATTTGGTTTTGGCGCCAACATTGTATTGGCGATTTGCCCTCTAGCGGCAGGGGAAGATAATTCTCTATCAGATTTCTGATAATATTCATTGTCATTGGCATTGCAGTCTCAGAAGACTATATAGTTCTTGTGCCCCTGAAGTTACAGCGCCTCTTGGGACTTTGAAGTCCGATTTTCGAAAAACATTCTTGACCACACATGTCACATGTGAAGGCTGTCCCTGAAGATGTTGATGTGTTTGAACTCGCTTACTATGTTGTCATAGATTTTTGTTAGTTAGCTCAGTTGGTAGAGCATCCGGCTCGGAGCCATAAGGTTCCAGGTTCGATACCGGCCCTCGCCAACTCAACGTATGAGTAGCACAGGGATCTGTGTGGTAAAGTGAGGAGCTGATGGTAGGTGTGGCGCTCCACCTCAGATGCAAAAACAATCTCCCTGGTCTAGCACTAGTGAAAAGGGGATAGACTCCCTTGCTGTCTGGCTGATACTGACAATAGGCCACTCCGTCGACTTACTTACATTAGAAATCTGACAAGTCATTTCCAAAAATGTTTGACCTCCTTTTTTGATGATAATAATTTGACCTTTATCAAAATCAATGCAATCTTTCTTCTTCCTTGTAAGTTTGGCATTCAACACTTCTAAAACAAAGAATTCAAAGACCCAGTAACAGACCTCTTTTAGATCCATCTGGAATCGATGTAAACCGTTTATTTGTAAAGAGCAGCTGTTATTGTTTCCACATGTCATTTGTCATAATGTTTTAGCTCATCAGTATATATATATATATATATATTATATATATATATATATATATGTGTGTGTGTGTGTGTGTGTATTTAGGCAGCATTTTTTCTTGTAGGCATATATTGTTAAATAATGCAGCCATTTTCTGTCTGCAAGTTTTGTCCTTTGGTTTTTCGTATTGCTGGATTATTTTTGTAATATCTGGCGAAAATTGGCTGATGTATTTGCCATATGTCATAGACCAAGTACTTTCTGCCCTATTGTGGGCCATCTTCAAGGTATTTTGAAACCGTACAACAATGGGCTATTCCATTTTCCATTTATATAGGTTGTGTTTATTATTGTTGTTGATATCATTATTATTAGTGTTATTATTATTATTATTGTCATTATTATTACTACTTTTGCTATTATAATTTTATATTAATTATAGGCATTTTAGAATGTTGGTGCTATTATCTCAGTTTATTTTGTTTAGTTTTGGATTTTTGTGTCTAATATGCAGTGCTTCTATGATTTTTAGTCATTATTTACATGATTGTGTTTCTTAAATGGCAGTGTTATTATATATATATATATGTGTGTATATATATATATATATATATATATATAGTCATCCACAGACATCGTGCTTTGATGTTTCATGTCTCATCAGTATGGCTAGACACAGCAACTACCTCTGACCAGGAGCGAAACCCGACTGACTTTTCACCAGCTTGGTTCATTAACCTCTCAGTCATATATATATATATATATATATATATATATATATTATATATATATATATATATATATATATATATATACTGGCTTGTAGGTTGGTTTTGAAGGCTATCACAATGCAGGCGTAAAGAAAAAATAAGGTAACAATGGTGTTGTTTGTTAACCTGTGATTTATTCTTAATATTTTGAGATAAAATCTCTTCCTCAGATGAACACTGGAACTGAAGTAATTGTTGTCTTGCTATGGCATTTTTTAGGTAAATATTAAGAATAAATCACAGGTTAACAAACAACACCATTGTTACCTTATTTTTTCTTTACACTTGCATTGTCATAGCCTTTAAAACCAACCTCCAAACCAATATATACACAATGCTTCAAGCAAATCATAAAACCCTTTTATATATATATAATATATATATATATGTATGTATGTATATATATATATGTATATATATATATCAATATAGATATAGATAAGTTTTGGTTGGTCAAGCATGCAGTCACCAATATTAGGTAATCAGTGAAAATCAAACTCACTTTATAGTTAAGTATACAATGCACACACACACACACACACACACACACACACACACACACACACAGCACATGTATGCACACACATAATGCATACACATGGTAGGTAAGTATAATAATCTTGATTGAACTCTCTCTCACTCCTTTTTTTTTTTTCTTTCTTTCGTTCTTTTCATCTTTTCATTATGTTTGAAATAGATTAGCGTTATCACTTACATGTGCTTACCCCCTCTCTCTCTATCTTTCCCCTAGTCTCTTTCTATTTTTATTATATTTTTCTGTGTAGCATGTCCTTTTGTTCCCTTTCTTTCTTTATAATAAAAATGGAATAGTCCATTATTTAACTGTGGTGATAATACTCATAAGAAATAAGAATTTGGTGGATAAGCAACACTAGATAATCAGAATTTACATTTTTGCATTTCATGTTAGATGATTTGGACGGTCTCATTTTTTACCCAGAGGGTGTTGCAAGATGATAACAGTTGTACAAATAAGGAACACGAGTATTAATATATAAGTAAGTAAAGTAGGTGGAGTGGCCTATTGTCTATATCAGCTGAACACCGACTGAGTCTATCCCCTTTTCGCTAGCACTAGACCAGGGAGTCTGTTTTTGATGAGACAGAGTGCCACATCTACTGTCAGCTCCCCAATTTATCTCACAGATCACATTAAACAATCTGTGCTACTCATACACTGAGTTGGCGAGGGCTGGTATTGAACCAGGAACCTTGTGATTTCTATGCGGGTTCTCTACCAACTGATCAAAACTGAAAGGCCATGACATGAATATAAAAACAAAAAGTAATTCATCTTTCGAATTATAAAAAAGAATGTCTTATTTGGCTTATTATCGGTTCTGTCACGAGATATTAACCTGATTGGGAAAAACGCTAATCCCCTTGAATAGAACATTCATATCCAAATCCAGACAGGGGATTAAGATTTGTTTTTTTTTTTTTTTTTTTTTTTTTGTTTTTTTTATTTTTATCAATCTGTCAATTTGTCTACCTCATTCATTTTTAACCAAGTCTAAGTAAGTAAGTGTTAAATGCTACAATCATGACTGGAATTTATATGATTTCTGCTTCAGACTTTCTTATCAATCATTAGTGAATATCTGGCATATGACAATGTGGCTTATTTAGAATTAGAATTTTTTATTCTTTAAAAATAAAAATAAAATAAACTTCCTTTCAGATTATTTTAAAACAAAAAATGAACAAGAAGTATAAAGAAAAAAAAAAAGAACTTGTAAGAAATAATTTTGCTGAAAACAGAAAATGAATTAGAAGTAAAAAAAAAAAAAGAAAAAAGGATAAGTTGTTTTAATTTTGCTGAAAACAGAAAATGAATTAGAAGTAAAAAAAAAAAAAAAGAAAAAAGGATAAGTTGTTTTAATTTTGCTGAAAACAGAAAATGAATTAGAAGTAAAAAAAAAAAAGTAAGAATAAATTGTTTTAATTTTGCTGAAAACAGAAAATGAATTAGAAGTAAAAAAAAAAGTAAGAATAAATTGTTTTAATTTTGCTGAAAATAGAAAATGAATTAGAAGTAAAAAAAAGTAAGAATAAATTGTTTTAAATTTGCTGAAAAGAAAATGAATTAAAGTAAAAAAAAAGTAAGAATAAATTGTTTTAATTTTGCTGAAAATAGAAAATGAATTAGAAGTAAAAAAAAAAGTAAGAATAAATTGTTTTAATCTAAACAAAATGGCATTACTTTTTGACTCACCCTTGTACATACACACCAACTACCCTTTATATATGTGTAAGTAAGTAAAGTCGTCAGGGTGGCCTAAAGTCAGTATCAGCCAATCAGCAAAGGAGTCTATCCCCTTTTCACTAGCGCTAGACAAAGGAGATTGTTTTTGCATCTGAGGAGAGTGCCAAGCCTACCATCAGCTCCTTACTTTATCGCACAGATCCCTGTGCTACTCATACGCTGAGTTGCCAAGGGCCGGTATCGAACTAGGAACCTTGTGGTTCCTAGCCGAACGCTCTACCTACTGAGCTAACCGTAGATGGTTCATTTTTTTCAAAAATTAAATTTTTTTTTATTTGTCCAAAATTTTCATAAATGTTGAATATCTGTTTTTCTCCTTAAAGATAAATTTTATTCTACTTCCAGTAAATTGAGAAATATCTATCTTCTTAGTAAATTTAAGGCAATTTTAAAAAATATTTACTTAAGGTTGGTACAAGTCCAAATTAGGAAGAAATAGAATTTTAAAAATTAAGTCTTGTTAGTCTTCCAGGTGAGGGGGGGGGGGGCGTTGAGTGACATTCTTAAAAGAAATCAGAATCTAAATATTCCAGTTTTCATCTCCGTCTTAAACACTGTGGGATGGGCATGACTATTTCAGGCCAAAAAAAAAAGGAGGTGTTTGTTGTGTAATGGTTATCATCATAGGAAATAGACATGGCAAGATGCATTCACATTCTAGACAAGGCTGTTTGCATTTCATATAGTACTAATACCCTTGGGAAAGGTATTCAACCAGCTATTCTCCCTCAAGCTATGGGTAAATAGTAGTGTAGATTGGGTTATATAATCTTGTTGATGAAACCAGTCTAGGAGAAAAAGGAAAACTGAATTCAAACCTGTTAAACTTCACTAAAGAACTTGACCATGTTTCACGTCCTACTTGTGGGGTGGGGGTTGGTAAATATATACTTGTGCATTTTTCTTTTTGCTTCCTTTTCAAGCACAGTAGCAATTTTTCATTTTGCTACCTTTCCATGTAGAGGAGTATTTTTCATTTTGCTACCTTTCCAAATAGAGGAGTATTTTTCATTTTGCTACCTTTTCGTGCCCAGGAGTATTTTTTATTTTGCTACCCTTTCAAGTACAGGAGCAACTTTTCGTTTTGCTACTTTTCCATGTAGAGGAGTATTTTTCATTTTGCTACCTTTCCAAATAGAGGAGTATTTTTCATTTTGCTACCTTTCCACATAGAGGAGTATTTCTCATTTTGCTATTTTTCAGGCCCAGGAATATTTTTCATTTTGCTACCTTTTCATGTACAGGTGTACTTTCCATATTTCTTTCTTCACAAACACAGGAGTATTTTTCATTTTAATACCTTTTTGTATACAGGTATTTAAAAAAATTTTTTCTACGTTTCCATATACTGGTGTATTTTTTTGATTTTTCTATGTTTCGATATACAGGTGTACTTTTTACATTTTTTTACCTTTCTATTTGCTGGAGTTTTTTTTCATTTTAATACCTTTTCATGTACAGTTTTCATTTTGCTACCTTTCTGTGTACAGGTGTATTTTTTATTTTAAAATTTTCACACATACAGATGTCTTCTTCTTTATGTACACATAATTGTTGAGTATTATTCAATGAAGTATTAATGTACTAACATCTTCATCTTTTGCTATCAATGAATTGATGGATGTTACAATTTATAATCATTATACAAACTAGCAAGAATATGCACCCTCCGGGCGCAAGTATTTATGTTTTTCTGTAATGAAATATATTAAATTAGGAAGACTAATGAAACTAAATAAGAATGAAGATAAAATGATTTGAAATAGTGTGTGTGTGGGGGGGGAGGGGTATAATAAAAAAATAGCACAACTTTGAAACTACCTTATCCATCATTTTCCATCACTCCTGTCTTTCATTGCTAAATTTTCCTAATTTAACTATTTAGTTAATTTAGAAACTAAAGAATAAAATCAAAGTTATTCTTTCTTGTTAACAGATTTCTTTTAAGATTTAATGAAGAGATTTTTGGTCATATTCATTAAGATAAGACAAGATAATTAGAAATCAATAATACTAATCACATATTTATTAAAATCAAACTTTTGATATCAATATGCAAATTAGCCTTCGCGTTCACCCTGTAAACCGCTATTTTGTTGTATATATAAATACAATTGCATGTTAATAGTATGTAGATATGGTCAACAGTGGCTTCGGCCTCTGGACCATTGATATAATTAACAGCGTCGATCCCAGGGGGCCATCCCCCCAGGCAACACCTGCCCCCTTGATTTAAAGGGGCAGGGCTGGGTTTATTGCCCAGTGCCTGAGGCGCCCCCCTTGAGGGGAATGCCGACGGGATCGACGCAATTTTTCCACCTGCCTCTCCATGAGCTTCGGCTTGTGGGTGGTCCCACGTTAATAGGGACTTTGTGGCCTGACCCGTACAAAGTGGGGTAACGCGGTAAATATCATGTAGATATGGTCAACAGTGGCTTCGGCTCTGGACCATTGATATAATTAACAGCGTCGATCCCAGGGGGCCATCCCCCAGGCAACACCTGCCCCCTTGATTTAAAGGGACAGGGCTGGGTTTATTGCCCAGTGCCTGAGGCGCCCCCCTTGAGGGGGAATGCCGACGGGATCGACGCAATTTTTTCACCTGCCACTCCATGAGCTTTGGCTTGTGGGTGGTCCCACATTAATAGGGACTTTGTGCCTGACCCGTACAAGTGGGGTACGCGGTAAATACCATGTAGATATGGTCAACCATATTAATAATGGAAAACAATTTTATTAATAATTGAGGTTTACATAAAAATAAAACCATGGAGAATGTGACATATATACCTAATGGAATATTGACTTGAGTAGTAATATAGTTTCGGTTACAGACAGAAGAACACACAATCTCCATTATAATAAGATGTTCTCCTCTGCAGAGTTAGAAAAAATATTTGATTGAAGGAAGAGTTATAAATAGAAAACATAATTTGATATATCAGGCAAATCAGAGAGGGTTGACCAATGAGGAAGTGAGGATAGAGAGAGAGAGAGAGAAGAAGGAGAGAGAGAGAGACAGAGCAAAGGGGAGAGCAAAAGGGGAGAGCAAAGGGGAGAGAGAATGAGAGGGGGAGATAGATAATATATATATAGAGAGAGAGAGAGAGCAAAGGAGAGAGAGAATGAGAGAGGGGGAGGATAGATAGAGAGAGAGAGAGAGAGAGAGACAGAAGGAGAGAGAGAGAGAGAGAGAGAGAGAGAGAGAGAAGGGAGAGAGAGAGACAGAGACAGAGACAGAGACAGAGCAAAGGGAGAGCAAAAGGGAGAGAGAATGAGAGAGGGGGAGAATAGATATATATATTATATATAGAGAGAGAGAGAGCAAAGGAGAGAGAGAATGAGAGAGGAGAGAGAGGAGCAGGAGAGAGAAGGAGAGAGGGGGAGATAGAGAGAGAGAGAGCAAGGAGAGAAAGAGAGAGGGGAGATAGAGAGGGGGGAAGGAGAGAGAGATAGATAGAAGAATAGAGGGGGAAAGAGAGAGAGAGAGAGAGACAGGCAGAGGAGAGAGTGGGAGATAGAGAGAGAAGAGAGAGGAGAGAGAGATAGAGATAGATAGAGAGAGAGGGAGAGAGAGCAAAGGGGAGAAGAGAATGAGAGAGGGGGAGATAGAGAGAGAGAGCAAAGGAGAGAGAGAGAGGGGGAGATAGAAAGAGAGAGAGAGCAAAAGAGAGAGGGGGAGATAGAGAGGGGAGGAAGAGAGAGATAGATAGAAGAAATAGAGGGGGAAGAGAGAGAGAGAGAGAGAGAGAGAGACAGGGCAGAGGAGATAGGAGAAGGAGAGAGGGGGAGAGAGAGAGAGAGTTGGGAGGGGAGAGAGAGAGGGCGTGAAGAAAGATCTATAAATAGAAAACATAATTTGATATATCAGGCAAATCAGAGATGTTTGACCAATGAGGAAGTGAGGATAGACACACACACAGAGACAGAGAGAGAGAGAGAGAGAGAGAGAGAGGGAGAGAGAGAGAGAGAGAGCTGACTTGATGATTACTAGATGGTGTGGGAGGCCTGACAGCTCACCCAGAGCAAAAAGTGACCAAAGCCACAAAGTCAGGGCTAAAAATAGTTTGTTAAATAATTAGAACATTTCACCTTTGACCCTCAGGCATCTCCTCCGTTAAATAACAGTACTTATATTTCACTAAGCATTGCTTAGTCTGGCATATCAACCTAAGTTTGCTTACTACTCTTTCCATTGCTATGTGGTCACCTATCTAAGTACTGAACAGGTTCATTGTTGCTTAACTTTCTTTCTTTTTCTTGCTATTTACTAAGCTTTGCTTAGTATGGTGTATTAACCTGTCACCCATCTAAGTACAGAACAGTCTCCCCCTTGCTTAACTTTCTTTCTTTTTCTTGTTATTTACTAAGCTTTGATTAGTCTGGCATATCAACCTATGTTGTCACCCATCTAAGTACCGAACAGGCTCACCCTTGCTTAACTTCTTTTCTTTTTCTTATTATTTACTTAGCTTTGCTTAATCTGACATATCAACCTAATTTGTCACCCATCTAAGTACAGAAAGGCTTTGCTTAACTTCTTTTCTTTTTCTTATTATTTACTTAGCTTTGCTTAATCTGGCATATCAACCTGTCACCCATCTAAGTACAGACACAGCTCCCCCTTGCTTAACTTCTTTTCTTTTTCTTATTATTTACTTAGCTTTGCTTAATCTGGCATATCAACCTGTCACCATCTAAGTACAGAACAGTCTCCCCTTGCTTAACTTCTTTTCTTTTTCTTATTATATTACTTAGCTTTGCTTAATCTGGCATATCAACCTGTCACCCATCTAAGTACAGAATAGTCTCCCCTTGCTTAACTTTTTTTTTTTTCTTATTATTTACTTAGCTTTGCTTAATTATATCCCATCTAAGTACAGAATAGTCTCCCCCTTGCTTAACTTCTTTTCTTTTTCTTATTATTTACTTAGCTTTGCTTAATTGGCATATCAACCTGTCACCCATCTAAGTACAGAACAGTCTCCCCCTTGCTTAACTTCTTTTCTTTTTCTTATTATTTACTTAGCTTTGCTTAATCTGGCATATCAACCTGTCACCCATCTAAGTACAGAACAGTCTCCCCTTGCTTTAACTTCTTTTCTTTTCTTATTATTTACTTAGCTTTGCTTAATCTGGCATATCAACCTGTCACCCATCTAAGTACAGAACAGTCTCCCCTTGCTTAACTTTTTTTTCTTTTTCTTATTATTTACTTAGCTTTGCTTAATCTGGCATATCAACCTAATTTGCTAGTGCTCACTTTGCTTAACTTCTTTTCTTTTTCTTGTTATTTACTAAGCTTTGCTCCGTCTGGTATATTGACCAAAGTTTGCATACAGCTGCTGCTGTTACTAAGTGGTCACCCATCTAAGTACTGAACAGGCTCACCCTTGCTTAACTTCTGTATTTCTTTTTCTTGTGTTTTATTAAGCTTTGCTTAGTCTAATGTATCAACCCAAGTTTGCTTACAGCTCCTTTCATTACTATATGGTCACCCATATAAGTATGGGTAGGTTCATTGTTGCTTAATTTTTTCTTGTTATTTACTAAGCTTTGTTTAGTTTGGCATATTGCTCTAAGTTTGCTTACAGCTCCTGCCGTTAATAAGTGGTCCCCCATCTAAGTACTGAATAGGCTCATTGCTGCTTAACCTTTTGATTTGGCACGTACCATGTGACAGTCATTCCTGTTGAGCGATATTGAATTTTTATCCAAACTCTCTTTTACCTTCCAGCTTTGGGATAAGTATCAATGCCCCAATTGGCTTCCAGTCTATGGAAAGGACGGCTTTGCACCCCTAGCAACCTTATGTTACATGAACATGATAACATGCTTAACATATAAGTCTTTACACTTTCTGTAGTGATGTGTAGTTTCGTACATTCTTGTAGCAGTAGTAGTAGTAGTAATAGTAGTAGTAGTTCGCTTAGCTTATCGTAGCTTAGTCACTTATGTCGTATCTGGTTCTATATATCTAACTATTATGGAGGCTCGTGGTTTAATGGTTAGAGTCGTGGGAAATGGACTTGTCAACCTGAGTTCAATTCCTGGGCGAAGCTGTTGGCTTTTCACATGGCGCTAATACCCTTGGGAAAGGTATGAATCCAATTCTCCCTCCAGCTATGGGTAAATAGAAGGGTAGACTGGGCTCTCTAACCATGGCTAGGTAACCAGTCTAGGAGAAGGAAAACTCTGAATTCAAACCTGTTAAACTCCGCTTAAAAAAATTGACCTTGTGTTGCATCCTGCTCATGTGGAGGGGTTGGTAAATATATATATGTCGTAGAACTATCTTTTTATATCTACCGCTGTAGTAGGCATATGCAAATGAGATAACACGCCATTGGCTATCTCACTACACTTTCATTTTCAACCAGCTACATATCAAGGACTCAACACTTTCTCTACTAAAAGACTTTTTTCCTATTAAGACATTTCATTCATACAAATCTGTAAACATATTTACCAACCCCTCCACATGGGCCAGGTTAGCTCAGTCGGTAGAGAGTTCGGCTAGAAACCACAAAGTTTCTAAATCGATACCGCTCTCGCCAACACAGCGTAGCACGCCGGTTAGCTCAGTCGGTAGAGAGTTGGCTAAAACCACAAAGTTTCTAAATCGATACCGGCTCTCGCCAACACAGCGTATGAGTAGCACAGGGATATGTGCGGTAAAGTTTAGCCACATGACTTTCACTTTGAAACAAGCTGGTAGCCATTTTGAAAGTCTCCGTGCGAAATACACAAAACTTTTCGAAAACAATACAACTGCATGCTTTAACACAAAAATATCATAAAATGTGTTCTTAATAACAATTAAGTTCATTTCAGATAATGCGCACGCACAATTTTATGCTAGGAATTTAGCCAACTAAAGGTGAAAATTACCCAATTATAACCATTACACCATGCACCTCAATTGAAAGTTCATTATAGAGGTTCCCATCATGAACTAAATATCATTGAATCACTTAACCCATTTATCGTCAACAATACAGATATGCAAACATTTGAAAATGCACTTAGAAAAGGTATTTAAAAAAATCATAAAAAAAAAAGAAGATATTTACTGAATGGCAGTCAAACAAAGAAAGAATATGTAGCACTTAAAAAACCTTAGAAAAGGGTTGAGTTAATCATAACCAGAGCTGATAAAGGCGGATCTATAGTCATTTGAAGGTTGGGGGTTGGAAGAATACCTCACTGAAGTTAATGACCATCTAAAAATCTTGACATTTTACTGGGAACTCCCTAATGACCCCTCAAGAGAACACGTAAATAGTATCATCAATTCACTGGAAGAAATGTATTTTTAAAATATTGTGGGAGAATCAGATGAAATAAAATAAACAAAAGAAATACAAGGGTGAGTCAAAAAGTAATGCCATTTTGTTTAGGACAGGTATACCCACACCGGAACATGTATCATACATCAAAATGAAGCTGGTCCTCTGTAGATCACATCCCTACTTCTTCACGTAGGTGAGTCAAAAAGTAATGCCATCTTGTTTAGGACAGGTATACCCACACAGGAACATGTATCTTACATCAAAATGAAGCTGGTCCTCTGGATCACATCCTTACTTCTAACATAGATGAGTCAAAAAGTAATGCCATTTTGTTTATGACAGGTATACCCACACAGGAACATGTATCATACATCAAAATGAAGCCGGTCCTCTGTGGATCACATCCCATCTTCTCCACACAGGTGAGTCCAAGGGTAATGCCATTTTGTTTAGGACATGTATAATTACCCACACTGGAACATGTATCATACATCAAAATGAAGCTGGTCCTCTGTGGATCACATCCCTACATCTGTTTCTCTTAATAGCAATGTTCCACCTTTGAATGAGAGCATGTATCCCTGCCCTGTAAAATTCTGTTGACTGTTCTTTGAGCCACTTCTTCACTACAGATTTCACTTCCTCATCACTGGAATAATGTTTACCTCTCAAGCCCTCTTTCATGGGGCCGAAGAGATGATAACCTGAAGGCAAACATTATTCCAGTGACGAGGAAGTGAAATCTGTAGTGAAGAGGTGGCTCAAAGAACAGTTAACAGAATTTTACGGGGCAAGGCCAAGAGAGACAACCCACCTACCGTAGATATATTCTTAAAATAATTTTTGTAAAATTAATGATTTAGAAATGAATTATAAGATTTTTAAAATAAGGAAAGGAGTTTTCTTTACAATCACCCTGTATACTCTCATAAATACTAACCCAGCTCGATTTTATTTACTACATAAAATACATCAGTGAAATAACCGAGAAAGGTCAGTGTTCTACTCAATCAACAGACACACTATTAAGATATACATGCACTACATACAATCTTTAACTAAGCAAATTAAAATCCTACAGATGTGACAAAACTGATTTACTTAATAAAATTATCAGTATTAAATTGATTTCCCATAGAACCATACTAGTAACTATGGACGTTAAATCCATATAAGACTTATCCCGTTACCTGGTTTGGTTTGTTTTATGGCATATCAACCTCTCAACCGGCCTTTGGGTCGGAGGTCCAGTGAGATTCGGCCGCTGGACCGGTATGTTGTAATAATAGCGTCGATCCCAGGGGGCCATCCCCCCAGGCAACACCTGCCCCCTCAATTTAAAGGGACAGGGCTGGGTTTATTGCCCAGTGCCTGAGGCGCCCCCATTGAGGGGGAATGCCGACGGGATACACACAATTTTTCACCCGCCATCCCATGAACTTCAGTTTGTGGGTGGATCCCACGTTAATTGGGCCTTTGTGCCTGACCTGGTACGAGTGGGGTACTGGGAAAATACAAACCTCAATGGGTCATTTAATGCCACAGCCCTGTCAGCTGGGTTTTTAGAATACACTGACTGCACCTCTGCAGAGGGGGAAAAAAAAACCAATGGAGCCACCTGTTGGCTGTGGGTGGCAACCCGTGATGCTTAAGAATGGAATCCTGGTAGATGAGCAGTCCATGACATGCAAAACTCTGCTTAGACCCTTACTTAGGTTAGACGGGCAATCAGAGAGGCCCACTCTGATCAATTGGCTGGTCATGTCGAGCCCTAGCACCTATAAAATTTTCCTAACCCTATTGCCCTTATGGCAAACCCAAACCCTTTATATCATATGGGTGCTAGAAGGCGGTGGCTGAGGGTCTTCATATCCTAGGAATGACAAATTCTATTTGATGGTGAAGTTCCTGCTCTGGAGGTTTGGGGAATGTGGAGCATTAAATGATCCACTAAGGTTGATTTGCCATAAAACAAAACAAACCAAACCATTTAATGTCGACTAAGTTTTGAAATAAATTCATTCTTAATGGATACTCAATTTTTTTTATAAACTCATTTTTTTTCTATTCAACCCATTGATGGAACCCTAACAGGTACTACCACTCCAGGTCAGAGTGAACCTGGGAACAATGGTGATAAAGGGGTGCTCCACATTCCCCATACCTCCAGAACTGGAACCTCTCCATCAGATAGAGTTTACCGTAATTCGAAGGACATGAAGACCCTCAGTCGCCTTCTTCTAGCACCCATATGATAAAAAGGATTGGGGATCAATTACTACTGATTAGTGAGTTTGATCCTCACTGGATGCCCCATACTTGTGACCTTGTGTCACATCCAAGTAAGATGAACAAGATATGCTTGGAACTGCTGGAATGGAAAGGACAAACTTATAAGTGACGTTCTCCTATGAACTCCTACACATGAACATTATCGCTTTAGCCAACCAGTAATGACTTACATTCATCAGTTCTGTATGGACACTCTAAAGGACTTGCTAAGAGCGAGACTGATGTATGATGAATTGTGCCCCATACTTGCGACTCTGTGTCATATCCTAACAGCAGTGAATAGGTTGTATAAATACAATGGCATTAGTGCTATATGAAATGTAAACAGCCTCATCCAGAATTTGAACTCAGGTTACCAGATTTATTTCTTATAATCATAACCATTACATCACGAGAGCCTCAATACATTTGGTTAAAAAAGTGAATGCCCAACAAGAATGAATAAAATAAAAATTGTTTCAGTATAAAATAACCCAACAAGGGTTGACATGCCATAAAACTCAACTAACCACATTCTCATCTTTTTTTCTTATTCTTTCCTTCGTTCTTATTCTCTTCATATTTAATCTCTCTAATTCTCATCTCATTCTCTTATTCCTCTTAATAACCCAATAAGGGTTGAAATGCCATAAAATCCAACCAATCAATCAGCAAGTGATTATTAATAATCCGATGGTCACGTCAAGCCCTAGCACCTATATGATTGTCCCAATTTATTGTTCTTATGGTAGACCCCCAACCCTTTGTATCATATATGTTCTAGAAGACAGTGGCTAAGGGTCCTGAGTATGACACTAAACTGCATCTAGTGGTGAGGTTCCAATTCTAGAATTCTGGGGAGTGTATAATACTCATTCATTGGTCCAGCTCCACCCTGAGTGGTAGTACCCTGAGTGGTAGTACCTGTTTGGGTTAAATACACAAAAAAGAGTTTATAAAAAATGAATTTTATAAAAAATTGAATACGCAACAAGAATGAATAAAACAAAACATCTTCGACATAAAATAACCCAACAAGGGTTGACATGCCGTAAAATCCAACCAACCAACCAACCAACCAACCATATTATATTTAAAAAAAGAGAAGAAAAGAAAAAAAAGAAGAAAAATCTAAGTGTATCCCCTTAGAAACATCATTCACTAATACCCTTCCTTCGTTAACACAAATTATTAAGCATTGCTAAAAATAAAACCTGAACAGGTGGTGTCTGAACGATATATGTGGGGAGGGTGATAGTTCTTGTACAGGAAAAGGTGGGCTTTCGTGTTTTGTTTTTTTTAGTTTTTTTTACCGTGGTCGATAGTTGCTGTTTTGAGTCTGTCGACAGTTTTGTTTACTTTCTGGATAGAAAATTATTTTTCTATTCGTGATAAAACTCTGTAAGAAAGTATGGTAACATTTTGTTAGTGGTTCTCGAACATTCATAAAAAAACATGGTTATTTCCTAGTTGAGTAACATGATATTACAGGGTGACCCAGAACAAAACAGAACCCAAATTATTTATTTATTTTCCCATTAAACTAACTGTTACTTGAACGTGGCTGGTAAGCACTTTTGAACACCAATCCTCAAGAAACTCCATACCCTTTCTCTTTAAGATGATGACAGGGTGACAGGATGGTCCCAAAAAGATGTCTTTGCCCAGGTGATGAAGCTTTGGTTTAAATTATATTCATAAATGATATTAAACCTTAAAAAGAAAACCTACTGAAGACAAACACATTTTTATCTGTTATAAAAAATATTTTAATCAGTTGTATTTGTTTGTTTGTTTGCTTGCTTATTGATTTTAACGGCATATCAACCCATCTGGGGTTATGTCATGCCTAACGTTAAGAAGTGATACATATCATGTATTTATATTTATACTTTTTAGTAATTGGTTTTAACAATGTGTTAGCATTATTGGGGATTATGTTGTATGGTATTGATTTGTTTCATGTCTATATTCTATGATATAATTTTATTTCCCTCAAAAAAGAGAGAATATCATCCATGTTGATGTTTTCAAACAGATCTTTCATATTGTTTGCCTTAAAATAATGGTTTCTGATGTGAGCAAAAAACCTGCATTTTATGAATAAGAGTTTTACTTTCAAAGGTGTTTGACATGTTCCACAATGTGGTTGTTGTTCTTGTTTGAGTATATAGGAGTGTGTTAGTCTTGTATGACCAATGCGTAATCAGGACACAATGACTTGTTCCTTTCTAGACTTATTCCATGAATAAGTGTTTAACTGTCAAAGGTGTTTGACATGTTCCACATTGGGGATTAGAATAAACTGAAATGAAAAAAGAAAACAAAAAACAATCTCCCATGAGTCCTCAGACAAGTAGAACCCTCCGAGCCTGTTTAGGAAAAAGGACCCACTTCCTAACACCAAGATAATCTCTCGGCCATTTGGAGTCAGGTCTCAAATGGGATCAGACACTATTACAGGACAAGAAGAAATTTCCTTCCACATGGTAACTATGACCCATGAATAAAGACTGAATCCTAAAACTACCTTTTGTCTTTGTCTCTTCCAGCGAAGACAATTTGGTGATTTTTATTAAAACTGTATAATACCATCATTACTTCTACTACTATTACATTAAAGTGATCAGTTATTAAATACTATTAATCCTGTGGTACTATCTACAAAATAACTAATTAAATGTAGTATTATTCTGTACAAGAAGTTTAGAATCATAATAAAATCTAAGACTGTTTGACCCAGAGGAAAAATTGAATTAATACCAAGCCGAAAATGATGGTACCACATATACAGATACAGTGCCCAGATATACAACATTATGATTTTGTGCCACAGCTATGTAATTCCTTTTCAGCTCGACCACCAAATGTAAAGGGGTTAAAAGGAAAACCTGTGAACTCGCACCAGAAATAATCAGCAACCCTTAAACCAACGTTGAAATCCTTAAAACCCCATATATTACCCATGAATAAACACACCCCAAAGTAGCCGGTTCATGCCTAGACTAAAAAAGTTAGGAACACCAGAGAGTTATTGAGAAAGAGAAAACAGGAGTAAGACAGAATAGGAGGAAAATGATTTATCAAATTAAAAATATCACCGAGAATTGGTATGGTACAATATTTGTTTTAGGATTTTTTTTTACATTAAAAATATTATTTAAAAAAAAATGTATTCTTAAACTAATTTATTTAGCTCTGCTGGCTGGGGCTGTATAATATGCCAACTGCATGTCTGCAGAGGGGTAAGACTCCCCCATGGGGCCACCTGTTGTCCGTGGGGTGGGGTGGGTGGATCTGTGATGATAAAGGACAGAATCCTGGTGGATGAGCAGTTCATGTCATGCATTTTTTTTTATAGAATGTTAATTTTCTTCTATATCAAAAATATGGAAGTGCTCATATGTATTGACGATTGTTGTACAAAATCCTGGACAAGGCTGTTTGCATTTCACATCGCAATATTGCTGTTGTTGTCGGCCCATTTCTGTCCACTAAGGACGATGGCA
Organism: Doryteuthis pealeii; assembly: GCA_023376005.1. Lineage (NCBI taxonomy): Eukaryota > Metazoa > Mollusca > Cephalopoda > Myopsida > Loliginidae > Doryteuthis > Doryteuthis pealeii. The sequence continues at coordinate 21,400,095 of CM042159.1, read as the reverse complement.
AAGTATACAAAGAAAAATGGCCTTCATCAGGGTAAAATGTTTAATATTTGAAGTTAAAACGGTCAAAATACAGAGAATTTTGAAGTGTTTGAATATATACATATATACATATATACATATATATATATATATATATATATATATATATACACACACATGTAAAAAGACTCATTAGATCAGTGGTTCTCAAATAGTGTGCCCGGGTGCACTGGTGCGCTCCAGAGCTTTTTCAGGTGCGATCCGTAGTATTCCTGAAAAATCTATCCAGATATGAAAAGCAAATGTATACTAAGTGACTATATTATACCATTTCTTTACGAACACTCTGCTTATTTCGTTGCGACATTATTATAATAGTTATAAGTTACTTTTCTTGCAACTAAATAAAAACACAGGTTTTAAACAATTCTATTGAGAAAAATTATCTTATTGCAATTTTCCACGTCATATCTATGTGAACTGGGATTTTCAACCCTTGCAACAATTAAGTGTAAAAAGAGAGGAACTTTTCAATGCATTGATGAGGAAATGAGAGTTTGTCTCTCAAACATAAGACCAAACATTGAAGAAATCGCAAGGTCTCATCAAGCTCATGTTTCTCATTAACACAGGAATGAATAAACTTCATAGAGGTATGTTAAGTTTGCTTTTGTTAAATGTGTTATTTTTTATATATTTAACAGTTAACTTAATAACATATTAGTCCTATTTTGTATACAGTGCGCTATCAAGTATCTGTAGTACTGTAAGTGCGCCCAGACTGTATAAAGTTTGAGAACCACTGCATTAGATAGATAGATAGATAGACAGATAGATATAAATTCTTTTTTTATTTTCTTCTTTGTTTTTTAAAGTCAGAGATTAAGAGAATGTGACCTTGATTTCAAAATGTGAGATAAGAAAAATACCTGGGGTAAAGGTAGAGGGGTAGTGGGACACAAGGGGTGGGTGGGGGTGGGGTAGGATGACTTTCTACTCAACCAGAACATAGTAGAGCAACAAATTAAGGAATTTTTATCTATCTATTTATTCAATTTATCTATCTTTATTTGTTTATTTATTTTTTTTAGTAGATACAACTTTACTGAAAGCACTTTTTAGAAAATCTGTGATGGGGAAATACCCATCAGATAAGTAAAATTACATACCTACATCTTATTATAATGGAGATTGTGTGTTTTTCTGTCTGTAACCGAAACTATATTCCTACTCAAGTCACAATTCCCTTAGTTATTGACATCACATTCTCCATGATTTTATTTTAATTTTAACCTCAATCATTAATAAAATTGTTTTACATTATTCATACTGTTAACCATATCTACTGTATTTACCACGTACCCCACTTGTACGGGTCAGGCACAAAGTCCCTATTAACGTGGGACCACCCACAAACCAAAGCTCAGGTGAAAAATTGCGTCGATCCCGTCGGCATTCCCCCTCAAGGGGGGCGCCTCAGGCACTGGGCAATAAACCCAGCCCTGCCCCTTTAAATCGAGGGGGCAGGTGTTGCCTGGGGGGATGGCCCCCTGGGATCGACGCTGTTAATTATATCAATGGTCCAGAGGCCGAAGCCACTGTTAACCATATCTACGTACTAACAATGTGCAATTATATTTATATATACAAAAAGATAGCGGTTTACAGTGTGAACGGGAAGGCTAATTTGCATATTGATATTAAAAAATTGAATTTAATAAATATGTGCTTAGTATTATTGATTTCTATCTGTTTGGTTTTATTTTAATGAATATGAACAAAAATCTCTTCAATGAATCTTAAATGAAATCCATTAATAAGAAAAAATAAATGTCATTTTATTCTTTACTTCCTATTTTAACTTAAATTAGAAAAAATAACAATGAAAGACGAGAGTGATGGAAGAGTAAGTTTCAGTTGTTCTAATTTTCGATTATACCCACCTCTGTTTCAAATCTTTTTATCTGCATTCTTATTTAGTTTAATTAGCCTTTCTAATTTAATAAAATATTTTATTACATTAAAACTTAAATACTTGCACCCGGAGGGTGCATATATTTGCTAGTATATATAAAATAGGCAAATAATCATTTCTAATAATAAATGCGAACGTGTCAGTGAGTCAGTGTATCACACTTTTCAACTTTACTCCTGGTTCCCGCTCGCACCCCCTGGGGCTGTGAGCATCAGTCCAGGGGCTGCAAGAACTGTCTGTTCAAATTTAGATTCATTTTTTTTCTTTTGTAAACCAAAAAAAAGATGCTAGATATTATTTGAATTGTCATTATAATTGTGATATAAAATGATGTATCACTTTAATTTCTGATATATGATTTTTGGGACTAAAAAAAAAAATGTTCAGAAAAAAAAAGCAAGAAAGGGAGGAAGGAAGGAAATTTTTACTAATTGTCGTAAAAAGAAAATTTCTTTTTTAGGTACAAGACCTTCCTTGAGTAAAATTGCACATCTTATTATAATAGAGATTCAGTATTTGTTACTTCAGTGCTTGCATCATAATACCCCCAGGAACTGTGTAAGTTTATCAATGAGTATTTAGCCTATACTTGGTTTTGTTTGGTTTGTTTTGTTTTACGGCATATCAACCTCAGTGGGTCATTTAATGCCGATAAAGTTTTGAAATAAATCAATTCTTAATGGATAATACAATTTTAAAAAAAATACATTTTTCTATTTAACCCATAGATGAGACCCTAACAGTTACTACCACTCCGGGTCAGAGTGGACCAGGGAGCAATGGTGATGAAGGGGTGCTCCACATTCCCCAAACCTCCAAAACTGGAACCTCACCATCAGATAGAGTTTAACGTCATTCCCAGGACATGTAGGCCCGCAGCCACCGCCTTCTAGCACCCATATGATAAAAAGGGATTGGGGCTTGCCATAAGGGCAATAGGGTTGGGAAATATTTAGCCTATAGTCAAAATCACTAATACATAGAAAAGAATAAATCTTATTTATTAAAGTATTCTCTATGAAAATGTAACAACTAGAATGGGACATAAGTAGTATGTTCAAATTTAGATTAACTTTTTTCTTTTGTAATTAATATTATTTATATTTTAATTTCAGAAACAACAACTAAAGACATTGAATTAAAATACATTAAACTTTTTGAAGTCAGCCTTCTTTTTTATTATTTTGTACATATTTTAAGCAATTAACTATTTTTTGTAAAGTTTATTCAGATATTAATTGTGTCAGGAATTTGAGTTCCATATTAAATTTGAGTCAGGATTTAGCAAGTAATTCAAATATTAATGCCAGGTTTTTATTTACATATTATATTAGATTTACAGAAGTGAAATATATATGATCTTTTGATAAAACTGTAGTATGGATTCACATTCTATATTTTTCTATATTTTTGAACAAAAGTATAAATTGTAGGGGTGCACGGTCAGAGCAAAACTTTTTTAAGGGTGCAGGAATAGAAAAAGTTGGGAACGATTTTCCTAGAGGCTGTAGCCCAATATCCGTTGTTGGGTCGTTTTATGACGAAGACGTTTTGTTTTATTCAATCTTGATGGATATTCAACATTTTTAAAAAATCAATATTTTAAACACATTTTTTAAAACTCATTTTGTTCTATTTGACCCATAGATTGAACCCTAACATGTACTACCACTCAGAGTCAGAGTGCACCTGGGAGTAATGATGATGAAAGGGTATTCCACACTCCCCAGAGCTCCAAAATTGAAACCACCATTAGATGCAGTTTAATGTTATACCCAGAACTCTAAGACCCTCAGCCACTGCTTTCTAGCACATATATGATAAAGATCCCGGCAATCCTATGTGTCTCCTCCAATAGGATAATTTGAATTATGACCAATATGGGGGGAGGGTAAGTATCTTATCAGGCTGGTAGTACTGCCAGTGATTGGTTTGAAGAGTCAATCACGTGACCTTGGCCAGTCTATAAGTATAGGCAGGGAACTAGCACACACCTTATATCTAGAAAAAAACTTAGCGCTAATACCTTGGGAAAGGTATGAATCCTACTCTCCCTCCAGCTATGGGTAAATAGTAGGGCAGACTGGGCTCTTTAACCTTGGTTAGGCAACTGGTCTAGAAGGAAAACTCTGAATTCAAACCTGTTAAACTCCGCTTAAGAAATTGACCTTGTGTCGCATCCTGTTCGTGCGGAGGGGTTGGTAAATATATATATATATATATAAAANGAGCCTCCTGCGCTCCAATGTCAAAATATTTGTTTTCAATCTTCTCACCAGCCCATGGTTTTACAGGAGGATTCATATGGTTAAGACATTAAACCTATCGCACATGTGCATATTCATGCAGCCATCTTGTTTCCTTGGATTATATGATCATTTCCTCGTGCTGATGTTGCCCTTTTATAAAGAGTGGTATTTGTTTTGTTAACTTTGAAAAAGGTTTTTTTCCTCTCCCTTTACCAGTATCTTCTTAGCGTCTAAAACTACGCAATTTCGGAATTAAGTAAACCATCTATTGTTCAATAAGACAAAATGAATAATGGCAGTAAATATGGTAATATCGAGAATGGAGGTGCAGGTGGTGTAAATGGTTACTGTCCTAGGAAAGCTGTTATGTAATACAAGAATGGATTTGGCATTAAATCACCCCACAAAGGTTGATATACCATTTAAACAAAAAACAAAATACAAAAACTGTCATAACCCAAAAAACACAAATTAATAATACAATACAGTTTACATGTAGCGGGTTAGGCTCAGTCAGTAGAGCGTGTTGCTAGGAAACCACAACGTTCTAGTTCGATTCGGCCTCGCCAACTCAGTGATGATAGCGCACAGGGATCTGTGGTAAATAAGGAGTGATGGTAGGTGTGGCGCTCCACCTCAGATGCAAAACAATCTCCCTGGTCTAGGCTAGTGAAAAGGGGATAGACTTCCTCGCTGATGGCTGATCCGACTTAGACTGTCCCTGAACGACCTTTAACTTACATGTATTTTTAAACTCAATATTTTTTCATTTCTCACTGACCATGGCTACAAGGAGGATTCATTATGGTTAAGACATTAACTGTCCCCATTCAAAGTGTTTCATGCAGCCATCCTTGTTTTCTTGCTTGATGATCATGCTCTGTGCTGACTGTGTGCCTCTTTACTAAAGAGTGGTATTGTTTGTAGGGAAGAGTTATCTCCTCTTAACATAGGTTCATATTCAAGTTAGTTTAATTTTGAAATGATTACTTCTATAGTAGTACAGTTTTTCAAAAATATTCCTATCAAAATACTTAATAATCATTATGGCTTTCCCATAATCAATTTCTACTAGCAGGGACCTGTGGGATATAGTCCCAGGTATGATGATTACAATGTTTGATATGTTTACTTAAGAGCTATTGCCAAATAATTAAATACATAAAAAGTATAATAATCTTGATTAACTCTTTCACTCTTTTCTTTCTTCTTTCTTTTCATCATGTTTGATTGAAACAGATTAGCATTATCGGCTTCTGTGCGCTCACCCCTCTATCTCTTCTTTCCCCTATTATTTCTCTTTCTTATTATAATTTTTTCTGTCAGCATGTCCTTTTGTTCCTTTCTTCTTTATAATAAAAATGGAATAGTCATATTTAGATGAGGTGAAACACTCATAAGAAATAAGAATTTGGTGGAATAAGCAAGCAAATAATCAGGATTAATTTTTGCATTTCATCTTGGATGATTTAGAGGTCTCATTTTTAACCAGAGGGTGTGCAAGATTGATAGATTTGAAAGTTGTTGTGTAGTGATTCAAGTTATACACATTTTTTTTTTTAGCTCTGAACTGCAAAGTTGGATTGTTTTTAGATTTTTTTTTTATTGTTCTTATTGGGAAATAGAATAATCGTTAATACTCAGCCAAAATTACCAGCAATTGTAATTTCAGTTTATTTTTTGTATAGGACTTGAATATGTTTATAATCTCAATCTCTTAAAATAATGCGAGGTAAAAAAAAAAAAAAAAAAAAATACACTGAAGAAATTAAAAAATATACATTGGATTTCATTTCATTACCACTAATGATCTGTCCGGTAGATCCTATGCGTTAAAAAATTGACAGTCTACCATATTAAAAGCACTATTATACTATTTAATCATAGATGGGATTCTAACAAGTACTACACTCTTGGTCAGACTAGACCTGAGAGTAATGGCAAGAGGGTATTCCCATCAATACCCAGTCACTGGAGCCTCACCATCAATACAGGTTTAATAATATCCCTTTTTGGGGATGGTCCTAACTCTGCTGCAGGGGACTTCCTTTTTGGGGGGCGGGTTCCTAACTCCTCTGTCGAATACAGTCCCAGATGTATCCTAAGGATCCTGACGACAGGCACTATGTGTTCTTGTCTCAGGTTGCTCAATGGTGTACTGGTCTATGTAAACCCAGTACTACGCTGTTTCATAGTCGGATCAATTTGTGAACTAAATCGTTAACCCCAAGATTTTGTCTGGGTGAAGGAGGGTGCTTAGATTACTCTGGCAGAAAAAAAAACAAGAGTGATTAAAAAGCGGCAGAGGAAGGCTGTTGCCTCAACAGCAGCATGCTAGCACATTATTCTAAGTCCAAGCGCTCTCCCATTGCGTGCAGGGTGGTGTAAGACTCGGTAGTGCAGAGCCATGCTGTCTGGGAATCTTAGTTTCCTGTAGCGGTCACCCCATGTGAACAGGTCTTACACCCAGTGTTAGGGGCCATAAGCCCAAGCCAAGGGGCTCGGGCGAAAGTCCCTTTTTTTTTTTCTGACGCATCTTTTTTCGTTCAAGCCATCTGTCTCATTTTGGCAAATACCTTGCTCACTGCGTCAGTGGAAAATCTGCAGGCAAACAAGGGCATCTCTTTTGCCCCTGACCGGGATAGGCTTTGTGGCTTTGGGGACTGGTTGTGTATTTCATATCCACCTTAATTACTCCTTACCATGAATTCAACACAGGTAATTCGTTGCGATAGAGCCGACTCAACCTACCCAGATTTTGAATGCCGCAGCAATACAGCTCAGTCGCAATAGAGCGTCTTGCTTAGGAACCACAAGGTTCTGGTCGATCCGCCCTCACACAACTCAGCGTATGAGTTAGCACGAGGATTTGTGCAGTAAAGTAAGGCAGTTTGATGGTAGGATGTGGCGCTCCCACCTCGATGCTAAAAACAATCTCGTTGTGCAGTGAAAAGAGGATAGACTCGCTTCGGTGTCTAGCTGATACCGGACTTTAGGGCGCACCCCGACGACTTATTAACTTATTTAGATACTATGGTGCGTTAAGAGAGAAAAATGAAAAGTCATGTAAAGTGAACTTAGGAATGAATATGTAAACATCACCTTTCCCACGCCATGAGCTTCGGCTGTGGTGGGCCCACGTTTAAAACGAAGCCCTTGTAGCCCAGCCCATACAAGTGGGGTTATGAGGCAACTACCTGTAAACATCACCTGGTGTGAATGACAAATCTCAATGAAAGAGAATACGATGCATGATATTTTTTAAATCATAATTTTCTTATGATCATATGAAATTTTATTGTGTACAGTGCCTCAGCGTGGCACCACAAACTCATCAAAGTCTCATGTCAAGTCACAAGAATAATGGTATTAGTGTCAGGAATATGACAGTTTACAGTAGTAATATGCATGATTGTGCGCGCAATATGTTATGTGGAGAGTGGCATCAGGTATAGTGTCAGTGACTACAGAAAGGCATGGAGGCTTTGAAAGACTCAGTACTTCGGCAAAGCCTCAATTGTAGTTTGAAAAATTCTCTTAGAAAGCAATAAATTCATTGTAGCTGTTGCTTAGGATGCACCAATCAAGTTTGGCATATCCCCTTCCCTTTTAAATAGATCCAGTGATGTGGATAGCGTTTTTTGATTTAGTGCATCCTGGAAAGCCCCCACATATTTACTTTGAATGAGTCCCGTGAAATTTATGAGTCCTCAACTAAAACCATCTACTCCTACTTATACACCTATCCTGTGTATACCTTTCTAAGAACTATTGGAAAATTTTACAGTTAAGCTTGAAATGATGAGGGAAGAAAAAAAAAGAAAAACCTGGGATACATGGATATGGTTTTACTGTGTCCTTTTAGATTTTGTGCGTCAGGGATGCAGCACGCGTACCTATCAGCATCTCTGTTAGACCTGTAAATTAACGCCTTTTTTATGTAGACAGTCAAGAGGGAAATAACTATGGCAGAGACTAATACTATGTTTGACATCCCATAATTTGAGTTCTATTAATTTCCCAAGAATGCAACACAACCTTTTCGCTCCAGATGAGAAGCACGTCAAAGTTTTTGGAGGAAAATTGTCCTAGAAGAATGTTGTCTTAGTTAGTTCTTTGAACTGGTAAAGAGTATTTTTTTTTCGAGTTGTAAAAGAGTTACTAAAAAATATATTGGGTTATTTCCTAATAAGCACTAACATAAAAAAGAGGGAAACCAACTCTTGACTGATTAAATTGATTCTTAATTTTATTTATTGGATCTACTAGGAAAAAAGAAGACGGGTTAAGGTTAGGGTTAGTTTAATGGGAAAAAATAAATAAAATAATTTATCAGTCAAGAGTGGTTCCCCTTGTTTATGTTAGACTTACAGGAAGATAACCATATATTGTCTTTGTATCAAGTCCCAAGTTTTAATAAAAAAAACACAAAAGAAAAAAAAACTAAATGATGAAATGAAATTTATTGTGTTACAGTGCTGCAGGTGCACCACAACTCATCAAAGTCTTCATGCACAAAAGAAAAATTAGTACATAGAATAATCTAATCAGTGTCAGGAACATGAATAGCATACAGCTAATTAAGTATACATGTATGTGTGTGCGTGCATATGGTGTGGATAAGGAGTATTCAGGTATAGTTTAGCGGATTTACAGGGAAGTATGGGAGGCTTTGAAAGATTGCAGTGTTTTCGGCAAGCCCAACAACTGACGCAGGCAGCTATATTCGCATGCCTCGGTAACTCTGAGACTGTGAAAAAAATGTTTCCAGAAGTCATGTGAGCAGTTGCTGTTTTCTGACTTTGTAGGCAGTGCCCAATGTGGTTAAGACATGGAGATCAAAATGGTTGGCTCAAAGTTTGTAGATGATTAATGACTATGAGTCGTTTACCAGGTCAGTTTGCCAGACGCCAGAGTTTCAACGAATCGCATCCCCAGGGCAGCAAGACGTTCAGAATATGGCGATGCCCTGATGGAGGGTATTTGTTTTTGGTATTTCTTTCTTTCTTAATTATTATATTTCTCTGTGTAGCAATGTCCTTTGTTCCTTTTCTTTCTTTATAATAAAAAATCCATTTCCAGAGGCAAGGCAAGACATTCAGATATGGGCAGATGCCTTGATTAGAGGGTATTCGGTTGGTTGCAATGTCTCTGTATAGTTTCTATAGGAGGCTAATGTTCTGAGTGAGATAAGGTGTTCCAGACGGTGATGCAAATTGGCAAGTGTTGACCGAACCATAGCTTTAATAGAATAAGCCAGTGAGCGTCTGACTGTTGAATTTCTCCCTGAAGATACATTCAGGGGTGCTATTACATTCAGTCGGTAATTTATGAGGAAGTGTGGTCCCGTCTCCTGCCTAAGAAAATTGCTACCGGTGGACTATTAAAAAACGATCCCCAGCTATGTTGTCTCAGCAGTGTTACTTGAAAGAAAACACCAACTTAGGGCGTTAAATGTATTTTAGAGGGGGGGGGTAGGCTATCTCTTATTTTTATATGAAACAAATGGAGATGGTGTGGAAGTAAGATAATATAATAAACAAAGTAAAAAAATGAACAAATTGATAGGTAGAAGATAGATTAGATATCCTCTATAATCTAACAAGAAAGTTACGAACAAATATTCATAAATAAATTCTAAACAAATTACGATAATAAATACAGAATTACGACAAAAAAAAGAGAAGCCCCCCCCCTCTAAAAATACATTTAACACCCTAAGTTGGTTGATTTCTTTCAAGTAACCACTGCCGAGACGACTAGGCTGGGGGACGTTTATTATTAATAGTCCACAGGCTAGCAATTTCTGAGCAGGAGACCCGGGACACACTTCTCATAAATTACCATATCATACACTGCAAGGAAAATTAGCAACAAGGCCATAATATAATAAATTAATTAATACGAAGGGTCTTTTTTTTTTTTGTATGCAAAATTTTATATTCTCTATCGGGTGTACATCTGCTTCTTTAGATAACAATAAAATTATCTTTTCAGCTAGATAGGTCTGAGACCTGTCAGCTTGTTTCTTATATTAAAACATTTATTTAATTTCCATTGAATATTATACTCTTTCCACAGTTTCATTCCAATTTGCCTAAAAAAGAGTTCAAAGATGTTACTTTCGATTTAAACAAGAAATTTGACCTTAAATAATCGATTAATTAACTTAAATTCGTTTTTAAAATGAAGGCAGACGACATTTGCAGACCCTATTTTTATTTAAAAATGGTGGTCCGAAAGTCTGTCAGCCCTACATATATACTTTTACTCATTTATTCCTGTTAATTATTCTTACTTTAAATGAAAAGAATCTTTAAAAATTATTTTTTTAGAATGTCGTCTTGGATTATTAAATTATTCAGTTAACTAAACAAAATTTTTTTTTTAAGTACACGGTGGTCCGAAAAGTTTGTCACACTACGTATTGTTCATTTTCATTTATTCTTTGCTTTATATAATATAATATAACGTCATGTAATTATTTACCTTTAAAGACAATCTTTTTTAAAAATCAAATTATGATTCTAGAAATGTTCGTATTGTATTAGGGGAAACTATTTTAGCTCCTAAAAAAAAAAGTAATATGTAAGGGTGACCATAGGACTTTCTGACGCATCCTGGTAAATACAAGAAAAAACAGATCAAGGATGAGAGACAAAATAAATTAGTATTATTTTTTTCTTCATGTGAAGATTTTTTTTCATAGCCCTATTCAAAATAAAGAAGTAAAAAAATAATTTTTATAGTTTTCCCATACCAACACATAATTACAATACATACATTTTGCTAAAAACACCTAACAAATTAGCCAGACGTGGGATTATTATGAATAAAAAACAAATAAAAATTAAATAAAACTTGCAGCAATTTTTGAGAGATAAAAAGTTATATAAAAGTTTAAAAATTTTTATAATTCAGAAGAAAAAATCCTTACGAAAGAATACGCTATTTTTTTGACAAGTTTTTTTTTAAACGCACATACAAAAAAATCTTATAAAATCAAGTCAATCGCATTTTTTTTTCCTTTCCTTTTATTTTTCTACGGTCCGAGTCCACAAATAAAAAAACAAAACAATTAACATCACTTAAATGCATGCATTAAAAAAAAAAATTAATTAAGAATTTTTTCAAAGAAGGTAATAAAAAAAAAAAAAAAAAAAAAAGAGAAAAAAAAATTTGTAAAAAGAAAAAAAAATGACGCCAATAGACAAAATCAAATCAACCCCCTTGATGAAAAAAAAAAAACCAAAAAAACAAACCCCCAAACAAGAATTATCTGATAGAATTATTGATTTATCAAGTTATCGCCAATCAAAAAAAAAAAAGATATCATCCACAGTTTCCGGATAAGAAACAACCGGGTGTGCCTTGAAACCACTTGTAATCAGTTTGTAGTTATACGGTGAAAAAACATCCCAATTGTAGATCGAATGTGAATTTTATGTATCCACGTAGCTAGTGCGGAGTAGGCTCCGGGTATATTTCAGTCTATCAAAACTATTATTCCGAAACTCCTTTTTCAGACGCACTTTAAACTTTGACCGCCCTCCCGTTATTTTGGGGGCGGAAAATATCGGTGGGGTTTATAAAAGTGAAACTAATTACAGTATAAATAAAAAGACAAAAGGTGTGAATAGAAGAAAAAAAATTAAAGGAGCAATTTTGGTAAAAAATAAATACCGAAAATTAAACATACCCCCTCCAATACAACACAAAAAAAACTACCTATAAAATTAGTATTTAATATTTAATTTTTGGTATTTATTTTAAAGAATCCAATCTTCGTCGTAAATTAGCTTTCATTCTTCTTGTTATATTTTAATTCAACGCAAGTTAATTTTTTTTGTATATTTAATTTGCATTTCAAATTAGAAGAACTGGATAAAACATAATATGACATTAAAAAGAAAATTAGAAAAAAGCAAAATTTAAAAAAACAAACAAACAAAACGAGGCCCGTTAATATTACCAAATAAATACGGGTATATTACAGGGTACAAACATACAAAAATATATAATTAGGCCATATAAATAAAAAAGACAATAAACAAACGTGGGTACTGGTTAGTGAAAACTCGTTAACACGATTTATACAACAGGAAATCCTTTTTTCCCAGCCGGGGTAACACAAAACCTTTTTCTTTACCGCCCCGGATCTGGAATGCTTAACAGGTGGTCGGGCTAAGATATTTTTCCCTAATATAACGGAAAAGGAGAAAATAATAATCGATAGATTTGACCTTAATATCATTATCAAAAAATAAAATAAAAATGAACATGTCTTTTTTATGAGATTAAATAATTGCTTTTTTTTTTGTTTTTGTAAAATTTAAAAACCAATGATGAATTGATTGCTTTTGTTGTCCATCGCGGAAAATGTTCCGAAAATATCCGGTTTTGAGGGTCAAAGTCGAGAGCGTAAAAACGGTATTAGTACAACTACATAGCTGAAGAAACATTTTATACAGACTGATTATGTAAATATTGATGTTTTTTTATCACGACAAACACGTTGGATTACCTACCAAAGTATGGAAATAACCATTCGCATCAAAAAATTTCTGTTTACGTTTATATTTACGCGCTTAAACAAAGCTTTTTAAGTTCGCCGCGCAAACAACGCACCGCACACACGTTATATAGTATAAGTGAGTTGATATCTTGGTAACAATTGTTTGGGAAGATATCATTAGGACTCGCATTTACGTATAAATAATCTTAGATAACGGAAACTCCCGAAAGTAGCCTAACAACACTAAACACTAACCCTAATCGCCTAGCGTCTCAAAGGTTTCGGGTATTTCCGTGAAATATAATGCTATTTTATACGTAATCTAATGATATTATCTCTCTTTGTTGCCTATTCTGCATTAGTACTGTATTTTTCAATGGTTATGTTATTTATTATTTTTAGATATATAATATATTGAAACATTGTCTTATAAAAATATTAAACCAGAATAAATTTTACACAGAAACTAATGCTAAAAAATAATATGAAAAGTATCTTAAATAATATATATAGGCTTTAATGGCCAGCCCGTAGTAAAAAGTATATAATAATATATATATTGGCATTTAGAGTCGTACGTTGGCGTATTTATTGGCATTAGTCAGTTGGCTATTATTGAATTTTTACGTGTGTGTTAATATCATAAATGCATTGAAATTTAAATTTGAAAGATAATTCTTTTCGTTTAATATCAGAATTCGCCTGCACATCTAATAACATAATATATTATTAATAAGAAAACAAACGTTTTTACTAGATGAGCCACGGCATGCCACTTCGTGTTGTCAACTAATATTTTAAAAATGTACGCGTCCTTTACGAAGGAAGAAAGAAAATTGTTTAAAATACTCAAAGGAAAAATTAACACCAATTTTGTGATAGGACGAATATAAAAAATATGTTGTTTTCTTAATTATTTTAAAAATTACCTTTGTGTATAATTGCGTGTTGGGAGGCCGGCGTCTTTTATCTTCATTTTTTTTACTCACCTCATATTTTTAAAAAGAAAAGAAATTTTTTTTTTACCCAGGGCCGTTCACACACGTAGGTAGGTGTTTGGTTGGTTTTTACGGCATGTCAACCATTGTTGAGTTATTTTCATACGAAGACGTGTTATTTATTCATTCTTGATGATATTCATTTTTTTATCAAACTCATTTTTTTAAACACATTTTTTCGTTAAACTCATTTTGGATCTATTGTAAACCCGTAGTAGGATGGGACAATAAAATTATAAAAAAAATGAAATAGCCACTATTGGACTGAGCCTATTCTCAGTAGTGACCACTCTAAGCGGAGTAATGGTGCATGAAGGATACTCCACAGTCCCCAATCTTCCAAAATTGGAATTTCACCAATTAGATGCAACCATGGGTAGAATTTGACAAAGAGGTCACAAGTATGGGGCATCAGCGAGGATTGAACTCACTCTTTTCAGTAGGAATGAAGCTTGCGAGAAAATAATAAAAGGCGAGATACAAAAAAAAAAAAGCTATACTAAAGTAAAGCGCCAGGTAGTCTTGCAATTGGATCCTTAGACTGGAAGGTTGGACAGGGCATACGGTGGGTTAAATCTAACCTACGAGGTGATCCGAAAGTCTTGTCACCCGCTAAATAGTTGTTTTTAATTTTAACTTTTTTGTTTTAATAAATGGTAGCAAAATGGCAGAATAGCGTGCAAGAGAGATATTCACTGAATCGCATTTTACGTATGAATAGAATTAGATTAACGGAAACTCCCCGAAGAGCCTTACACTAACCCTAACCCTGACCCTACACGGTACGTAATGCAGAATAGCACACAAGAGATAATATCATTACATTACGTACAAAAAAACATTACATTTCACGGAAAACCCGAACTTTGAGATGCTAGGATCTAGGATTAGGGTTAAGGTTGTGTAGTTTTTTTAGTTAGCCATGTGCAAAAAACACGCTCTTTTAATAGGCACGGGAATTGTTAGAAAACATTTAAAAATATTTTCAATTTTTTATTGACGTTTTAAAATATTTTTTTAAACAATTCCCGTGCCTATTAAAGAGCTGTTTTGCACATGGCCAACTAAAACTAACACAAAACCCTTACCCTAATCCTAATCCTAGCATCCAAAGGGTTTCGGGTTATTCCGTGAATGTAATGTTTTTACGTAATGTAATGATATTATCTTCTTGTGTGCGTATTCTGCATTAGTACCGTGTTAGGTCAGGGTAGGGTTAGTGTAGGCTACTTCGGGAGTTCCGTAATCGTAAGTCTATTCATACGTAAAATGCGATTCCAGCTGATATCATCTCTTTGCACGCTATTCTGCATTTGTACCATATTATTAAAACAAAAAAGTTTAAAATTAAACAATATTTAGGCGTGACAAGGACTTTCGGATACAACCTTCGTAGGTAGATGTTAAACCACCGTATGCCCGGTCCACCTCCAGTCTAAGACTCCAATGCAAACTACCTGGCCTTTTACTTTAAGTTATAGCTTTTTTTTTTTTGTATCTCGCCTTTATTAATTTCTCGCAAGTTCATTCCTACTGAAAGTGAGTTCAATCCACGCTGGATGCCCCATACTTGTGACCTATTTGTCCAATCTACCGATGGTTGCATCTAATGGTGAAATTCCCAATTTTGTCTGGAGATTTGGGGACTGTGGAGTTATCCCTTCATTTCACCATATACTCCGCTTAGAAGTGGTCACTACTAGAATGAGGCTCCAGTCCTAATTTAGTGGGCTATTTCAATTTTTTGTTAATTAATGTTTATTGTCCCATCTACTACGCGGTTAATAGATCCCAAAATGAGTTTTACGAAAAAATGTTTTTAAAAAACATGAGTTTTCGATAAAAAAAATGAATTATCATCAAGACATGAATAAATAAACACGTCTTCGTATTGAACAATAATCTTCAAACAATGGTTGACATGCCGTTTAAAAACCAACCCAAACACCACTACCTACCCGTGGTGAAACGGCCTGGGTAAAAAAAAATTTCTTTTCTTTTAAAATATGAGGTGAGTAAAAAAAATGAGATAAAGACGCCGGCAACACGCAATATACACAAAGGTAATTTTAAAATAATTAGAAAACAACCCATTTTTTTATATTTCGTGCCTATTCACAAAAAATTGGTTTTAATTTTTCCTTGAGTATTTTTAAACAATTTCTTTCTTCCTTCGTAAAGGACGCGTACATTTTTAAAATATTGTTGACAACACGAAGTGGATGCCTGGCTCATTAGTAAAAAACGTTTGTGTTCTTATTAATAATAATTATGTTATTAAGATTGTGAGCGAATTTCTGATATAAACGAAAAGAATTATTTCAAATTTAAATTTCAAGCATTTATGATATAACACCACACGTAAAAATTCATAATAGCCAACATTGACTTAATGGCCCATTAATGCCCATAAATAGCCAACGTACGACTCTAATGCAATATATATATTTATATATATTATTTTTACTACGGGTGGCCATAAAGCTATATTATATATTATTTAGATATTTTTCATTTATTTTTATGCATTAGTTTCTGTGTAAAATTTATTCTGGTTTAATATTTTTATAAGACAATGTTTCAAATATATTATATATCTAAAAAATAAATAAATAACATAACATGAAAATATCAGTACTAATGCAGAATAGCACAAGAGAGATAATATCATTAGATTACGTATAAAATGCATTATATTTCACGGAAATACCCGAAACCTTTGAGACGCTAGGATTAGGGTTAGTGTTAGTGTTGTTAGGCTACTTCGGGAGTTTCCGTTATCTAATGTTATTTATACGTAAAATGCGAGTCTAATGATATTATCCCAACAATTGTACCAAAATATCAACTCACTTATACTATCAAAGTGTGTGGGGTGCGTGTGCGCGCGAACTAAAAAGCTTTGTTATAAGGCGTAAATATAAACGTAAACAAAATTTTTTGATGCGAATGGTATTCCATACTTTGTAGGTAATCCAACGTGTTTTCGTGATAAAAAAACATCAATATTTACATAATCAGTCTGTATAAAATGTTTCTTCACTAGTAGTTGTACTAATACCGTTTTTACGCTCTCGACCTTTGACCCCTCAAAACCGGATATTTCGACATTTTTCCCGATGACAACAAAAACAATCAATTCATCATTGGTTTAAATTTTACAAAAACAAAAAAAAAAGCAATTATTATCTTCATAAAAAAGACATGTCATTTTTTATTTTTATTTTTTGATAATGATAATTAAGTCAAATTATCGATTATATTTTCTCCTTTCCGTTTATATTACGGGAAAATATCTTAACCCGACCACCTGTTAAAACATTCCAGATCCGGGGGTAAAGAAAAAGGGATTTTTTGTGTTACCCCGGCTTGGAAAAAAAGGATTTTCCTGTTGTATAACTCGTGTTAACGAGTTTCACTAACCAGGGTACCACGTTTGTTTATTGTCTTTTTTATTTATATGGCCTAATTATATATTTTTGATATGTTGTACCCTGTATATACCGTATTTATTTGGTAATATTAACGAGGCCTCGTTTTTTGTTGTTTTTTTTTAATTTTTTGCTTTTTCTATTTTCTTTTTAATGTCATATTATGTTTTATCCAGTTCTTCTAATTTGAAATGCAAATTAAATAATACAAAAAAAAAATTAACTTGGTTGAATTAAAATATAACAAGAATGATGAAAGTAATTTACGACGAGATTGGTATTCTTAAAATACCAATAAATAAATATTAAATACTATTTTATAGAGTAGTTTTTTTGTTGTTGTATTGGAGGGGGGTATGTTTAATTTTCGGTATTTATTTTTTACCAAAATTGCTCCTTTAATTTTTTTTTCTTTCTATTCACACCTTTTGTCTTTTTATTTATACTGTAATTAGTTTCACTTTTATAACCCCACCGATATTTTCCGCCCCCCAAAATAAGGGAGGGGGTCAAAGTTAAGTGGTCTGAAAAAATCGGAAAGTTTTGGAATAAAATAACTAGTGCGTTATAAAATTCATTTATTGATAAATCAACACTGAAAATTTCATTAAAATCAGATAATTCTGATTTTTGGGGGTTTGTTTTTTTTGGTTTTTTTTTTTTCAATCAAGGGGGTTGATTTGATTTTGTCTATGGCGTCATTTTTTTTCTTTTTTACAATTTTTTTTTTCTTCTCTTTTTTTTTTTTTTTTTTTTAACCTTCTTTGAAAAATCTTAATTAAATTTTTTTTAATGCATGCATTTAAGTGATGTTAATTGTTTTGTTTTTTTTATTTGTGGACTCGGACCGTAGAAAAATAAAAGGAAAAGTGAAAAAAAAATATGCGATTGACTTGATTTTATAAGATTTTTTTTTATGATGGTTTAAAAAAAAACTTGTAAAAAAAAATAGGTATTCTTTCGTAAGGATTTTTTTCTTCTGAATTATAAAATTTTAAACTTTTTAATAACTTTTTTATCTCTCAAAAAATGTGCAAGTTTTATTTTAATTTTATTTGTTTTTTATTCTAAAATCCCACGTCTGGCTAATTTGTTAGGTGTTTTTAGCAAAATGTATTTCATTGTAATTATGTGTTGGTATGGGAAAACCTATAAAAATTATTTTTACTTCTTTATTTGAATAGGGCTATGAAAAAAATCTTCACATGAAAGAAAAAAATAATACTAATTTAATTTTGTCTCTCATCCTTGATCTGTTTTTCTTGTATTTACAGGATGGTCCGAAAGTCTTGTCACCCTTACATATACTTTTTTTTTTTAGGAGTAAAATAGTTTCCTAATACAATACGAAATTCTAGAATAATAATTTGATTTTTAAAGATTGTTTTAAAGGTAAAATAATTACATGACGTTTATTATATTATTAAAGCAAGAAATAATGAAAATGAAAACAATACGTAGGTGTGACAAAACTTTCGGACCACCCTGTACTTAAAAAAAAATTTGTTTAGTTAATGAATAATTTAATAATCCAAGACGACATTCTAAAAAAATAATTTTTAAAGATTTTTTTAAAAGTAGAATAATTACAGGAATAATGAAAGTAAAAGTATATGTAGGGGTGACAAGACTTTCGGACCACCATTTAAATAAAATAGGGTCTGCCAAAATGTCGTCTGCTTTTCATTTTAAAAACGAATTTAAGTTAATTAAATCGATTATTTAAGGTCAAATTTCTGTTTAAATCGAAAAGTAACATCTTTGAACTCTTTTTTAGGCAAATTGGATGAACTGTGGAAAGAGTATAAATATTCAATGGAAATAAGATAAATGTTTTAAATATAAGAAACAGCTGACAGGTCTCAGACCTATCTAGCTGAAAAGATAATTATTATTGTTATCTAAATAAGAGATGTACACCCGATAGAAGAATATAAATTTTGCATACAAAAAAAAAAAAGACCCTTCGTATTAATTATTTATTATATTTATGGCTTGTTGCTAATTTTCCTTGCAGTGTTGATGAATGGGTAATTTATGAGGAAGTGTGTCCCGGTCTCCTGCCTCAGAAATTGCTACCTGGTGACTATTAAAATAACGTCCCCAGCTATGTCGTCTCGGCAGTGTTACTTGAAAGAAATCAACCAACTTAGGGTGTTAAATGTATTTTAGAGGGGGGGGGCTTCTCTTTTTTTTTGTCGTAATTCTTATTTATTTATCGTAATTTGTTTAGAAATTTATTTATAGAAATTTGTCGTAATTCTTGTTTAGATATGAAGATGGATATCTATCTATCTATCTACCTCAATTTGTTCATTTTTTACTTTGTTTATATATATCTATCCACCCATCTCCATTTGTTCATATAAAAATAAGAGAAGCCCTCCCCCCCCCCCCTCTAAAATACATTTAACGCCCTAAGTTGGTTGTTTTCTTTCAAGTAACACTGCTGAGACAACATAGCTGGGGACGTTATTTTTAATAGTCACCGGTAGCAATTTCTTAGGCAGGAGACCGGGACACACTTCCTCATAAATTACCGATGAATGTAATAGCACCCTGATGTATCTTCAGGGAGAAATTCAACAGTCAGACGCTCACTGGCTTATCTATTTAAAGCTATGGTTCGGTCACACTTGCAATTTGCATCACCAGTCTGGAACCCTTATCTCACTCAGAACATTAGCCTCCTAGAAACTATACAGAGACATGCAACCAAACGAATACCCTCTATCAGGCATCTGCCATAATCTGAATGTCTTGCTGCCCTGGAAATGGATTTTTATTATAAAGAAAGAAAAGGAACAAAAGGGACATGCTACACAGAAGAAATATAATAAGAAAGAAAGAAATACCAAAACAAATACCCTCCATCAGGCATCTGCCATATTCTGAACGTCTTGCTGCCCTGGGAATGGATTCGTTGAAACTCTGGCGTCTGGCAACTGACCTGGTAAACGCTCATAAGGTCATTAATCATCTTAACAACTTTGAGCACCATTTTGATCTCCATGTTTCTAACACATGGGCATGCCTACAAAGTCAGAAAACAGCACTGCTCACATGACTTTCGGAAACATTTTTTCACGCTCAGAGTTACCGAGGCATGGAATAAGCTGCCTGCGTCGTTGTGGGCTGCCGAAACACTGCATCTTTCAAAGCCTCCATACTTCCTGTAATCCGCTAACACTATACCTGATACTCTTATCCACACACATATGCACGCACACACATACATGTATATTATTACTGTATGCTATTCATGTTCCTGACACTGATAGATTATTCTATGTACTAGTCATGAGACTTTGATGAGTTGTGGTGCACCTGAGCACTGTACACAATAAATTTCATTTCATCATTAGTTTTTTTTTCTTTTTGTTTTTTTTATTAAAACTTGACTGATACAAAAGAACAATATATGGTTATTTCCTGTAAGTCTAACATAAACAAAGGGGAACCACTCTTGACTGATAAATTATTTATTTATTTTCCCATTAAACTAACCCTAACCTTAACCCCGTCTTCTTTTTTCCTAGTAGATCAATAAATAAATAAATAATTTATCAGTCAAGAGTGGTTCCCCTTTGTTTATGTTAGGCTTATAGGAAATAACCCAATATATTTTTATAGTAACTCTTTTACAACTCGAAAAAAAATACTCTTTACCAGTTCAAAGAACTACTAAGACAACATTCTTCTAGGACAATTTTTCCCTCCAAAAACTTTGAAACTGCTTCTCATCTGGGCGAAAGTTGTGTTGCATCTTGGGAAATTTAATAGAACTCAAATTATGGGATGTCAACATAGTATTAGTCTTGCATAGTTATTTCCCTTTGACTGTCTACATAAAAAGGGTTAATTTACAGGTCTACAGAGATGCTGATAGGTACGCGTGCTGCATCCCTGACGCACAAAAATCTAAAAGGACACAGTAAAACCATATCCATGTATCCCAGTGTTTTTCTTTTTTCTTCCCTCTCCATTTCAAGCTAACTGTAAATACATTTCAATAGTTTCTTAGAAAGGTATTACACAGGATAGGTTATAAGGTAGGAGTTAGATGGTTTTAGTTGGGACTCATAAATTTTCACGGGGACTCATTCAAAGTAAATATGTGCTTCCCAGGATGCACTAAATCAAAAAGCTATCCACATCACTGGATCTATTTAAAAAGGGAAGGGGATATGCCAAACTGATTGGTGCATCCTAAGCAACAGCTACAATGAATTTATTGCGTTCTAGAGAATTGTTCATAAACTACAATTGTAGGCTGCCGAAGTACTGAGTCTTTCAAAGCCTCCATGCTTCCTGTAGTCCACTGACACTATACCTGATGCCACTCTCCACATACATATGCGCGCACACATACATGCATATTACTACTGTAAACTGTTCATATTCCTGACACTAATACATTATTCTGTGTACTTGACATGAGACTTTGATGAGTTGTGGTGCACCTGAGCACTGTACACAATAAATTTCATTATTATCATAAGAAAAATTATGATTTAAAAATATCTGCATCGTATTCTCTTTCATGAGAATTTGTCATTCACACCAGGTGATGTTTACAGGTATTTGCCTCATACCCCACTTGTATGGGCTGGGCACAAGGCCTCGTTTTAACGTGGGCCCACCCACAAGCCGAAGCTCATGGGTGGGAAAGGTGATGTTTACATATTCATTCTACGTTCACTTTACATGACTTTTTCATTTTTCTCTCTTAACGCACATAGTACTCTAAGTAAGTAAAGTCGTCGGGGTGGCCTAAAGTCGGTATCAGCTAGACACCGAAGGAGTCTATCCTCTTTTCACTAGCACAAGGAGATTGTTTTTAGCATCAGAGGTGGAGCGCCACACCTACCATCAACTCCTTACTTTACTGCACAAATCCCTGTGCTACTCATACGCTGAGTTGGTGAGGGCCGGGATCGAACCAGGAACCTTGTGGTTCCTAGCCAGACGCTCTATCGACTGAGCTGTATTGCTGCGGCATTCACTCTGGGTAGGTTGAGTCGGCTCTATCCAACGAATTTACCTGTGGTGAATTCATGGAAGGAGTAATAAGGGAATATGAAATACACAAGCCGTCCCCAAAGCCCACAAGCCTATCCCGGTCAGGGGAAAGAGATGCCCTTGTTTGCTGCAGATTTTCCACTGACGCAGTGACAAGTATGCCAAAATGAGACAGAATGGTTGACCGAAAAAAATGGTCAGAAAAAAAAAAAAAGACTTTCGCCCGAGCCCCTTTGGCTGGGTTGTGGCCCTAATACCACTGGGTGTAAGACCTGTCCACATGGGGTGACCCTACCAGGAACCTAAGTTCCCGACAGCATGGCTCTGGCACTACCGAGTTTACACCACCCTGCCACGACAATGAGGAGAGGTTGGACTTTAGAAATAATGTGCTAGATGGCTGTTGAGCAAACAGCTTCCTCTGCCCTTTTACAGCTCTTGTTTTTTTTTTCTGCAGAGTATCTAGCCACCCTCCTCACCAGACAAAATCTGTGGGGTTAACGATTTAGTCACAAATGATCCGACTATGAAACAGGTAGTACTGGGTTACATAGAACCAGTAGCACATTGAGCAACCTGAGACAGAACACATAGTCCTGTCGTCAGGATCTTAGGATACACTGACTGTATCCGACAGAGGAGTAGGAACCCGCCCCCCAAAAAGGAGAGTCCCCTGCAGCAGAGTAGGACATCCCCCAAAGAAGGGATATCTTAAACTGTATCTGATGGTGAGGCTCCAGTACTGGGTATTGTGGAATACCCTTCATTGCCATTACTCTCAGGTCTAGTCTGACCAAGAGTGGTAGTACTTGTTAGAATCCCATCTATGGCTTAAATAGTATTAATAGTTGCTTTAAATGGTAGACTGTCAATTTTTTACCATAGTCTACCGGACAGATATTAGTGGTAATGAATGAAATCCAATGTATATATTTTTAAATTCTCAAGTGGTATTTTTTTTTTTTTTTTTTTTACCTCGGCATTATTTTAAGAAATTGAGATTATAAACATATCAAGTCCTATACAAAAATAAACTGAAAATTACTATTTGCTGGTAATTTTGCTGAGTATTTAACGATATTTCTATTTCCAAGTAACAATAAAAAAAAAATTAAAACAATCCAATTTGCAGTTCAGAGGTAAAAAAAAAATGTGTATAACTGAATCACTACACAACAACTTCAAATCTATCATCTTGCACACCCTCTGGTTAAAAATGAGACCATCTAAATCATCCAAGATGAAATGCAAAAATATAAATCCTGATTATTTGGGCTTGCTTATCCACCAAATTCTTATTTCTTATGAGTGTTGTCACCTCATCTAAATAATTGACTATTCCATTTTTATTATAAAGAAAGAAAAGGAACAAAAGGGACATGCTGCACAGAAGAAATATAATAAGAAAGAAAGAAATAATAGGGGAAAGAGAGATAGAGGGGGTGAGCGCACAGAAGCGATAATGCTAATCTGTTTCAATCAAACATGATGAAAAGAAAAGAAGGAAAGAAAAAGAGTGAAAGAGAGTTAAATCAAGATTATTATACTTTTTATGTATTTAATTATTTTGGCAATAGCTCTTAAGTAAACATATCAAACATTGTAATCATCATACTGGGATATATCCACAGGTCCTGCTAGTAGAAATGATTATGGGAAGCCATAATGATTATTAGTATTTGATAGGAATATTTGAAACTGTACTACTATAGAAGTAATCATTTCAAAATTATAAACTAATTGAATATGAATATGTTAGAGGAGATAACTCTTCCCTAACAAACAATACCACTCTTTAGTAAAAGAGGCAACATCAGCACAGAGCATGATCATCAAGCAAGAAAACAAGATGGCTGCATGAACACTTGAATGGGGACAGTTAATGTCTTAACCATATGAATCCTCCTGTACCATGGTCAGTGAGAAATGAAAAATATTGAGTTAAAAATACATGTAAGTAAAGTCGTCAGGACAGTCTAAAGTCGGTATCAGCCAATCAGCGAGGAAGTCTATCCCCTTTTCACTAGCGCTAGACCAAGGTGATTATTGTTTTAGCATCTGAGGTGGAGCGCCACACCTACCATCAGCTCCTTACTTTACCGTACAGATCCCTGTGCTACTCATACACTGAGTTGGCGAGGACCGGAATCGAACTAGGAACCATGTGGTTTCTAGCCAAACGCTCTACTGACTGAGCTAACCCGTACATGTAACTGTATTGTATTATTATTTGTTGTTTTTGGGTTATGACAGTTTTTTGTTTTTGTTTTTTGTTTAATGGTATATCAACCTTTGTGGGTGATTTAATGCCAAATCCATTCTTGTAGAATAACAGCATTTCCTAGGACAGTAACCATTACACCACCATGCACCTCCATTCTGAGTATACCATATGTACTGCCTTATTCATTTGTCTTATTGAAAATAGATGGTTACTAATTCCGAAATTGGTAGTTTTTAGACCTAAGAAGGATACTGGGTAAGAGGAGAGAAAACTTTTCATTAACAAACAATACCACTCTTTAGTAAAAGGGCAACATCAGCACAGAGAATGATCATTAATCAAGGAAACAAGATGGCTGCATGAATATGCACATGTGGATAGTTAATGTCTTAACCATATGAATCCTCCTGTACCATGGCTGGTGAGAAATGAAAACAAATATTGTTGAATTGAAAATACATTTAACTTTTTTTGTATCATTAGTTGGTGTTATTCAATTCAGTTTATGAAATTATGACTTTGTTGGGGGGGGGGGGCATATCTAAAAGCCGATTTGGTTGCCAAGTCAGCACTTTGTTGAGATTTTTGGGGTTATATATATTTACCAACTCCTCCGCACGAGCAGGATACGACACAAGGTCAATTTCTTAAGCGGAGTTCAACAGGCTTGGATTCAGAGTTTTCCTTCTCCTAGACTGGTTACCTAGCCATGGTTAAAGAACCCAGTCTGCCCTGCTATTTACCCATAGCTGGAGGGAGAGTAGGATTCATACCTTTCCCAAGGGTATTAGCGCTAAGTGAAATGCAATTACCACGTCCAGGATTTGAACTCGGGGCGACGAGTCCATTTCCCATGACTTTAACCATTACACCACGCGCTTCCTACTAAAAAAGATTTTTGGGGTTATAAGGCATGTGTCAAATGCCTACTTCTACTTATAGACTTGCCGACAACCATGTGACCAAGCTCTTGGCCAACCACTGGCAGTACTCTGCTGCTGATATTGTTATTTATATCGGCTGTTCTGATCTTAGCTACGCACAACTACTCTGAACCTTCATGGATGACAGAACATTATATCACTGGACCTTTGACACGACGTAGGATTCCATAACTCAGGACTTATTCACTTACCAAAGGATTCCATAGCTCAGGACTTACTTACTTTAAGTCCTTTTCAACTGGCCAAGGATGGCGGTCAGAAACTTAACACACTTTCATTTCCCTTCTTTCCAATGTGGCATATATTGAGAACAGAATGGATTGTATTGTGTAATATTATAAATTGCCTGTTTATACTTGTTTATCCTTTATTATCTTTGGTATTTTTATTTCTCTGAATTTTTGAGATGAGGCTTGATAATTTGGATTATTTGGATTATTTGGACTATTGTCCTCATCTGTATTTTTATATAAACAACGTTTCGGTCAATGTGTCCCCGTCTTCAGGGTTTTTTGTCAAACTCGGGAGCCTTCCTCCCTTAATTGGGAATCTTCACGGAATTTCGAACCGGACACTTTAATCAATCGAGCGGGGTAACCATGACCGGGTATAAGTATTAAGCTATGATAAGTATTCCATGCTATTATCACCCTAGGTCAGAATTGAACTTGTAATCTAGAGATAATTGTCTCTTAGAACTGTATTAACTCAACCCTTATATCCGTTGCGTCATGTGTCCAACTGGAATGGAAGAATCCGAACCTGAAGGGAAGGTTCCTGAGATTGTGAAGGTTCCCGATTTCGACACGAAATACCTGAAGAAGGCCGGAGATCACATCCAGCACATTGTGCATATAAAAATAGAGATGAGGATAATAGTCCGAAAAATACAAATAATACAAATTATTGAGCCTCATCTAAAAAGAATTCAAACAATAGGTTGATTGGTCCTAAGATCTTTGGATTTTTGTATTAAACTTGGCAGTATCAAATTTAAATTGTTTTTGTTATTATACCTGTTAATATCTTTCAGTTTTAATATCTTTGTCAGAAATCAGTTTGATTCAAACATGATGAATAAGTGAATTAAAATGTAAATTTGGGCGAAGTATTAGGTTACTGATTTTAATATTAGAAATGTTTAACCTCATACAATCCCCATATTTAGCATTTATCTACATTCAGTAATGGGATTAATGTATCTTAACATTAATCAAATTACTGCTATAATTTTTTTTAACAAGATACTAAACTATTACTTTAACATTTTAGTTTAAATTTTGTAAAGAATCTTCATTTTGGTATTTATTTTCAATTACCTCATTTTTTTAAGTATGCATATATTTTTTAATCATTTTTTTTTTTAACCAAACTATAATTATTGGGCTTCATCTAAAAAAAATTAATACATTAGGTTGCTTGGTCCTAAGATCTTTGGATTTTTGTATTAAACTTGGCAGATTCCATCCAGGGTTCGATCTTTCATTTCCTATGACCTTTTCGTGGGATTAGTTTCAAAATAAAAATGGATCTCATGTTTCTTCTTTATATTCCCTTTTATCTATCCTCTTGATGTTTTCTATCTGTAATCCTTGCCTTGTATAATGACGACAGCCATCATTCGCAAGATGAAGACTGGGCTCCTCATGTCTGATATATTGTTATATACACAACATTTCAGCCAATGTGCCTTCTGGTCATCTTCAGCTACTTCTTGTCAGACTCTTGGACCTTCTTGTCAAACTTGGTAACCATCTCTTTGAACTTGGGAACCTTCTTGTCAAACTCAGTGTAGAAGAATTCCAATTACCATCAAATTGGCAGGACAGGGCAACAAAGGAGCCATAATTCAGTGTGGATCTTATTTTGTCACAGGCTTGCTGCAGAATGCTAGATTATTTATCAAACCCCATAGCACCACCACAGAGGCCAAGCAGGACTCAAGGAATGGAATCGCCCAAGTGTGTGAATGGAGTGTTCCTGAGTTCCATGAGTACCAGCTGCTTTGATCAGTTGTGCTTAGCTAGTTGCTGTTGTTCAAACCAACAGTATACTAACCTACTTCAACACTCAGGAACCTTAATGTCATAGCCAGAATCCTTCACAGAACTTCGAACCGAACCCTTTATTCAATCCACGGGGGTAGACTATTCTCATTCCGTTAACTATGGCTGGGTACAAGTGTTAAGCTGTGTTAATTATTCTGTTACTATTGCCCTTGGCCAAGATTGAACCTGCAGCTCAGAGATGACTGTCATTTAGAATTTTTTCTTTTTGCCCCATCACATCAGGTTTTCTCAGTACAGATAATTTCTATTTTGCTTAAAATAGGCCAAAAAGGGCCGGGTTAGTTCAGTCAGTAGAGCGTTCGGCTAGAAACCACTAGGTTCCTAGTTCGATACCCGCCCTCGCCAACTCAGCGTATGAGTAGCACTGGGATCTGTGCGGTAAAGTAAGGAGCTGATGGTAGGTGTGGCGCTCCACCTCAGACGCTAAAATAATCTCCTTGGTCTAGCTCTAGTGAATAGGGGATAGACTCCCTCGCTGCCTGTCTGATACCGACATTAGGCCGCCCCGACGACTTTACTTCTTTTTTTTACCTATTTAACAGTGTAATGTCACCAGGTAAAATAGGTTAGTGGGTCAAAAGACTTACTGAATTCATCAGAGAGAGAAAGTGTGATTAATTTACCCGAAAGGTAAACATTTCAGTTTTCAAGCTGTTGCTTCCGTGAAAGTTACATAATAATGTTTTATATTTACGTTAAAACATCGATCGTGTATGATAAAGTCGTTTGATTTTCTGGTGCTTATTTTGTAAAATGGAATTGCATATTCCAGGGGGTCTGAAAGAATAGATTTATATTTATACTAGACAATACGTGATCTGTTGAGTCACCCATTGAGCTCAGGGTAAATAATTGGAATTAGGGAAAAGTGAGTTTGCAAACGAATTTGATTTTTTTTTTTTTTTTTTTTTTTTTTTTTTTTTTTTTAATAAAAATGGACAGATAATTTTTTTTAAAAAACATTAAAATCATTTTGGAAGATTTCCTAACTACCTTATCCACTAGGCCATGTGTCCAATTGGTAGTTAGATTAAGACAGTTCTAAGTGACAGTTATCTCTGGATTCCAGGTTCACTCCTGAGTAGAGGCGGAACATAGAAAAATAATTAACACAACTCCTACCCCAGCTATGGTTAGCGGAATAAGAACAGGATACCCCCGTGGACTAAATAAAGGGTTAGGTTCAAAGTTCCATGATGGCTCTCGATTACGACAAGAAAGTTCCCGAGTCCGAGAAGGTTCCCAAGTCCGACAAGAAATACCTGAAGAAGGCCGGAGGGTATATCGGCTGAAACGTTGTACAAATAACAATGAAGATGGGGACAATAGTCCAAATAACGCAGATAATACTAATCATCAAGCCTCATCTCAAACATTCAGAGAAATATTTTTTAACTCCTTTTTTTTTTTTCTATTTAACCTATAGATGATAAAAAAGGTTGGGGCTTCCCATAAGCTGAATAGGGTTGGGACAATCACATAGGTGCTACGGCTTGTCATGACCAGCTGATTGATCTGAGGGGGCCTCTCCGACCGCCCAATTAGCCTAATTAAGGGCCAAAGTGGAGTGTTGCATGTGATAGACTACTCAGCCACCAGGGTTCCGTCCCTAAGAATCATGGGTCGACACCCACGACTAACAGTTGGCCCCTCTACAGAGGTGCAGTCAGTGTATTCTAAAGTCTCATAGCCAACCGGCTTATGTAATTTCATATCGGCCTGGCAAGAAGATAACCTGAGTCCCATGAAGAGAAATATCTATTTACAGAATATATACAGATTGATATATCTGTCTAAGAGGACAAGAGAAGAGGCCCAATGCATTAGCTACTCTTAAATGCACTGGACAAGTCCAAAATAAAAGTCCATGTAGGTAAGAACAGGTATGCACTGCTCACTCTACAAGATTTTAGTTATCATCATCATTTTATTTACCTTGTACCCCACCTGTACGGGTTAGGCACAAAGCCCTATTAACATGGGACCACCCACAAACCGAAGCTTATGGGTGGCGGGTGAAAAATGGTGTTGATCCCGTCGGCATTCCACCTCAAGGGGGTGCCTCAGGTGCTGGGCAATAAACCCAGCCCTGCCCCTTTAAATCAAGGGGGCAGGTGTTGCCTGGGGGATGGCCCTCTGGGATCGACGCCGTTAATTATAGCAATCCCCACCCGTTGTTATCATCATCATCATCATCATCATCATAGTGTCGCGCAATTAACAAGGATATCCATGACAATCTCTCGCCAACCTTCTCTATTACTCATTGTCCCCAAGGGGTCCTCTGCACAGCATCCAATATCCGTGCAGAACTGGTTAATCTAGGTCCTTGCTGGGTGTCCCACATTAGCATGTCCATGTGCTGGTTTCCACAGGAGAATGTTGCTTATGAGTTCATCCTTGTTTCTCCAGTGGTGTCTAGCATATCTTGTTCACCTCACTTGGATAGTTTGTGAGATGCTTCCTTGTGGAGTGTTGTTTCCATGACTTGTTCAAAATCGCACGCAGCATTCTTGTGCAGCTCCCATCTAGCTTATTCTCCAGGCGCTTTGTTAGGGTCCAAGTGATGCAGCCATACAGCAGTACTAACACAACCACAGCTTGAAAGAATTGCCATTTTAACTTGGCAGTGAGATTTCCATAGTTATAGCACTATAAAAATTAAATGTAGTTTTGGCTTCAGTAGCTAAAATTGTTTCTTATAATACGCCAGGAGGCTTCAGACAAACATCCGAACGTAAGTGAATATATATGCAACAAAAATCCAACAAAGAGGTACATAATAAAACACAGACTTTATTGTCTGAGCACATTTAACATACAAAACGGAAGGAAGAAAGAATTCTTGTGGAGTTAATCTTGAGGCTACTAAATAGAGAATAGAAGAGTCACTTACTGTATTGTTAGGGGACAAGGACCGCCAAAACTTAATGGACAGAGACACAAATTGTCTAGCAATTTTAGCATAGATGCTCCTCTTTTGGTCAAGGAATCTGCCAGTTGTAGTTTCCTATCTACCAAAAATACCTCAATTTCCCCCCTCTGGTACCATTTCCCTCAATCTTGCCATGTCTACTCTCAATCTTCTATCACTAAC
This sequence comes from Doryteuthis pealeii, assembly GCA_023376005.1. Classification (NCBI taxonomy): domain Eukaryota; kingdom Metazoa; phylum Mollusca; class Cephalopoda; order Myopsida; family Loliginidae; genus Doryteuthis; species Doryteuthis pealeii. The sequence goes on along the minus strand of CM042159.1, from coordinate 21,369,592 downwards.
AATATTTGTAATGCCTAAAGCACTAGATAGTGATACATTGTCTGTATAGCATCGTACTGGTGGTAGTACAGCCATACGAAAAGTTTCTTGCACCAAAGAAGAAATGAAGAATCCTGCATCTGCTTTTTTTTTTTCAGAGCTGCTGAACACAATCTCTTGCTCCTCCAGTTAAATTGAGAAAAACTGCTAGGCCCTGTTTATTCCTAGGCAAGTGTGTATACATTTGCCATATTGTCAAGTCGTTTTTCCATTCTCCATAGAAATCCTCGTTTTCCAAAATCGGTGGCGATTTTAGAGCCTGTTGATTCACCATCTTGAGACGCAGTATAGGTGGCAATGTGTAAAACACAAAACAATATAAATTATCCCACAACTGGGTCTCAATCTGCTACCAATGTCAATAGGCAGTTTAATGGCAATCACTCTAATGGTGGACAATCGTCGTATATGTAGTTTGTTGCCTTTCTAACTCTTTTGCTAAAGAATTCCTTCAACTGAAACAGTCCAAGGGAGATAACTCATAATCTATTCCACTCAACTTTATCCCAACAAGGGAAGACAATCGCTACAGTGCCATCCATGTAAGATTTGCCTCCAAGATATAGGAGGCTAATTCAAGTTTTGTCAAAAGCTACCTGAGTATTCTAATTTAAAACTGTGATCTAAAATCCTGTTATAAAAACCAACAATGAAATGAAGAAGACTAGCAAAAAATATTTAATTTTATAATATAGAGATTTTTGAAGGCAATTGACAATGCGATGTGTTGAAAATTATATTTATTTACCTTTTTTTTTTCTTCTTTTTTTTTTGAAGGTAAATAAATATAATTTTTTTTTTTTTTTGAAGGTAAATAAATATAATTTTTTTTTTTTTTTTTTTTTGAAGGTAAATAAATATAATTTTTTTTTATTTTGAACGTACATAAATATAATTTTTTTTGTTTTTTTAAAGGTAAATAAATATAATTTTCAGCGCATATTGCATTGTCAATTGCCTTCAAAAATCTATATATTACACATACGCACAATGCTTCAAACAAACTATTAAAAAAAAAAAACCTTTATTTAATTTTATAATTGTCATATAGTACCTAGATAATGAGAATGGAATCATCTGTTTTTACTGCTGCCAAATTGCATTGGTTCCTTACCTTTCTTTTGGATCACAATGGCAGTGTGGAAAGGGGGAGTGGGGGTTGCTGCTTGGGCAACAGATCATCCTCCATATAAATCCACCCAGGCTACGTAGTTCCGAAAAAAAAAAATTTGGACACTACTCCATCGTCTATCATAGACAGAAGAATGCCAACAATGTCTAATGAAACTTCGGAAGCAAAAAAACATCAAGATCTCGCTGGATTTGTTAATTCAAACTAGCAATTGCTAATTACTCTGTTCATGTTGTATCTTAGCTTAGTAAACCTTTTTCCCTATCCTTAATACTCTGTGTTTCTTCCTATTATTTTTCTGTTAAATCTGATACTAGATTCACAACAATAATCTAAATAAATTAAGACTATTTTTTCTCTTCTTTTTTTAGGTGATATGTCCAATCCAAGCAATGAAGGCTCTACCAAGCCGACCTTGGAAGAAATGACCATTTTCCATATACGGATGTACGAAATACTATTTATCTCTGCCTTCTTCTGTTTCATCTACTCTCTCTACCACAGTGTCATTATTTTGTGGATAGTTCTTTTTTGTAGTCTCTACATGGCTTACCGTAAACTCATGTCTAAAACAGAAAATCTTCCTATCGATCAGAAGGCTGTCTTCATCACAGGCTGTGATTCTGGTAAGTTAATATCATTCTTGAGTAATTTTTTTTTTCCTTAAATTATTCATACCATTTGTAAAATTGTACCTGTGTATGATAGAGATACATACAATTTGAGTGTAGAATCAGAAAGAACATATAATTTTACATAAGAATTCCATGTTTTATCAAAATTGTTCCAAAAATAAAGAAATGGTAAAGAAATGACTGAATTTCTTGTTTTGAATTGGTCCGTGATTTGACATTTTTTTAACAAAATCATGTCCACTTTTGTACCACCAATTTCAGGGATTTAAATTCTCATAACTTTTAAACCACTAGGGATATTTGCATAATTCAAACAGTTTTGAATTCCATTTACAGTGCTCTATATAACTACTGTTATTAAATAACAATAATCTGAAATAAAATTTAAAAAATCAACTTTGATGTAATATGTATTCACCACCCTGTCAGCCGGGGCTTTAGAATAGACAAACTGCACCTCTACAGAGGGGTAAAACTCCCCAAATGGGGCCAAATGTTGGCTGTGGGTGGCGGCCCAGTATGCTTAGGATTTATTCTGGTGGTTGAGCAGTCCCTGACATGCAACACTCTACTTTGGCCCTTATTTAAGCTAGACAATCAGTCAGAGTGGCCCCCACTAATCATTTGACTGCTCATGTCAAGCCTCTAGCACCTATATTGTCCCAACCTTATTGCCCTTATAGAAAGTCCCAACCATTTTTGTCATATGCGCTAGAAAGTGGTGGCTGAGGGTCTTAGTGTCCTGGGTATGACAATAAACTGAATCTAGTGGTGAAGTTCCAGTTATGGTGAATGTGGAGTACCTGTTCATCAGCATTACTCCCGGATCCACTTTCACCAGGAGTGGTAGTACATGTTAGGGTTCCATCTATAGGTTAAATAGAAAAAAGTGTGTTTAAAAAAAAATGAGTTTTAAAAAAAATGAACATCCATGAAGAATGAATAAAACAAAATGTCTGCAGCATAAAATAACCCAAGAAGGGTTGATATGCCATAAAATCCTACCAACTTATTCAATAAGTCAAAACCACCTTGAATAGGATCTTTATTGAATATATATTAGATTTTTATAGATATCATCATCATCATCATCATGTCACGCTGTTAGCACGGATATCCATGACAATCTCTCTCCATCCGTCCCTATCACTCATCATTCTCAGCAGGTCCTCTATGCAGCATCCTGTATCCTCACAGAGCTGGTCAATGTACGTCTTTGTTGGTCGGCCCACACTGGTGTGCCCACGTGCTGGCTTCCAGAGGAGGAAGTCGCTTATGAGTTCGTCCTTGCTTCTCCAGCAATGTCCTGCATGTCTTCCGTCTTACTAAGATGGTTTGGGTGATATATGGCAGGTGGCCGTACAGCTGTTTTCTCATGGTGATGTTTCCACATCTTGTTCAGAATCACACGCAGCATTCTTGTGCAGCTCCCATCTAGTTTATTCTCTTGTCACTTCGTTAGGGTCCAGGTTGTGCAGCCATTTCAACAGTACTGACACGACAATGGCCTGGAAGAATTGTCTCTTTAACTTGTCTGTGAGTTTGGATTTAAAGGAAGAAGCCGGGGATATCCCACAGAAATTATTACAAATACGGACTGTTAAAATCCTTGTCACCTTTGTAGGGGTTCATAGAATCCCGTTTGTAATCCTAATGTATGTTTCCTCTGTAATATATAAGTCCAATTCTGTAGCGAGTTGATAATCCTAATCTATAGGTCAAGAGTGGACACATTATAAAACCAACCATCAAACGATCGTGTAGAGTTTGATAATTCTTTTTGTATATATATATTTACCAACCCCTCCACACATGAAATAAAGGAAATGGCATTAATTTTTGACTGACCCTCATATTTTTCTGTTTTATATAGGAATTGGTTATGATCTTGCCAAGTATCTCCTAGCCAACAACTTTCAGGTGTTTGCTGGATGTTTCAATCTCACTTCAACAGGAGCAACGGAACTTCAAGATATGGACTGTCCTAATTTGCATATCGTGGAAATTAACGTCACAGACGATGAATCCGTCAACCAATGTGCGAACATCATTCAAGAATCCTGCCAGGAAAAAGGTAGAAAAAACTTTCCTTGGGTCTAATTGCTTATGAAATGGTGAGGGAAGAAAAAAGAAAAACATGGGGATGCATGGATATGATTTTACTGCGTCCTTTTAGATTTTTGTGCATCAGAGACGCAGGACGTGTACCTATCAGCATCTCTGTATATTGAATATTAATATACATTATATAATATAAAATATGTATATATAATTTAATAGATATATATATTAGATATAAAATATGTATATATAATTTAATAGATATATATATTAGATATAAAATATGTATATATAATTTAATAGATATATATATTATTTATAAAATATGTATATAGAATTTAATAGATATATATATTAAATATAAAATATGTATATGTGATTTAATAGATATATATATTAAATATAAAATATGTACATGTGATTTAATAGATATATATATTAAATATAAAATATGTATATTTGATTTAATAGATATATATATTAAATATAAAATATGTATATGTGATTTAATAGATATATATATTATATAAAATATGTATATGTGATTTAATAGATATATATATTAAATATAAATATGTATATGTGATTTAATAGATATATATATTAAATATAAATATGTATATGTGATTTAATGAATATATATATATTAAATATAAAATATGTATATGTGATTTAATGAATATATATATTAAATATAAAATATGTATATGTGATATAATGAATATATATATTAAATACAAAATATGTATATGTGATATAATGAATATATATATTAAATATAAAATATGTATATGTGATATAATGAATATATATATTAAATATAAAATATGTATATGTGATATAATGAATATATATATATGTTAAATATAAAATATGTATATATGATAATGAATATAATATATTAAATATAAATATATATATATATATATGAATATATATATATTAAATATGAAATATGTTATATATGATATAACGAATATATATATTAAATATGAAATATGTATATATGATATAACGAATATATATATATAAATATAAAATATGTATATATAATATAACGAATATATATATTAAATATAAAATATGTGTATATAATATAACGAATGTATATATTAAATATAAAATATGTATATATAATATAACGAATGTATATATTAAATATAAAATATGTATATATAATATAACGAATGTATATATTAAATATAAAATATGTATATATGATATAACGAATGTATATATTAAATATAAAATATGTATATATAATATAACGAATGTATATATTAAAATTAAAATATGTATATATAATATAATGAATGTATATATTAAATATAAAATATGTATATATAATATAAATACTGCAATTTCGATGAAAAGAAACAAAAATTAAGATGAGCTATTTAAGCCAGAAACATTGATTTGTAATTTCATTACATATAAATCCTAACAAAATTACTAAAATATCTTCCGTAATTCAATTTCAATATTACAAATAAAACAAACATATAACATCTTTTTTTCTTTTTCTTTTTTTTCTTTTTGATTCATTTTAATTTTACATCAGGCATTTAAGCAACGCCAGACCATTTGGAATATTTTGTTTTTAAAATTTGGTAAAATAAAATGGAACAAATAAGAAATCTGCGATTAAGCATCATGGGCTTCTTCCCATGAGACAAAATCAAAATGCAAGGTGTGCAAAAACAGTGACGTCATTATTTGAATAAGATCTTCAAGTCTTCAATACCTGTTTGATTAAAAATGATTTCCCAGGTTGGATCATTACTATGCTCGGATACACTGGGAACACCTTAGGATGGCCAGAGGATACAGCATCCAAAACATTGTGTTTATAAATACCACAGTAAAGATGAGAACAACAGCCCAAAACGTCAAAATTACCTACATTACTATTCTAAGGCCATTTTAGCTCAGTCGGTAGAGCACCTGCCTCAAAATCGTAAAGTTCTGGGTTCGATACAGCCCCCCCACAAACTCAGCGCATGAGTAGCACAGATTGGGTAATCTTATCTGTGTGGTAAAGTGGGGATCTGACGGTAGTTGTGGCACTCCATCTCAGCAAAAAACAATCTTCCTGGTCCAGTGCTAGCGAAAAGGGGATAGACTCCCTCTCTGTTAGGCTGATACTGATAATAGGTCACTCTGCCAACTTTTTACTTTTAATATTCCAAAAGTAGTAAAGATTATTTTATCCTATGATTGTACCAACCCTATTGCCCTTATGGCAAGCCCGCAACCCTTTTCATCGTATATGTGCTAGAAGGGGGTGGCTGAGGTTTTTATTGTCCTGGGTATGACGTTAAACTCTATTTGTTGGTAAGGCTCCAGTTCTGGAGCTCTGGGGAATGTGGAGTACCCTTTCATTACCATTACTCCCAGGTCCACCCTGAACCAAAGTGGTAGCACTCTAAAATTGTCAAAAAGGCCGAGGATGTCCTGTCGTCGCTCAGCAAGGCCTTTGTCAGCCACTTACCAGCTATCTATTTAAAGCTGTACAAAGCTATGGTGCGGCCACACTTGGAATTTGCATCACCAGTCTGGAAGCCCTATCTCGTTCAGAACATTAACCTCCTAGAAACTGTACAGAGACGTATAACCAAACGAATACCCTCCATCAGGCATCTGCCATATTCTGAACGTCTTGCTGCCCTGGGAATGGATTCATTGAAACTTCAGCGTCTGGCAACTGACCTGGTAAACGCTCATAAGGTCATTAATCATCTTAACAACAGCAACCTTGAGCACCTTTTTGATCTCCATGTTTCTAACACACGTGGGCATGCATACAAAGTCAAAAAACAGCATTACTCACATGACTTTCGGAAACATTTTGTCACGCGCTGTATTGCCAAGGCATGGAATAAGCTGCCCGCGTCCATTCTAGGCTGCCGAAACACTGCATCTTTCAAAACCTCCATGCTTCCTGTAGTCCGCCAACACTGTACCTGATGCCCTTCTCCACACACATATGCACACACGCATGCATATTATTACTGTAAACTTATTCTGTGTACTTGACATGAGACTTTGATGAGTTTGTGGTGCACCTGAGCACTGTACACAATAAATTTCATTATTATTATTATCACCTGTTTGGGTCCCATACGTTAGTACTCGTTAGGATTAATTTATTTCAAAACTTTGTCGGCATTAAATGACCCACTGAGTTTGATATGCCGTAAAACAAAACAAACAAATGTTATCATATAAACCATTTATTTATGCATTTCATTTACATATTGCACGGATATTTTTATCACAAAAAAAAAAATTTACAATCTTTCAAGGGAGATAATTCTGTAATATATTTTTAGAGTTATTTCCCTTTCATAAGATTTTGGTTTGTTTTTTTTTTTTTTGTTTAATGGTATATCAGCCTTCATGGTTCTTTAATGCCACAACCATCCTTGTAGAAGAACAGTAGTGGTACTATTTAACACATAGCTGGATGGTCTTGATTCTTCTTCAGATTTCTAATTCTTCCAGACTCTTTTGCAAACCCTTGGGAACCGTTCTAAGGGCCCCAATTACAATTGACATGACCTTTACTTTCATTTTCCACAGTTTTTTTAGCTCTCTGGCCAGGTCTAGATATTTGTCTATCTTTTCATTTTCTTTCATCTGTGGTTTTCCAGGGCTGCAAAATCTACGAGATGATGGTTTTTCCATTTCTTGTTAATTAATACTAGGTCTGGTCTCCTAGCCAGGATTTGGTGATCCGTCTGTATCTCAAAGTCCCAAAGAATGTTATGTGCCTCATTTTCTAGGACAGATTCTGGTTCGTGCATATACCATTTAGTAGCATGGTGAAAATTGAATTTTTTGCACAATTTCCAGTGGATCACCTTTCCAACCACTCGAGCCTAGTCTAGTACTCTTTTTTTTCCTCTCTTTTACTCTTTATTATTATTATTATTATTATTATTATTATAAACTAGCAAAAAAAAAAACGCCCTCTGGTGGTGTAAAAATTAATTTTTGAAAGATATTGTCTGAGGGGAATGGAAGTTAAAAATACAATGTCAGTGTGTTTGTACCATAAGTAAGTAAAATTATCAAATCAAAGGAGTAAGATGATTTGAAATGAAACTTGGTTCTGTCCTCCTCAAATAAAATGTTGCACACATCTATTAATTATTTTGAATATTTTACACATAAATCTTACACAAAATCGTAAATATTCATTTATTTGTAAACTTTTTAGATAACATCTTCTTACTGAAAAATGGATAAGAGTAAACAAAATAATTTTTAAAATTGATTAAAAATTTTGCAAATAATTTTTTCCATTTAAAGTAATACAATTTTTAAATAAATTTCATAGTTTAGATAGTTTATTTATTTAAATGATATATAGTTTATTCATTACAATGGAAAGGATTCAATTGTTGAATTATAAGAAATAACTTTTATTTATTCTATTAGTAATAATTGTTCTTTATTTTATGTATTGACGACTTTGGTAGTTGTGACATAAGAGTGACATAGTTTTTTGTTACAGTCAAATAGAGACCAAATCTCCATTATCAAAAGATGCTGAAAGCTACCTGATGCCCTTCTCCACACACATATGCACACACGCGCACACATACATGCATGTTATTACTGTAAACTGTTCATGTTCCTGACACTAATACATTATTCTGTGTACTTGACATGAGACTTTGATAAGTTGTGGTCCACCTGAGCACTGTACATTTTTTCACTTTTTTTTTTTTTTTTTTTTTTTTTTTTTAAATTTTCATTTCTTTTTTTTCTTTCTTGTAGGTCTATGGGCTTTGGTAAATAATGCTGGAATTGATAAATTTGGCAGTGTTGAATTCTCTACAATGGATATGTATGAACATGTAATGAATGTCAATTATTTTGGCACCGTCCGTGTAACAAAAGCTTTACTTCCTCTTATTAGAAAAGCAAAAGGTAAAATTTATTCTTGCAATTTTTTTCCCTCGGGTAATTCCATGTTGAATCATCCAGGCCATGTCACCAACCTCCTTCAATTTTTTCTGAAATTTTGTCCAAGTGTGGAATATGTTAAAGTTAGACAATCAGCAAAAGTTGAGCTTCCAATTCCAAAAATTGGCGGAGTTATGCCGATTTTCAGCTCTCCAAATTTTTTTTTGGGGGGGGGGCAGAAAAAAGGCAACTTTTTGTAACCTATTTTTGTCTGTAAAATAAGTTCTAGACCTTCTCTACTCCTAAAAATTGGTTTATAAAAGCATACAATACAAAAAGTCTTCAAATCAACCAATTTTAAGTTATTGATGATTTTTGATTTTTTTCATAGCAAGATCAATATCTCAATGTGACATTGCATCTATGACAAAAATATTTTTTTATTATCATTTCACATATATTGAATATTATTATAATGAACCAAAACCAAAAAGATAGTTTGATTTTTGCTCAAATTTTTTTTTAGCTACATTTTGCAAAAATTTGTTAAAATTTTTCACTGGAAAAAATTTCAGAAAAATTGAAGTGGGTGGGTGACAATTTTACTTTTTTTCTGGATGATTTGACATGGAATTACCCCCCCCCTCTTTTAAAAAAATGTTTTGATTTTAAATTTTATGCGCCATCACCTATTGTATACCCAGTGATGCTGATATCTTTTTTATTTGCTTTGAATGAGTCCCAGGGAAAATTTATGGGTCCCAACTAAAGTTTCTTAATAAATTGTTGGGATTTTATTTATGATCTGCAGAAACAACTAAAGCAGTCTATCTCTTATGTTGTAACCTATCCTGTGTAATTTATTTCTAAGAAACTATTGAAATTTATTTACAGTTAACTTGAAATGGTGGGGGAAGAAAAAAGAAAAACACTAGGACGCATGGATATGATTTTACTGTGTCCTTTTAGATTTTTGTGCATCAGGGACGCAGGACGCGTACCTATCAGCATCTCTGCATACCCATACTCTTGAAATAGTGACGTATCTATATGATGAGAGGCACCCGTGGTTGTGTCCCTCATATTTAATCTTATCTTCTTCTGTGCTTACTCTTACTTTTTGAGTAGCACTTTTTTACTTTGGTACTTATCTTTCTGTAGTCTGTAGTTTATACTTCCATCTGTAGCAGGTAACTACAGAGATTGAACTCCCAACCTCCTGATCGTGAGTTGTGGCTCAAAGTCAGACTACTCACCCTCATTGGCGCATATGCACATTTCACACAGGTTGGGCATAATTGGCCCGGATGTAAGATCTTGGTGAGTACAGTTATTATTTAAGGCTTACCTTCCCACACCGCAGGGCAGTTGTGTTTTGATCTTCTTAACATGAAGAGGATACATGCATTGAATGAATGAACTTTTGACAGATTGAGCAAAGACTACTGTGATAGTGTTGCAGGCAAAAGACTGTGTCAGGGGATTTTTTGTGGCTGGTGAAATTATTTATGATAGATTTAGTGGGTCTTACATTTATAAAGTAAAAACTAGGCACATCTTGAAACAACATCAACACATTCAAATATACACATATATGCAAATAATTTGTGCGTTTAAATATATGTGTGCATTTTCCTTGAGTTAGTCATTTTCATTTTTTTTTTTTTCTTAAAATAAAATAATTTGTGGCCAGGTTAGCTCAGTCGGTAGAGCGTTCGGCTAGAAACCACAAGGTTCCTAGTTTGATACCCGCCCTCGCCAACTCAGCATTATGAGTAGCACAGGGATCTGTGCGGTAAAGTAAGGAGCTGATGGTAGGTGTGGCGCTCCATCTCAGACGCTAAAATAATCTCCTTGGTCTAGAGATAGACTCCCTCGCTGCATGGCTGATACCGACATTAGGCCGCCCCGACGACTTTACTTACTTACTTAGTAAGGCAGACATTGTCAGAAGGGCTTCAGGGGAAAAAATAAATTCATAAAACATTAATACAAACCCATAAAAATTAAGGTTGGATACATCAGTGGACTGGTAAGAATCTTCTTCTTTTTTTTTATTATTATTTTAAATTTAATTCAATGTGTGGTCTATTTTAAACATCTATTCAGAAAAATAAAAAAGTTAAAGTTTCTGTATGGTTTATATTTTCAATTTGATGTGTTTTTTAAAAACTACCTATCAAGTTCTATTCATAAGCATTCAATAATAATTGATAAATAGACCAAAAAAACAATTTCAAGATGCTCTTAAGGTGCTCTGCATTGTTGGTTAGCTTTTGATTAACAACACAAAGCATTTCTTCTATGAATCACATTTTTATTTCTTAAGACTTAGGATCCAATCACTATGAACAGTATCCTCCGCAGTATGAGCCAGAAATACATACTCCGGACATACATACACACCAACTGTCCTTTATATTTGTATAGATAAACAGAAGTTGGTTGATTTAGTATAGAAGGGGGGGATATATGGGGGGAAATAGATGTTTGTATCAACAAGCTCCCGTCGAGAGGGGCGGGGGCCAAAAACAAGCGAATCCACAGTCTTCCAGCAAGCCAAACCTTCCCCTGGTCAACACGTTCTTCGTTTTCGCTTAGCAGCTGCAAAATCCATCACTGTAGTCGAAATAATCTCTAGCAGTTCAAAATCACATTTCTTTACTCGATTGTTCGCGTCAGTCAACCTGCTACTGCTGACTCCTCACTGCCCAGCACTTGACTCACATGCCATTTATGTACGTGTTTACCGAAACATCCTGGCACTTCGCGTCCGTCTGGTGCCTAAATCGTATCTGCTTTCGCATGCGGGAGGACGAGGGTTCGATCCCGGCAGGCAAGACAATGTCTTGCTCTTTTTCGTTCTCCGTCATATTTAGATAAGATATTGTCTTCTTTCACTCAGTATGGTGTCAGGAGATGAGTGGATGTAAGTCTGTTCTTGGCCGGGTGACTTGGTTGGGTATGGTGTGGTGATACAGTGTCCGAAAAGTGACGCGTGAAGCTTTTCTGTGTACCAGTCCCGGAGTCAAATGCTGTTTGTGACTTTTGGTTGACCGTTTTATAGACGTGTTTGGGATCAAAATCACCTTTGAAAAGTTTTAGGGAAGGTTTATGATTGGTTGAAAAAGATTTTTTTTAATTGTCTGTTAATTTAGTTTTTCAATTGAAGCTGCATGGAGCCTACATGTGCAAAGACATGTTTTTTCATTGTGTTTGTAATTACAACATCCGGTTGATATTACATTTCTTCAATTAAATATATATATTTACCAACCCCTCCACACGAGCAGGATGCGACACAAGGTCAATTTCTTAAGCGGAGTTCAGCAGGTTTGAATTCAGAGTTTTCCTTCTCCTAGACCGGTTGCCTAACCAAGGTTAAAGAGTCCAGTCTGCCCTACTATTTATCCATAGCTGGAGGGAGAGTAGGATTCATACCTTTCCCAAGGATATTAGCACTAAATGAAATGCAATTACCACGTCCAGGATTTGAACTCGGGGCGACGAGTCCATTTCCCATGACTTTAACCATTACACCACGCGCTTCTTCAACTAAATATATGCTGTTGGATTCTGTTGGAGAGCTAAAAATCAACATTACTCCACCAATTTTTGGAATTGGAAGCTCAAATTTTGGGAATTGTCTAACTTTAACATAATCCACAGCTGGACAAAATTTCAGAAAAATCAAAGGGAGTGAGTGACATGGCCTGGATGATTTGACATGGAATTACCCTTTCTTCCTTTTATCACGTCACATGACATGCCAGGTCCTTCAGTACAGTACTCATCGACCCACCATTCACACCTGCTGCAAAGGTCATCCTATTATTTCTATTACTACACACACTTGACTATGCATCACTCATGTTCCTGGTCTGTCCAAGTCTGTCACAGGGCTCTTCTTTCTCGATCACTCTCCCAGCATGCACTATCTGACAGATTCTCCCAAGGATAAAAAAAACTATTCCCATATCTGGACAGGTTCCCCTAAGCTGGTCTTTGGATATGGGGGTAGAACTGGTCAAATGACCTTGTAGGAAAGAATTTTTTTTTTTGTCCCTTCAGCCCTTTTTGTTTTTTTTGGGTTTTTTTATTATTTAATGGCATATCAACCTTTGTGGGTTATTTAATGCCAAAGTCATATTAGTAGAAGAACAATAGTGGTACTTGTACTAACAAATCCAACGTAATTACCTCCCCTTAAATATCTCTGTATAAAAGCAACCATCTGACCACATCAGTTAGATCGTAGTCAGAGTAAAGTAAAATAAAGCTTTGCTAAAGTGTGAAACTCTGGTTATCTTTTTACTACAATTCATTTTACTTTACTCTGACTACGATCTAACTGATGTGGTCAGATGGTTGCTTTTATACAGAGATATTTAAGGGGAGGTAATTATGTTGGATTTATTAGTACAGTACTATTTAAATTAAATAGTACCACTACTAGAAATGGTAAAGAAATGACTGAATTTCTTGTTTTGAATAGGTCGATGATTTGACATTTTTTTTAACAAAATCATGTCCACTTTTGTACCCCTAATTTTGGGGCTTTAAATTCCCATAACTTTTGAACCACTGGAGATATTTGCATAATTCAAACAGTTCTGAACTCCATTTACAGAGCTCTATATAACTAATATGATTAAATAACAATAACCTCAAATAAAAAAAAATCAACTGGGAATGCTAATTTAATCCATAGCTGGTCGGGGGGGGGTCATATCTTTCCCAAGGGTATCAGTCCAAAAGTGAATGTAATAGCATGACCAGAGTTCAAACTCACTACAATGTTGCAGTCGAGCATAACTGGTAGGGCAACCAGTCTCAGAGAAGGAAAATTCATCACCATTACTCCCAGATCCACTCTGACCTGCAATGGTAGTACCTATGAATTAAATTTTTTAAAAATGAGTTTTAAAAAGATGTGTTCAAAAAAATTTGAGTTCAAAAAATAATTGTGTATTCATCAAGAATGTATAAATTAAAATGTCTTTGGCATAAAATAACCCAACTGTGGTTGATATGCTGTAAAATCTAACCAACCATAAATACATTGATTGAAATGGCAATTATGTAGAAAAATAGATACATGTTCAAACTTTCAAATGATGTAAACATCATTGACAATAGATAATAAACGTTTCTGTGATTTCTATATATTTTGGAGACCTTAGCTCAGTTGGTAGAGTGTCTGACTAGGAACCACAGGGTTTCGGGTTTTATACCAGCCCTCGCCAACTCAGCGTGTGAGTAGCACATGGATCTGTACAGTAAAGTGAGGAGCTGGTGGTAGGTGTGGCGCTCCACCTCGGATGCCAAAAACAATGTCCTTGGTCTAGCGCTAGTAAAAAGGGGATAGACTCCCTCGCTGTCTGGTTGATACCGATTTTAGGCCACCCTGACGACTTTACTTTACTTTACTTACCTTTTGGATTGTCTTGTAAAACAAAAATTTTAGCCCCAAACTACAATTTCTTTTTATTTCTAAATGCAATTCATCACATCTTATGTTCAAGTGCAAAAGAAAGTGCAGACACTGTTTATTTTAAACTAAAAGTGGCTACCCAGTATCACCTGGATAGAGGGGGGGGCGAGTTAGTCTCGCACATCCATTATTACTGAATCACAAGCATTATTACTGAATCACAACAATAGTGAATGTGTTTATAAGCCACTGCCGAAGATGGCGTAAAATCCATATTTTACAAAATAAATTTAACCCCCCTGAATGAAAAAAAAAAAATTTACCAAAAATCAGGGAATTATCTAATTTTAATAAAATTTTCAGTGTTGATTTATCAATGAATGAATTTTATAATACATCAGTTATATTATTTCAAAACCTAATTTTTTTCAGGCCACTTATCTTTGGGGGCTCAAAATATTGGTGGAGTTTTATAAAGTTGAAACTAATTACAGTATAAATAAAAAGACAAAAAATTTTTTTTAAGGGAGCTATCCTCGTAGAAAATAAGTACTGAAAATCAAAAAATTAAATGTAAAATAAAAACTAAAAAAATAATTTTTGGAGATCTCTTTTTTACTCTTCGATAATTATTTAATTGGCTATTATCTTATAAAAGAAAAAATCATACATCGATATTTGTTCTGTTTATATATATATATATATATATTCATTCCACAATGTTGCATCTTATTTCTGAAATGTAGAATCTATAAACGGTCTAGACTGTGTGTGTGCGTGCGTACATGAACCTGTAATCTATTCTGATGTAAATTTTGAACAAATAACATCAAAGGTTCTTGTGGCAACCAATACAGGACTTTAAACTAGTTTAAAAATATTTGTTTTGAAAAATACAAATGACAAAGTGAAAATAGTGTTTTGGTTTTTGTAGAATGGTCTGTTGTCCATTATATCACAGGATGCCACATTAAAATCCCTATGTAAAAACGACCTTGATTTGATCTGGCCTGGATAAAATAGATACATGTTCAAACATTAAAATGATGTAAATATCATTGACAATAAACATTTCTGTGATTTCTATATATTTTGGAAACCTTACTTTTTGGATTACTTTGTAAAACAAGGATTTTAGCATCAAATTACATTTTTTTTTATTTCTCTGAACTTTTGAGATGAGGCTTGATGATTAGTATTATTTGTACTATTCGGACTATTGTCCTCATCTTCATTGGTATCTGTACAACATTTGGACACATGGCCTAGTGGATAAAGGAGTTAGGTTTAGACACTTCTAAGTGACAGTTACCTCTAGACTACAGGTTCAATCCTGGTCAAGGGCAGCAGTAACATAGAATAATAATTAACACAGCTTAACGCCTCTACCCCCGCTATGGTTAGTGGAATGAGAACAAGATACCCCCGTGGACTGAATAAAGTGTTAGGTTCAAAGTTCCATGATGGCTCCTAATTATGACAAGAAGTTTCCCGAGTCCAAGAAATACCTGAAGAACGCCGGAGGGCACATCGGCCGAAACATTGTACAGATAACAATAAAGATGAGGACAATAGTCTGAATAATACAAATAATACATTTTTTTATTATTTCTAAATGCAATTCATCACTTCTTATGCGCGAGTGCAACTTTGAACAGCTGATACTTGACAGATTGATATTTTCGCTTTTTATCTGTTTTGTTTTACCAAACAAATAAATTTGACCTTAATCACCTGCCTCAGTCGCCACTCGATCCTTTGATGTCTGGGTCAGCGGAACAGATTACAGACCCACACACAGACACATCAAATCTATGTGAATGTGCATGTTTGCACAGCTGATACTTGACAACAGACCATTCTACAAAAACCAAAACACTATTTTCACTTTGTCATTTGTATTTTTCAAAACAAATATTTTTAAACTAGTTTAAAGTCCTGTATTGGTTGCCACAAGAACCTTTGATGTTATTTGTTCAAAATTTACATCAGAATAGATTACAGGCTCATGTACGCACGCACACACACAGTCTAGACCGTTTATAGATTCTACATTTCAGAAATAAGATGCAACATTGTGGAATGAATATATATATATATATATATATAAACAGAACAAATATCGATGTATGATTTTTTCTTTTATAAGATAATAGCCAATTAAATAATTATCGAAGAGTAAAAAAGAGATCTCCAAAAATTATTTTTTTAGTTTTTATTTTACATTTAATTTTTGATTTTCAGTACTTATTTTCTACGAGGATAGCTCCCTTAAAAAAAATTTTTTGTCTTTTTATTTATACTGTAATTAGTTTCAACTTTATAAAACTCCACCAATATTTTGAGCCCCCAAAGATAAGTGGCCTGAAAAAAATTAGGTTTTGAAATAATATAACTGATGTATTATAAAATTCATTCATTGATAAATCAACACTGAAAATTTTATTAAAATTAGATAATTCCCTGATTTTTGGTAAATTTTTTTTTTTCATTCAGGGGGGTTAAATTTATTTTGTAAAATATGGATTTTACGCCATCTTCGGCAGTGGCTTATAAACACATTCACTATCACCATATTTTGCTTTTTGAGCAAATATAAGGAAGATTTGATTTATATTCATGAAGATAATTAAAAAATAAAATTTAGATAGTTACAGCATGGATTTCTTTTTTTTGCATTTAATATTTTAAATAGGATATATTAATTTTTCTTTTCAGAGTGTCTGTGGACTTATTTTCCTTAGTCCCCACAAGGCTGGATCAATGCAAGGTCTTTTTTTACATGGGGATTTTAATGGGGCATCCTGCGAGGATCCAACTTGTGATTCAATAATAATGGATCTGTGAGACTAACTTTTATACCCCTCCCCATCTAACCAGGCAACACAGGCTAGGCACTTCTAGTAAATATATAAAAGGGAATTTTGTGCATATGTATGTATGTCCAGATGAAACTATGAAAATACGACAATCAATAACAAAGTAAATATATATCCACGGTTCTTGCTTTTTGTGCAAAAATTATGAAGATTTAATTTATATTTGAAGATATTTAAAAATCAAAATATACATAGAAATAGCATTGAAATTCTACTTAAAAATGTCCAGCATTCTATTTGTAAATCTCAAAAATAAACAAATCAATACACCCGGCTCCCCACCACACACACACACACACACACACACACACACACACACTTCTACCCAGGTGATGCTGGGTAGCTGCTTCTAGTAATAAATATATAAACACTCACCTAAATTGGTTCTATTCTGTCCGATATTTTGGTTTTGGTTATTTCCTATGAGTCTAACATGATCAAAGGGGAACCACTCTTGACTGATAAATTATTTATTTATTGATCTACTAGGAAAAAAGAAGACGGGTTTAGGGNTAGGGTAGTTTAATGGGAAAATAGAATTTATCAGTCAAGAGTGGTTGCCCTTTGATTATGTTAAGACTTATAGGAAATAACCTTGGTTTCATTTTTTTATGGCATATCAATCTTTATGGGTAATTTAATGCAAAAGCCATCCTTGTAGAAGAACAGTAGTGGTACTAATTAACCCATGGCTGGGGGGATGAAGGGGTCTATATGAGCCAGGAAAAATAAATTAAGACTGTGATCTTTATCCTCATTGTGTTTATTACTGTATCAATGCCATTTTCTTTGGTTTAGTTAGTTTTTTTTTTTTTATTTAATGGCATATCAACCTTTATGGGTTATTTAATGTCAAAACCATCCTTGTACAAAAAGTGGTTGTTGGACCATATGACCTTTAGGCACCCCTTTTTGATCTCAATTAAGAAAGACATGTTTTCATTTACGCCGTCAAAAAGACGATTTTGAGATTTTTTTTTTTTTAATTATAAAACTAATCCCTAACCCTAACCCCTAACAAACACGGTGTAAATGAAAAACATGTCCTTTCTTAATCGAGATCAAAAAGGGTGCCTAAACGTAATATGGTCCGGTTTGTTTTATTGGTAGGTATTGCTCTAAGAAGATATTTCCCCTTGGGCAATGCCAGATTTGTTTTGTTTTTTTGGTTTGTTTTCTTTGTTTAATGGCATAACAACCTTTGTGGGTTATTTAATGCCAAAGCCATCTTTGTAGAAAAAACAGTACTGGTACTTTTAAGTAATAGCTGGGGGGGGTTTCATACAGTTCCCAAGGGTATTAGTCCAAAATTGAATGCAATATCATAACTAGACTTCAAACTCATCTATTACTATGTCACAGACCAGCACGTTAGGCATTACACCACAGGGACTCTCCATCCCCGTCAAATATTTTATACATGTATTTATTTATTTTTTTGTTTAAAAAAAAAATTTTTTCTCTTCTTTTTATTTTTTTATTTTTTCCTAGTAATCATTGGGCTCATCAATGAAATCAATAATCATAATAGAATTATTGCAATACTTTATCTTTATATTTCACAAACATTGATTTATATATATATATATATATATATATAATTATATATATATA
Source organism: Doryteuthis pealeii (assembly GCA_023376005.1). Classification (NCBI taxonomy): domain Eukaryota; kingdom Metazoa; phylum Mollusca; class Cephalopoda; order Myopsida; family Loliginidae; genus Doryteuthis; species Doryteuthis pealeii. Next base: position 21,350,884 of record CM042159.1, on the reverse strand, counting down.
TATATATATGGCGGTTTAGTTCAGTCAGTAGAGCATTCGGCTAGAAACCACAGGGTTCCTGGTTCGATACCGGACCTGGCCAACTCAGCGTATGAATAGCACATGGATCAGTGTGGTAAAGTGAGGAGCTGATGGTAGGTGTTGCACTCCACCTCAGACGCAAAAACAATCTCCTTGGTCTAGCGCTAGTGAAAAGGGGATAGACTCCCTCGCTGTTTGGTTGATACTGACATTAGGCCGCCCCGACTACTTTTATTATATATACACACACACATATATATACACACACACACAGTGATGCTGATAGCTTTTTAATTAGTGCATCCTGGGATGCACGGATTTTGATTTGAATGAGTCCATGGGAAATTGATGGGTCCCAACTAAAGTTTCTTATTAAACTGCAGAGTTTTTATCTATGAACAACTAAACCCGTCTAACCTCTACCTTATACCCCATACAGTGTAATTCGTTTCTAAGAAAATATTGAAATGTATTTACTGTTAGCTGGAAATGGTGGGGAAGAAAAAACACTGAGACGTTTTAGGTTTTTATGTGTCTGTGATGCAGAATGTGTACCTATCAGCATGTGTGTGTATGTGATATATATATATATATATAATAATATATTATATATATTAATTAACCGAAACAGCAACTGACTTAGTTCTATATATAAATATTAAATATGCAATAGGTATAGTCGAAATTGGTAAATCAACTGTATTTCTCTATATTAATCCTTTCGATTTATTAATTGCACCACCCTCTCATGCTTCAAAAAAAAATCCAGTGCATTTATTTTTTATAATCTTGACACATATATATATATATATATATATATATATAAAAAATATTCAAATCAAGAGAGGTCGATGGTGGTAGGAGGAGGTAACTCCAAGACTGAATTACCTCCCTTGCATAATACTCTGTACTAAAAATTTTCCTCATCTCGATAACTAGTTTACTCGCGCTATCAAACCATGAAGCTAAAGAAAAAATTAAGATATATAAATAAATTTCAATAGCAGGAAATTCTATTTACGATAAGATAGCAAAAAAAATTGCATTTCATTGGGCGTTTTCGTGGGTTCTTTTTTTATTATCTATATATAATACTCTTGTTCTTTAATCTTCATCCAACTTTATATCATTGCAACACCCTCTGGTTAAAAATGAGATCATCCAAGATGAAATGCGAAAATTTAAATCCTGATTATCTAGTGTCGCTTTCCGCCGAATTCTTATAAGTGTCTCAGTGTAATAAATACTTTACGGTGATGAACTCGCAGATGGCACACATAGGACAGGATGACCCCCAAAGCCGTCAAAGACCATGTGAAGACGATGCTGAAGAAAATGCCACCATTACACCTTCAAGCATGGAAGATCTGCCTCCAACAGACGGGGTTGGCGAGACGCCTGCCGCACAGGAGTTTAAGGAAATTAACAGGGCTGCGGAGCCGCAAGGTTTTTTTGTCGTCAGGAACCACCAAATGCAGATGGGAATTTCCCTTGCAATGTGTGTGACCGCATCTGCAAGTCCAGAATTGAACTAACTAGCCACAGAGGTTCCACAAGTGTTGAAGACATGGAGTGACATCATTGTCATCTGCAACAGATTTTTAAAAGAAAGGAAGGATAGGGGAAAAGGTTTACTAAGCAAAGATGTCAAGTGAACAGAGTAAGTAGCAATTACTTGGTTGAATTAACAACTCCCGTGAGTCTCCTTGTTTTTCCCTTCAGAGGTTTGTCAGATTTTTTTATAGGAAAAACAAATGATTCCATTCTCATTACTCTCAAGAATATGCACCCTCTGCCAGGTGTAAGTATTTAAGTTTAATCTAATGAAATATATTAAATTAGAAAGACTAACAAAATTAAATAAGACGTATATAAAAACAAATGATTCCATTCTCATTACTCTCAAGAATATGGCCCCCTCCAGGTGTAGAATTTAAGTCTTAAAAAACTTATATATATATATATATTGTCTCATTATCAGACAACACTTTTCTTCCATTTTCCGTCATCATTGTCCCTTTTTATCATTTTTTGTGGTTGTTGTCTACTTATACAAGGTGTTTCTAAAAATTTGATATCATTTAGGATAGTTCAGCATGTTTCATATAAATTGATATCATTTCATACTCTAATAACTTGACTAATTGTCGTTCAGATGATCTCAAATTTTAACAGCATAAAAATAACTCAAAATATTATGTTTCATGTGTAAATGTCTTTTCATTTCCAGTGAATGCATTTCTATACATGAAAACAAAAAATAAAACAAACAAGCATTAAACATATTAGCAAGAATATAGGCCCTCTGGGCGTAAATATTTAAGTTTTAATGTAATGAAATGTATTAAATTAGAAAGACTAACAAAATTAAATAAGAACGCATATAAAAAGATTACACTTATTTTAATTATATTTTGATTGGTTTCTATATAAAATTCTTCATAGAATTGATTATAATATGTTGGATAATAAAACAATAATATGAGAGATCAATAACACCAAGTAATTATTCATTAAACCCAGTTTTGTTAAAATCAGTATGCAAATTAATCAGCGATGCTGATAGCTTTTTGATTTAGGGCGTCCTGGGTTGCACATATTTGGTTTGAATGAGTCCCCGGGAAAAATTTATGGGTCCCAACTAAAGCCGTTTAACTTCTACCTTGTAACCTATCCTGTGTAATAATTTTCAAAAACTATTGAAATGTATTTACAGATAGCTTGAAATTGTAAGGGAAGAAAAAAGAAAAACACTGAGACAAATGGATATGATTTTACTGCATTGTTTTAGATATTTGTTGTTAGGACGCAGGACATGTATCTGATTAACCACACCATATTATGTAAACCTTTATTTCTTAGTGATAACATACATTTTAGGATTTTAAATGCACTAATAACATGAACTGTTTCAAGGCAAATCTAATTCTGATTTTGATAGAGACATTGTTAATAGATAAGATTTATTCTATGTATTAATGATTTTGACTATGTGGATGTAAGGAAAATAACATACCTCGAAACTCAAAGTGTGCCGAACAAGTCTGGCTTGCAGGGTCACACGCGGGAAAGAAATATGGCTGCTGTAAGCACTATATTTAACGATGGCGATCTCGAACCAGCGAGAATGGATTGCACGCATGCAAATTCTCTTGAGATCGGGCGTGCATATAAGCATACAGTGATGGCTAGAGGCAGCGTCACACAATTACGTACGACGACTACGAAAAAAGCTGGCAGTAGCATTTTGGCTCTTGCGACGGGTGGCGAGGCATTTCGAGATAGATTTTGATTGTTAGTGAGCAGAGTGCAGCATAGTTGGGAGAACATTATTACTAGAGACTATAAATTAAATACCCATTGATAAACTTATGCAATTCCTGAGGGTGCTGTGATGTAAGCAGTGACATAATTTTGGTTACAGACAGACACTGATTTTCCATTATAATAAGATATGACAGTTGTTCTGGGCTTTTGTGAATAAAACTTATTTTTGTAATTTTTTTTTTTTTTTTTCCCGCCACTAATGACTGAATTCTAATTAATTTTTTTTATTTCTTCTTCCAGGTCGAATATTGAACATAAGTAGTTGCAATGGAAAATTTTCAGCTCCAAATCGAGCTGCTTACTGTCCTTCAAAATTTGCAGTAGAGGCTTTCTCTGATATTTTGCGGATGGAGCTTCATCCTTTTGGTGTTAGGGTGTGTCTTATTGAACCTGGCACTATGGGTGCCACCAAAATTCTTGACACCCAGGTAAGTAAATTCAACTTGTACAGCTATTATCAGGCAACGCCCTCAGGTTAAAAAGGAGACTGTGCAAATTGTTCAAGATGAAATGCAAAAATGTAAATCCTGATTATCTGGTGTTGCTTATCCATTGAATTGTTTCTTATGAGGGTCGTCACCTTAGCTAAATAATGTACCATTCCGTTTTTATATAGAGAAAGAAAGGGAAGAAAAGGATATGCTACACAGAAAAGATATAAGAAAGGAAGATAAGAGGAGTTGGGAAAAGATAGAGAGAGTAGGGGAGTGAATGTGTAGAAGCGATAAGATAATCTGTTTCAATCAAACTTAAGGAAAAGATGAACAGAAGGAAAGAAAGAAAAAAAAAAAAAGAGTGATCGAGAGATTTAAATCAAGATTATTATACTTTTTACATATTGAACTATTTAGCTATAGCCCTTAAGGAAACATACGAAACGTAATACTTAAATTATCATACTGTGGTATATACAAAGGTCCTGCTAATTCAAATATAAATAATCTCTTCAACCCCAGTTAATTTATGGAGTGGTAGTACCTGTTAGGGTTCCATCTATGGGTAAAATAGAAAAAAATGAGTTTAAAAGAAAATGGAATACCATCAAGAATGAAATAAAACGAAAAACGTCTTCAGCATAAAATAACCCAACAAGGGTTGACATGCTGTAAAAACCAACCAACCCAGTTAATTTGAATGTGAGTGAATGGTTAAGTATGTTCAGGGAAAGAGAAATAAGTGGTGTTGAAAAGGAAAGACGAACAAACACGTGTGTCAGATTCAAGGATTTATTCTGTACTGGTAGTATGTGGTAACAGCAGCAGCAGCAGGGTGGCTAAACAGGGATAGAATGTAATAGTTGGGTGCGATATAGCAGCAGCAGTAGTCCTTGTGATAACAAATGGTTTGAACATTTGAATAAATAAAACAGTTGAAACTTACTGAATCAAATTTTTTAACTGATTTTTTTTTTTTTTTTTTTTCAGCAAAATATTCTTGAGAATTCTTTAGAGCACATGTGGGACTCAGCATCTGAAGACGTGCGTCAAACATATGGAAGAAAATACTTGTATCACCTGAAGAAATTTATTGAAGATGGAATACAAAGTAGCCACGAAAACACCAGTCCTATCATAGAAGCAATGCATCATGCCATTCTGAATTCAGCGCCAAAATTTCGGTACCTTATTGGAGGAGGACAATTCTTAATTTGATATCAACACAGTAAGAAATTTCTTTAACTTTCTTCATCTTTTTAGAAATCGAAACAATGCATGCTTCAAAACCTCCATGCTTCTGTAATTCAACAATACTATGTTAATAACACACTTCGATTATTTCCTATAAGTCTAACATGATCAAAGGGAACCACCCTTGGTTGATAAATTATTTTATTTATTTTCCATTAAACTAAAAACTGTAGCTACACAATTCTTCTAACTTCTGTTGACTAATCTTTTGTTCTTCTATTTGTTGACTCTGGTTCTCAAGATGCTGGTTTGCCATTAGTTCACAAGAAACAACCAAGGCATATTTTATATGCGACGTGTAGAATATGTGCAGAAGACAAACCAGTTCTTCAGATCCTAAAACCGGAACGCTGATAAAAGCAACTCAACCATTCGAAAGGTTAAATATTGATTTTAGGGTCCCCTACCATCAAAAAATGGGAATAGTTATATAATAACCATTATTGACGAATATTCACGATTCCCATTTGCATTTCCATGTCCGGATATATCAGCAAATTCGGTGATACAGCGCTTTATACTCGTTGTTTGCCATTTTTGGAGTCCAGACCATGGATTATTATCCTCATCTTTATTGTTATCTACACAATGTTTAAGCCAATGTGCTCTCCAGCCTTCTTCAGGTATTTCTTGTCGGACTCATTTCATTCTATTTAACCCATTAATGGTGTTACACACGATCCGTCAAAGGACACAAACACTTGTATTTAGGAAAATGTAAGATGAGATGTTTATTTTCCCCAGTTCGCAACGTGCAGCCTTCGGGAGTTCTTTCAAGTGATCTCGAATCTGATCGTCGTCTGTCTAATCGTCTCTAGGGTTTCTTTTGATATGTAGTCTGATCCCGGTATCACGCCTCTTGTTCATTGACACCTACGCAGTTTTTCTGTAGACACGCCTCTTCGCCCAGCTCAGGCTGTTTTATTGGCTATGGCTACACCTACAGATTTTCTGCACCAAAATCATGTCAAATATTCACCTGCATTTCCAGGTGCAAAAGGTCAGGTCAGGGCCACATCCTGTTTTCGTTTCCAGGCTGCACTTGACCCCCATGCACTTCCTATTTTAGCTGGTCCTTGGGTGCACTGATCAGACAATATATTACAATGGGACCTTAATGTACTACCAACTCCAGGTCAGGCTGGAACTGGGAGTAATGGTGATGAAGCAGTACTCTACACTCCCCAGAGTTCCAGAATTGGAGCTTCACCATCAGATGCAGTTTAACGTTATACTCAGGACATGCCTGCTTGTGTGTGTGTGTTTTGTCAGTCAGTCTCAGTGATACTGAAACCTTTTTAATTTAGTGCATCTGGGACGCATGTATTTTGATTTGAATGAGTCCCTGGAAATTTGACGAGTCCCAACTTAAAGTTTCTTGATAAATTGTAGAGGTCTTTATCTATGAAACAACTAAAGCCATCTAACCCCTACCTTGTACCCCATAGCGTGTAATTCATTTCCAAGAAAATATTGAAATGTATTTACATGTTAGCTTGAAATGGTGGAAGAAGAAAAAAAAACACTTGGGACAATGGATACAATTTTACTTTCATCCTTTAGATTTTTTATGCGATCAGTAAGGCAGGAGGCGTACCTATCAGCATCTCTCAGTCAGTAGATGTTTTACTGTGGTCAGATTTATTCCAGCACCAAGGCTTGAAGTAACAGAAACACAGAGTAATGAGCTAGAGGAAATTTTGCTAATCATTGTCCTTGGATGCAGCTGTTTAATATGCTATTTGTGTGTGTGTGTGCACACTATGCAACATAGAAGTGTGGGGTGGGGGGGCTAAAAGTGAGCACCTAGGCAAACCCCTGGCTACCTTACCTGAAAGCTGTTACCTCTATCTGTCTTAACAGTGTGCAATCATGCATATCTGTTTCACATCTGCAGTTTTTTTTGCATTTTGACTGAAATGGACTTGAAACACAAAAATTGGCTCTACTTTGAAAACCACAAAAATGGACTCTACCTTGAAAACACAAAATGGACTCTACCTTGAAAACCACAAAAATGACTCTACCTTGAAAACCACAAAAAATGGACTCTACCTTGAAACCCAAAAATGGACTCTACCTTGAAAGACCCAAAAATGGACTCTACCTTGAAACCACAAAATGATCTACCTTGAAACAAATGGACCTCTACCCTTGAAGACACAAAAATGGACTCTACCTTTGAAACCACAAAAATGGCTCTACCTTGAAGACCTCAAAAATGACTCTACCTTTGAAGACCACAAAAATAGACTCTACCTTGAAGACCTCAAAAATGGACTCTACCTTGAAGACCACAAAATAGACTCTACCTTGTAAGACCACAAAAATGGACTCTACCTTGAAGACCACAAAAATGGATCTACCTTGAAGACCACAAAAAATGGACTCTATCCTTGAATGAACCATCTAAAGATATGAACTCTCTCTTTGAAATTTTTATTTTTATTCTCATAGCAAATCTGTTTAACATTCAACTCTTGCTATGTGCACCTGGCTGAGGCAAAGGCATTTTATACCTTGCTAGTGTGATATCTTTTTTTTAATGAAGTATATATATATAACGTAGCTGGGTTTACCAAGTCAGCTTGGTATTAGGATGATTCTAAGTTGACCTTTCTTCTAATAGTGGAATGTTAGAGTTGTTCAGGTCCAAGTTGAGAGCTTAACTGTTCAATTATAATTTGTAAAGAAAAAGCCTTAGAAATCGCTCATTTTGCGTTATAGATCTATTTCTACCACAGGTTCAGTGTATACCCTGTGGGAGAAATAGATCTATAACCTCAAACAATGACCGATTTCTAAGCTTTTTCTTTACAAAAAAAAAAAATATATATGTTGTCTAAAAAGTTACAGATTCTAAAATGTAACAACAAATATGCAGTCTTGTTGAAAATTAATTAATATCCAATTCAATAATCAAAACGTACATAAAAAGTAAACTATAAGAGTTGCACTTTCATATGGTTTTTTACGTAATGATTCTTATCTTTGTTACAATATAAATTATAAGTTTTAAGCTTTAAAAAAATGCTGCAAGACTTTATGAACACTGTTGTTTTTATACTATATATATATATATATATTAAATAACATTTTAACAATATCTTTGAGAGACATGAGGCAGAGATACCAGGTGGAGGACAACTAACTCAATATCTCTTTGACAATATCAGATTCTCTGATAGCCTTGGTACGTGTAGGATTGCGAAATGGAGGAGAAATAAACACCAGCTAAAAGCAGCCATTCTGCTGGCCACTTGATGTGTTTGTGTGTGTCAGTGCTGTGTGGGCTGTCTTGTGTTTGTGTGCGTGCGTGTGTCAGCTAATCTGGCTGGATTAATTTCTTGTGTGTGGTGACTTGTGTGTTAACCGTACTTACTAGTAAATGTTACCATTGAATCCAATCTCTAACGCTGCTACTAATTCATACTGCTGTAGTTGTTTCATTGCTTGTCTAGACACCAAAAACAATGGTTGACAAAACTATCAGACCCGAGGGCGCACATTTATCTCTCTTCTTTTACAAAATAATGACACTTGTGGTAGAAGAGTAGATGAAACAGAAGAAGGCAGAGATAAATAGTATTTCGTACATCCGATAATGGAAAATGTCATTTCTTCCAAGGTCGGACTTGGTAGGAGCCTTCATTGCTTGGATTGGACATATCACCATAAAAAAAAAAAAAAAGAGAAAAGGTCTTAATTTATTTAGATTATTGTTGTGAATCTAGTATAAGATTTAACAGAAAATAATAGGAAGAAACACAGAGTATTAAGGATAGGGAAAAAGGTTTACTAAGCTAAGATACAACATGAACAGAGTAATTAGCAATTGCTAGTTTGAATTAACAAATCAGCGAGATCTTGATGTTTTTTTGCTTCCGACATTGTTGGCATTCTTCCGTCTATGATAGACGATGGAGTAGTGTCAAATTTTTTTTTTCGGAACTACGTAGCCTGGGTGGATTTATATGGAGAATGATCTGTCCCCTTTTCCACACTGCCGTTTGTGATCCAAAAGAAAGGTAAGGACCAATGCAATTTGGCAGCAGTAAAACAGATGATCCATTCTTCATTATCTACGTACTATATGACAATTATAAAATTAAATAAAGGTTTTTTTTTTTAATAGTTTGTTTGAAGCATTGTGCGTATGTGTAATATATAGATTTAAAAAAAAAAAAAAAAAAAAAAAAGAAAAGTTATATTTATTTACTTCAAAAAAAAAAAATTATATTTATTTACCTTCAAAAAAAAAAAAAAAAAAAATATTTATTTACCTTAAAAAAAAAAGAAAAAAAAAAGGTAAATAAATATAATTTTTCAACACATCGCATGTCAATTGCTTCAAAAATCTCTATATTATAAAATTAAATATTTTTTGCTAGTCTTCTTTCATTGTTGGTTTTTATAACATGATTTTAGATCACAGTTTTAAATTAGAATATTCCGGTAGCTTTTGACAAAACTTGAATTAGCCTCCTATATCTTGGAAGCAAATCTTACATGGATGGCACTGTAGCGATTGTCTTCCCTTGTTGGGATAGAGTTAAGTGGAAAATATAGATTATGAGTTATCTCCCTTGGACTGTTTCAGTTGAAGGAATTCTTTAGCAAAAGAGTTAGAAAGGCAGACTACATATACGACGATCGTCCACCATTAGAGTGATTGCCATTAAGCAGTCTATTGACATTGGTAGCAGATTGAGATCCAGTTGTGGAATAATTTATATTGTTTTGTGTTTTACACATTGCCACCTATACTGCATCTCAAGATGATGAATCAACAGGCTCTAAAATCGCCACTGATTTTGGAAAACGAGGATTTCTATGGAGAATGGAAAAACGACTTGACAATATGGCAAATGTATACACACTTGCCTAGGAATAAACAGGGCCTAGCAGTTTTTCTCAATTTAACTGGACGAGCAAGAGATTGTGTTCAGCAGCCCTGAAAAAAAAAAAAAGCAGATGCAGGATTCTTCATTTCTTCTTTGGTGCAAGAAACTTTTCGTATGGCTGTACTACCACCAGTACAATGATATACAGACAATGTATCACTATCTAGTGCTTTAGGCACTACAAATATTGTTAGTGATAGAAGATTGAGAGTGGACATGGCAAGATTGAGGGAAATGGTGTCTGAGGGGAAAATTGAAGTATTTTGGGGTAGATAGGAAACTACAACTGGCAGATTCCTTGACCAAAAGAGGAGCATCTATGCTAAAATTGCTAGACAATTTGTGTCTCTGTCCATTAAGTTTTGGCGGTCCTTGTCCCCTAACAATACAGTAAGTGACTCTTATATTCTCTATTTAGTAGCCTCAAGATTAACTCCACAAGAATTCTTTCTTCCTTCCGTTTTGTATTTTTATGTTAAATGTGCTTTGTTGGATTTTTGTTGGATTTTTGTTGCATATATATTCACTTACGTTCGGAGGTTTGTCTGAAGCCTAAACTACATTTAATTTTTATAGTGCTATAACTATGGAAATCTCACTGCCAAGTTAAAATGGCAATTCTTTCAAGCTGTGGTTGTGTTAGTACTGCTGTATGGCTGCATCACTTGGACCCTAACGAAGCGCCTGGAGAATAAGCTAGATGGGAGCTGCACAAGAATGCTGCGTGCGATTTTGAACAAGTCATGGAAACAACACTCCACAAGGAAGCATCTCACAAACTATCCAAGTGAGGTGAACAAGATATGCTAGACACCACTGGAGAAACAAGGATGAACTCATAAGCAACATTCTCCTGTGGAAACCAGCACATGGACATGCTAATGTGGGACACCCAGCAAGGACCTAGATTAACCAGTTCTGCACAGATATTGGATGCTGTGCAGAGGACCCCTTGGGGACAATGAGTAATAGAGAAGGTTGGCGAGAGATTGTCATGGATATCCTTGTTAATTGCGCGACACTATGATGATGATGATGATAACAACGGGTGGGGATTGCTATAATTAACGGCGTTGATCCCAGGGGGCCATCCCCCCAGGCAACACCTGCCCCCTTGATTTAAAGGGGCAGGGCTGGGTTTATTGCCCAGCACCTGAGGCGCCCCCTTGAGGGGGAATGCCGACGGGATCGACACAATTTTTCACCCGCCACCCATGAGCTTCGATTTGTGGGTGGTCCAACGTTAATAGGGCCTTGTGCCTAACCCGTACAGGTGGGGTACGAGGTAAATAAAATGATGATGATAACTAAAATCTTGTAGAGTGAGCAGTGCATACCTGTTCTTACCTACATGGACTTTTATTTTGGACTTGTCCAGTGCATTTAAGAGTAGCTAATGTATTGGGCCTCTTCTCTTGTCCTCTTAGACAGATATATCAATCTGTGTATATTCTGTAAATAGATATTTCTCTTCATGGGACTCAGGTTATATTCTTGCCAGGCCGATATGAAATTACATAAGCCGATTGGCTATGAGACTTTAGAATACACTGACTGCACCTCTGTAGAGGGGCCAACTGTTAGCCGTGGGTGTCGACCTGTGATTCTTAGGGACGGAACCCTGATGGCTGAGTAGTCCATCACATGCAGCACTCCACTCTGACCCTTACTTAGGTTAATTGGTTAGTCGGAGAGGCCCCCTCAGATCAATCAGCTGGTCATGACAAGCCGTAGCCCCTATATGATTGTCCCAACCCTATTGAGCTTATGGGAAGCCTCAACCCTTTTTATCATCTATAGGTTAAATAGAAAAAAAAAAAAAGGAGTTAAAAAATATTTCTCTGAATGTTTGAGATGAGGCTTGATGATTAGTATTATCTGCGTTATTCGGACTATTATCCTCATCTTCATTGTTATTTGTACAACGTTTCGGCCGATATGCCCTCCGGCCTTCTTCAGGTATTTCTTCTCGGACTCGGGAACCTTCTTTTCGAACTCAGGAACTTTCTTGTCATAATCGAAAACAATCCAATTGGACACATGGCCTAGTGGATAAGGTATTTAGGTTAAGACAGTTCTAAGTGACAGTTATCTCTGGATTCCGGGTTCAATCCTAAGTAGAGGCAGTAACATAGAAAAATAATTAACACAACTCCTACCCCAGCTATGGTTAGCGGAATGGGAATAGGATACCCCCGTGGACTAAATAAAGGGTTAGGTTCAAAGTTCCATTATGGCTTCCGATTACGACACAAAAGTTCCCGAGTTCGAAAAGAAGTTTCCCGAGTCCGAGAAGGTTCCTGAGTCCGACGAGTTAATAAATGTGTTTAAAAAGAAATTGAATTTAAAAAATAAAAATAAAAATTAACTAGTCATCAAAAATGAATCTATTTCAAAACTTTGTTAGTATTAAATGACCCACCAAGGTTGATGTGCCGTAAAACAAAACAAACAAATGAAATTACAGACTGAGCTCTTTAACCTTGGTATGGCAAGTGGTCTAGGAGAAGGAAAACTGGTAATCTGAACATTAGCTACATAAATGAGAATAACCTCCCCTTGTTTTTTTTACACTTTGAGGAAGCCTTATGTTTTGGTTTGCCATTTTCATTTCACCGTAAATCTACACTGAAAATATGAATTTGTTATCAATACAACTGCATGTTTTCACAGAAAATATCATAAAATATTTTCTTAATTGTGCTTGCGTATTATTTAAAATGAACTTAATTGTTATTAAGGCTTCCTCAAAGTGAAAGAAACAAGGGGAGGTAACTCTCATTTATGTAGCTAATGTTCAGATTACTGGAAAACTCTGAATTCAAACCAAAGGGGATCTCTTATTAATCAAAACTACTGAGAGCTGCCCCTCCTCTTCCCACACCTCTTCCTCCTTCTTTTCAGAACCAATCATTTGTCCTCGACTTTGGTTGGTCTTAGCGATCTTACTTAAACCATAATACCCGTGTTCCTTGCAACACCCTCTGGTTTAAGAATGAGACCGTCCAAATACATCCAAGATGACATGCAAAAATGTAAAACCTGATTATCTGGTGTTGCTTATCCTCTGATTTTTTTATGAGTTTCGTCATCGCTTTCTAGCACATTTATGATCAAAGGGGTTGGGGCTTCCATATAAGATCAATAGGGTTGGGACAATCATATAGGTACTAGGGCTTGATGTGACCAATCGATTGATTAGAGAGGGCCTCTCCAACCTCCCGTCTAGCTTAAGTAAGGGCCAAAGTGGAGTGTTGCATGTCATGGACAGCTCATCTATGAGGGTTCCATCCTTAAGCATCATGGGTCATCACCCATGGCTAACAGGTGGTCCCAATTGGGTGTAGGGTCTTACCCCTCTGCAGAGGTGCAGTCAGTGTATTCTAAAGCCCAGCTGATAGGGCTCTTATAGATGGGATTCTAACAGGACTTTGATTTTATTACAAAGTAATCCCAAAATATATATTATCATACTAAAGCTGAGTAAATCAATGATTGTTTGCTAAAGCCTTTTTTCCTATTTAGTTTGTTGACACAAAATTCATATCAAAATATTCCTTATTTCTAAAATTGAGTGATGTTAACCCCCCCCCAAAAAAAAACAACAACATTTAGTTGGTTCTAACTAGTTGTAATTTGCAATTAAGTAAAAAAAACTGACCCGTCTCTAACTCACATTCTGCCTGTCACTTTTCCCCTCTCTATATCTTGATTACTTTCTTGTTATATATGTTAGTTTCTTTGTGAGTGCAAAGAGAGCAATTTAGAGAGTTTGAAATATATTTTTATGTTAAGTTTCACAAACAGCTAGCCTGTAGCTTGAATTAGGTCAAACGTTCCCTTTCTTAGAAATCTTACAAAATAATTTTAATGTTTTTTTTAAAAATTATCTGTTTTTATTAAAAAAAAAAAAAAAAATTTAATTCGCTTTGCAAACTCACTTTTCCCTAATTCCAATTATTTACCCTGAGCTCAATGGGTGACTCAACAGATCATGTATTGTCTAGTATAAATATAAATCTATTCTTTCAGACCCCCTGGAATATGCAATTCCATTTTACAAAATAAGCACCAGCAAATCAAACGACTTTATCATACACGATCGATGTTTTAATGTAAATATAAAACATTATTATGTAACTTTCACGGAAGCAACAGCTTGAAAACTGAAATGTTTACCTTTCGGGTAAATTAATCACACTTTCTCTCTCTGATGAATTCAGTAAGTCTTTTGACCCACTAACCTATTTTACCTGATGACATTACACTGTTAAATAGGTATTTTGGCCTATTTTAGTTTGGTTTGGTTTGTTTTGTTTTACGGCATATCAACCTCAGTGGGTCATTTAATGCCGATAAAATTTTGAAATAAATCAATTAATGGATAATACAATTTTTTTATAAATACATTTTTCTATTTAACCCATAGATGGGACCCTAACAGGTACTGCCACTCCGGGTCAGAGTGGACCAGGGAGCAATGGTGATGAAGGGGTGCTCCACATTCCCCAAACCTCCAAAACTGGAACCTCACCATCAGATAGAGCTTAACGTCATTCCCAGGACATATAGACCTGCAGCCACCGCCTTCTAGCACCCATATGATAAAAAGGGGTTGGGGCTTGCCATAAAGGCAATAGGGTTTTGGCCTATTTTAAGCAAAATAGAAATTATCTATACCGAGAAAACGTGATATGATGGGGCAAAAAGGGCTTAAATTCTAAGTGACAGTCATCTCTGGGCTGTAGGTTCAATCTTGGCCAAGGGCGATAGTAACAGAATAATTAACACAGCTTAAGACTTGTACCCTGCCATAGTTAGCAGAATGAGAATAGTCTACCCCTGTAGATTGAATAAAGGGTTCGGTTTGAAGTTCTGTGAAGGCTTCTGATTATGACATTAAGGTTCCTGAGTGTTGAAGTAGGTTAGTATACTATTGGTTTGAACAACAGCAACTATCTAAGCACAACTGATCAAAGCAGCTGGTACTCATGGAACTCAGGAACACTCCATTCACACATTTGGGCGATTCCATTCCTTGAGTCCTGCTTGGCCTCTGTGGTGGTGCTATGGGGTTTGATAAATAATCTAGCATTCTACAGCAAGCCTGCGACAAGATAAGATCCACACTGAATTATGGCTCCTTTGTTGCCCTGTCTTGCCAATTTGACGGTAATTGGAATTCTTCTACACCGAGTTTAACAAGAAGGTTCCCAAGTTCAAAGAGATGGTTACCAAGTTTGACAAGAAGGTCCAAGAGTCTGACAAGAAGTAGCTGAAGATGACCAGAACGCACATTGGCTGAAATGTTGTGTATATAACAATATATCGGACATGAGGAGCCCAGTCTTCATCTTGCGAATGATGGCTGTCGTCATTATACAAGGCAAGGATTACAGATAGAAAACATCAAGAGAATAGATAAAAGGGAATATAAAAAGGAAGAAACATGAGATCCGTTTTTATTTTGAAACTAATCCCACGAAAAGGTCATAGGAAATGAAAGATCGAACCCTGGGTGGAATCTGCCAAGTATAATACAAAAATCCAAAGATCTTAGGACCAAGCAACCTAATGTATTAATTTTTTTTTTAGATGAAGCCCAATAATTATAGTTTCGTTAAAAAAAAAAATAATTAAAAAATCTTGTCCTGGGAATGACATTAAACTCTATCTGATGGTGAAGTTCCAGTTCTGGAGCTCGGGGAATGTGGAGCACCCCTTCATCACTATTGCTCCCAGGTCCACTCTGACCCGGAGTGGTAGTACCTGTTAGGGTTCCATCAATGGATTCAATAGAAAAAATATTGACTTTTAAAAAACTTGAGTACCCTTCAAGAATGAATAAAACATAAATGTCTTTGGCATAAAATGACCCAATGGGTTGTTGTGCCGTAAAAACCAACCAACCAACCAACCAACCAATTAAAAAATCTATGCATACTTAAAAAAATGAGGTAATTGAAAATAAATACCAAAATGAAGATTCTTTACAAAATTTAAACTAAAATGTTAAAGTAATAGTTTAGTATCTTGTTAAAAAAAATTATAGCAGTAATTTGATTAATGTTAAGATACATTAATCCCATTACTGAATGTTGATAAATGCTAAATATGGGGATTGTATGAGGTTAATAATTTCTGATATTAAAATCAGTAACCTAATACTTCGCCCAAATTTACATTTTAATTCACTTATTCATCATGTTTGAATCAAACTGATTTCTGACAAAGATATTAAAACTGAAAGATATTAACAGGTATAATAACAAAAACAATTTAAATTTGATACTGCCAAGTTTAATACAAAAATCCAAAGATCTTCGGACCAAGCAACCTATTGTTTGAATTCTTTTTAGATGAGGCTAAATAATTTGTATTATTTGGATTTTTCGGACTATTATCCTCATCTCTATTTTTATATACGCAATATGGTGGATGTGATCTCCGGCCTTCTTCAGGTATTTCGTGTCGAAATCGGGAATCTTCTCGAACTCGGGAACCTTCTCCTCAGGTTTGGATTCTTCTAATCCAGTTGGACACATGACGCAATGGATATAAGGGTTGAGTTAATACAGTTCTAAGAGACAATTATCTGTAGGTTGTAGGTTCAATTCTGACCTAGGGTGATAATAACATGGAATACTTATCATAGCTTAATACTTATACCCAGTCATGTTTACCCCGCTCGATTGATTAAAGTGTCCGATTTCAAATTCCGCGAAGGCTCCCAATTACGAGAGGAAGGCTCCCGAGTTTGTCAAGAAACCCCTGAAGAAAGACGGGGACACATTGACCGAAACTTTGTTTATATAACAATACAGATGAGGACAATAGTCCGAATAATCCAAATTATCAAGCCTCATCTCAAAAATTCAGAGAAATAAAAATACCAAAGATAATAAAGGATAAACAAGTATAAACAGGCAGTTTATAATATTACACAATACAATCCATTCTTCTCTCAATATTATATGCCACATTGGAAAGAAGGGAAATGAAAGTGTGTTAAGTTTCTGACCACCATCCTTGGCCAGTTGAAAAGGATTTAAAGTAAGTAAGTCCTGAACTATAGAATCCTTTGGTAAGTGAATAAGTCCTGAGTTATGGAATCCTATGTCGTGTCAAAGGTCCAATGATATAATCCCATGTTCTGTATTTTCAATTCAACAATATTTGTTTTTATTTCTCACCAGCCATGGTACAGGAGGATCCATATGGTTAAGACATTAACTATCCACATGTGCATATTCATGCAGCCATCTTGTTTTCTTGATTAATGATCATTCTCTGTGCTGATGTTGCCCTTTTACTAAAAAGTGGTATTGTTTGTTAATGAAAAGTTTTCTCTCCTCTTACCCAGTATCCTTCTTAGGTCTAAAAACTACCAATTTCGGAATTAGTAACCATCTATTTTCAATAAGACAAATGAATAAGGCAGTACATATGATATACTCAGAATGGGGGTGCATGGTGGTGTAATGGTTACTGTCCTAGGAAATGCTGTTATTCTACAAGAATGGATTTGGCATTAAATCACCCACAAAGGTTGATATACCATTAAACAAAAACAAAACAAAAAACTGTCATAACCCAAAAACAACAAATAATAATACAATACAGTTACATGTACGGGTTAGCTCAGTCAGTAGAGCGTTTGGCTAGAAACCACATGGTTCCTAGTTCGATTCCGGTCCTCGCCAACTCAGCGTATGAGTAGCACAGGGATCTGTGCGGTAAAGTAAGGAGCTGATGGTAGATGTGGCGCTCCACCTCAGATGATAAAACAATCTCCTTGGTCTAGCACTAGTGAAAAGGGGATAGACACCCTCGCTGATTGGCTGATACAGACTTTAGGCCGCCCCGACAACTTTACTTACATGTATTTTTAACTCAATATTTTTCATTTCTCACTGACCATGATACAGGAGGATTCATATGGTTAAACATTAAGCCATCTTGTTTTCTTGCTTGATGATCATGCTCTGTGCTGATGTTGCCTCTTTTACTAAATGTGAACATAGAATGAATATGTAAACATCACCTTTCCCACCCATGAGCTTCGGCTTGTGGGTGGGCCCACGTTAAAACGAGGCCTTGTGCCCAGCCCATTCAAGTGGGGTATGAGGCAAATACCTGTAAACATCACCTGGTGTGAATGACAAATTCTCATGAAAGAGATTATGATGCAGATATTTTTAAATCATAATTTTTCTTATGATAATGATGAAATTTATTGTGTACAGTGCTCAGGTGCACCACAACTCATCAAAGTCTCATGTCAAGTACACAGAATAATATATTAGTGTCAGGAACATGAACAGTTTACAGTAGTAATATGCATGTATGTGTGCGCGTGTGTGCATATGTATGTGGAGAGTGGCATCAGGTATAGGGTTGGTGGACTACAGGAAGCATGGAGGCTTTGAAAGACTCAGTGCTTCGGCAGCCTACAATCGTAGTTTATGAACAATTCTCTAAAACGCAATAAATTCATTGTAGCTGTTGCTTGGGATGCACCAATCAGTTCGGCATATTCCCTTCCCTTTTTAAATAGATCCAGTGATGCGGATAGCTTTTTGATTTAGTGCATCCTGGGAAGCACATATTTACTTTGAATGAGTCCCCGGGAAAATTTATGAGTCCCAACTAAAACCATCTAACTCCTACCTTATAACCTATCCTGTGTAATACCTTTCTAAGAAACTATTGAAATGTATTTACAGTTAGCTTGAAATGGTGAGGGAAGAAAAAAGAAAAACACTGGGATACATGGATATGGTTTTACTGCGTCCTTTTAGATTTTTGTGCGTCAGGGATGCAGCACGCGTACCTATCAGCATCTCTGTAGACCTGTAAATTAACCCTTTTTATGTAGACAGTCAAAGGGAAATAACTATGCAAGACTAATACTATGCTGACATCCCATAATTTGAGTTCTATTAAATTTCCCAAGATGCAACACAACTTTCGCCCAGATGAGAAGCATTTTCAAAGTTTTTGGAGGGAAAAATTGTCCTAGAAGAATGTTGTCTTAGTAGTTCCTTGAACTGGTAAAGAGCATTTTTTTTCGAGTTGTAAAAGAGTAACTATAAAAATATATTGGGTTATTTCCTATAAGTCTAACATAAACAAAGGGGAACCACTCTTGACTGATAAATAATTTATTTATTTATTGATCTACTAGGAAAAAAGAAGACAGGGTTAAGGTTAGGGTTAGTTTAATGGGAAAATAAATAAATTATCAGTCAAGAGTGGTTCCCCTTTGTTTATGTTAGACTTACAGGAAATAACCATATATTGTTCTTTTGCATCAGTCAAGTTTTAATAAAAAAAAAAACAAAAAGAAAAAAAACTAATGATGAAATGAAATTTATTTTGTACAGTGCTCAGGTGCACCACAACTCATCAAAGTCTCATGACTAGTACATAGAATAATGTATTAGTGTCAGGAACATGAATAGTGTACAGTAATAATATACATGTATGTGTGTGCGTGCATATGTGTGTGGATAAGAGTATCAGGTATAGTGTTAGCGGATTACAGGAAGCATGGAGGCTTTGAAAGATGCAGTGTTTCGGCAGCCCACAACGACGCAGGCAGCTTATTCCATGCCTCGGTAACTGAGCGTGAAAAAATGTTTCCGAAAGTCATGTGAGCAGTGCTGTTTTCTGACTTTGTAGGCATGCCCATGTGTTAGAAACATGGAGATCAAAATGGTGCTCAAAGTTGTTGTTAAGATGATTAATGACCTTATGAGCGTTTACCAGGTCAGTTGCCAGACGCCAGAGTTTCAACGAATCCATTCCCAGGGCAGCAAGACGTTCAGAATATGGCAGATGCATGATGGAGGGTATTTGTTTTGGCATTTCTTTCTTTCTTATTATATTTCTTCTGTGTAGCATGTCCCTTTTGTTCCTTTTCTTTCTTTATAATAAAAATCCATTTCCAGGACAGCAAGACATTCAGATTATGGCAGATGCCTGATGGAGGGTATTCGTTTGGTTGCATGTCTCTGTATAGTTTCTAGGAGGCTAATGTTCTGAGTGAGATAAGAGTTCCAGACTGGTGATGCAAATTGCAAGTGTGACCGAACCATAGCTTTAAATAGATAAGCCAGTGAGCGTCTGACTGTTGAATTTCTCCCTGAAGATACATCAGGGTGCTATTACATTCATCGGTAATTTATGAGGAAGTGTGTCCCAGTCTCCTGCCTAAGAAATTGCTACCCGGTGACTATTAAAATAACGTCCCCAGCTATGTCGTCTCGGCAGTGTTACTTGAAAGAAAACAACCAACTTAGGGAGGGGGGGGAGGGCTTCTCTTATTTTTATATGAACAAATGGAGATGGGTGGATAGATATATATAAACAAAGTAAAAAATGAACAAATTGAGGTAGATAGATAGATAGATATCCATCTTCATATCTATACAAGAATTAAGACAAATTTCTATAAATAAAGAAGAATTATGACAAATTTCTAAACAAATTACGATAAATAAATAAGAATTACGACAAAAAAAGAGAAGCCCCCCGCTCTAAAATACATTTAACGCCCTAAGTTGGTTGTTTTCTTTCAAGTAACACTGCCGAGACGACATAGCTGGGGACGTTATTTTAATAGTCACCGGGTAGCAATTTCTGAGGCAGGAGACCGGGACGCACTTCTTCATAAATTACCCATTCATCAACACTGCAAGGAAAATTAGCAACAAGGCATAAATATAATAAATAATTAATACGAAGGGTCTTTTTTTTTTTTCTGTATGCAAAATTTATATTCTTCTATCGGGTGCACATCTCTTATTTAGATAACAATAATAATTATCTTTTCAGCTAGATAGGTCTGAGACCTGTCAGCTGTTTCTTATATTTAAAACATTTATCTTATTTCCATTGAATATTTATACTCTTTCCACAGTTCATCCAATTTGCCTAAAAAAGAGTTCAAAGATGTTACTTTTCGACTTAAACAGAAATTTGACCTTAAATAATCGATTTAATTAACTTAAATTCGTTTTTATAATGAAAAGCAGACGACATTTTGGCAGACCCTATTTTATTTAAATGGTGGTCCGAAAGTCTTGTCACCCCTACATATACTTTTACTTTCATTATTCCTGTAATTATTCTACTTTTAAAAAATCTTTAAAAATTATTTTTTTAGAATGTCGTCTTGGATTATTAAATTAAACAAAGTTTTTTTTAAGTACAGGGTGGTCCGAAAGTCTTGTCACACCTACGTATTGTTTTCATTTTCATTATTTCTTGCTTTAATAATATAATAAACGTCATGTAATTATTTTACCTTTAAAACAATCTTTAAAAATCAAATTATTATTCTAGAATTTCGTATTGTATTAGGAAACTATTTTACTTCTAAAAAAAAAAAAAAAAAGTATGTAAGGGTGACAAGACTTTCGGACCATCCTGTAAATACAAGAAAAACAGATCAAGGATGAGAGACAAAATTAAATTAGTATTATTTTTTTTCTTTCATGTGAAGATTTTTTTCATAGCCCTATTCAAATAAAGAAGTAAAAATAATTTTTATAGGTTTTCCCATACCAACACATAATTACAATGAAATACATTTTGCTAAAAACACCAAACAAATTAGCCAGACGTGGGATTTTAGAATAAAAAACAAATAAATAAAATTAAAATAAAACTTGCACATTTTTTGAGAGATAAAAAAGTTATTAAAAAGTTTAAAATTTTATAATTCAGAAGAAAGAAATCCTTACGAAAGAATACCTATTTTACAATTTTTTTTTAAAACCATCATAAAAAAAAATCTTATAAAATCAAGTCAATCGCATATTTTTTTCACTTTTCCTTTTATTTTTCTACGCCCAGTCAGAGTGCAAAAAAAAAAAAAAAAAAAAAAAAAAAAAAAAAAATTAATAACATCACTTAAATGCATGCATTTAAAAAAAAAATTAATTAAGATTTTTTCAAAAGAAGGTTTAAAAAAAAAAAAAAAAAAAAAAAAAAAAAAGAAAAAAAAATTTGTAAAAGAAAAAAAATGACGCCATAGACAAAATCAAATCAACCCCCTTGATTGAAAAAAAAAAAAAAAAAAAAAAAAAAAACAAACCCCCAAAAATCAGAGAATTATATGATTTTAATGAAATTTTCAGTGTTGATTTATCAATAAATGAATTTTATAATGCACTAGTTATTTTATTCCAAAACTTTCCGATTTTTCAGACCACTTAACTTTGACCCCCTCCCTTATTTTGGGGGTTGGAAAATATCGGTGGGGTTATAAAAGTGAAACTAATTACAGTATAAATAAAAAGACAAAAGGTGTGAAAAGAAAGAAAAAAAAAATTAAAGGAGCAATTTCGGTAAAAAATAAATACCGAAAATTAAACATACCCCCCTCCAATACAACAACAAAAAAACTACTCTATAAAATAGTATTTAATATTTATTTATTGGTATTTTAAGAATACCAATCTCGTCGTAAATTACTTTCATCATTCTTGTTATATTTTAATTCAACCAAGTTAATTTTTTTTGTATTATTTAATTTGCATTTCAAATTAGAAGAACTGGATAAAACATAATATGACATTAAAAAAGAAAATAGAAAAAAAGCAAAATTAAAAAAAAACAACAAAAAAACGAGGCCTCGTTAATATTACCAAATAAATACGGGTATATACAGGGTACAACATATCAAAAATATAAAATCAGGCCATATAAATAAAAAAGACAATAAACAAACGTGGTACCTGGTTAGTGAAACTCGTTAACACGAGTTATACAACTGGAAAATCCTTTTTTTCCAAGCCGGGGTAACACAAAAAATCCCTTTTTCTTTACCCCCCGGATCTGGAATGTTTAACAGGTGGTCGGGTTAAGATATTTTCCCGTAATATAAACGGAAAGGAGAAAATATAATCGATAATTTGACTTAATTATCATTATCAAAAAATAAAAATAAAAATGACATGTCTTTTTTATGAAGATAAATAATTGCTTTTTTTTTGTTTTTGTAAATTTTAAAACCAATGATGAATTGATTGTTTTGTTGTCATCGGGAAAAATGTCGAAATATCCGGTTTTGAGGGGTCAAAGGTCGAGAGCGTAAAACGGTATTAGTACAACTACTAGTGAAAAACATTTTATACAGACTGATTATGTAAATATTGATGTTTTTTTATCACGACAACACGTTGGATTACCTACAAAGTATGGAATACCATTCGCATCAAAAATTTTTGTTTACGTTTATATTTACGCCTTATAACAAAGCTTTTTAGTTCGCGCGCACACGCACCCCACACACTTTGATAGTATAAGTGAGTTGATATTTTGGTACAATTGTTGGGATGATATCATTAGACTGCCATTTTACGTATAAATAACATTAGATAACGGAAACTCCCGAAGTAGCCTAACAACACTAACACTAACCCTAATCCTAGCGTCTCAAAGGTTTCGGGTATTTCCGTGAAATATAATGCATTTTATACGTAATCTAATGATATTATCTCTCTTGTGCTATTCTGCATTAGTACTGATATTTTCATGTTATGTTATTTATTTATTTTTTAGATATACAATATATATGAAAAACTGTCTTATAGAAATATTAAACCAGAATAAATTTTACATAGAAACTAATGCATAAAAATAAATTAAAATATCTAAATAATATAATATAGCTTTATGGCCACCCGTAGTAAAAATAATATATATATATATTGGCATTAGAGTCGTACGTTGGCTATTTATGGCATTAGTCATGTTGGCTATTATGAATTTTTACGTGTGGTGTTAATATCATAAATGCATTGAAATTTAAATTTGAAGATAATTCTTTTCGTTTAATATCAGAAATTCGCCTCACAATCTTAATAACATAACATATTATTAATAAGAAAACAAACGTTTTTACTAGATGAGCCACGGCATTCACTTCGTGTTGTCAACAATATTTAAAAAAATGTACGCGTCCTTTACGAAGGGAAGAAAGAAATCGTTTAAAAATACTCAAAGGAAAATTAACACCAATTTTTGTGTTAGGACGAAATATAAAAAAATGGTTGTTTTCTTAATTATTTTAAAATTACCTTTTGTGTATATTGCGTGTTGGGCCGGCGTCTTTATCTCATTTTTTTTTACTCACCTCATATTTTAAAAGAAAAGAAAATTTTTTTTACCCAGGCCGTTCACCACGGGTAGGTAGTGTGTTTGGTTGGTTTTTACGGCATGTCAACCATTGTTGGGTTATTTCATACCGAAGACGTGTTATTTAATTCATTCTTGATGATATTCAATTTTTTTTTATCAAACTCATTTTTTTAAACACATTTTTCGTAAAACTCATTTTGGGATCTATTTAACCCGTAGTAGATGGGACCCTAAATTTAAAAAAAAATTGAAATAGCCCACTAATTAGGACTGATCCTATTCTAGTAGTGACCACACTAAGCGGAGTAATGGTGATGAAGGGATACTCCACAGTCCCCAAATCTCCAGAATTGGAATTTCACTATTAGATGCAACCATGGGTAGAATTTGACAAAAGGTCACAAGTATGGGGCATCCAGCGAGGATCGAACTCACATTTCAGTAGGAATGAACTTGCGAGAAAATAAATGAAGGAGAGATACAAACAAAAGCTATACTTAAAGTAAAGGCCAGGTAGTTTTGCAATTGGCGTCTTAGACTGGAGGTGGACAGGGCATACGGTGGTTTAAATCTAACCTACGGGGTGATCCGAAAGTCTTGTCACCTCTAAATATTGTTTTAACTTTCCTTTTTTGTTTTAATAATATGGTACAAATGCAGAATAGCGTGCAAGAGATGATATCACTGGAATCGCATTTTACGTACGAATAGAATTAGATTACGGAAACTCCCGAAGTAGCCTAACACTAACCCTAACCCTAACCCTAACACGGTACTAATGCAGAATAGCACACAAGAGATAATATCATTAGATTACGTACAAAAAACATTACATTTCACGGAAATACCCGAAACCTTTGAGATGCTAGGATTAGGATTAGGGTAAGGGTTTGTGTTAGTTTTAGTTAGCCATGTGCAAAACACGCTCTTTTAATAGGCACGGGGATTGTTAAAAAATATTTTAAAACGTCAATAAAAAATTGAAAATTAACTTTTTAATGTTTTCTTTTACGTTTAATATAAAGAACAATTCCAAGTTTATGTGTTATAAAAAAGAAAAAACAAATTTCTCTTACATAAAACCTAAATTTAGCATTTAAAAGTAAATTCCCGTAAATTCCTGCAAATTCTTAATCTTTGTTGACATAGTTATCGCATCTTGACGTGTGCACTATTTCTTTGTATGGAGAATCGTACGTATACTTTCTTTTTGAAGCAAAAACAAATTACTAATTTAGCATTTCCTTGATGTCTCACGATTTAACTTATTGACCTCAACAACCCAGCGCTGCAACAACAACAACAACAACTACAAGAGTTTTCCTCAAACCAAAGCGTATATTATTTCCGGTAGATCCGTCAATAAGAATGACGACAATTTGTAATTCAAACATTATTTTCAAAATTTTAAAAATAAAAACCGAAATATGTTATGTCATTATTTTTAGCTTGATATTTTTTATACAATACTTTCTTTGATTAATAAATACGATTTTGATATCCGCTAAACAGAAGTATTTATTTTACATTTTATAAATTTTTAAAAATCCCTGAAAAAACAAAAAAACAAAAACAAAAACAAAAAAAAGTAGACAATAGGAACTTTTAATATAAAATTCTTTAGAAATTTAGGAAAAAAAAAAAAAAAAAAAAAAAAAAAAAAAAAAAGATACATATTTTTTCTTATTTACGAGATTTAAGTTTCAATGTTTAAGATGCCCTATTACCAAAACCGAATTAGTTGCGATTTAGTTTTTTTTTTACATATTTTCCGTCGTTAAATTATCTTTCCAAAAATGTAAAAATTATTTATATCAAAAAAAAAAAAAAAAAAAAGAAAAAAAAAAGATCTTTGTACGGGGGATCAATGCGCGAAACAAAAAATAACGAAAAAAATTATTAGCCTTTTCAATTTAGTAAACATTTATTTACAATAAAAATTCGTCTTTTATTACTTTATATACCGAAAGTTTTATTAAAATCGGATTGTTAGTTTATTTTATATGATTTTTCTGTGATCACCCTTTTTTTAGAGCCAGCGAGAAAATGCACATTCCTAGTTTTAGTGTTAGGGTTACTAGGGTAGAGTAGCACGCAAGAGATAATGCCATTAGATTACGTATAAAAATATTACATTTTGTTACATTTCACGGAAATACCCGAATCCTTTGAGACGTTAGGATTAGGGTAAGGGTTAAGGTTAGTTTTAGAGTCAGGGTTAGGGTTAAGGTTTGGCTACTCTAATGCTATTTATACGTAAAATGCGATTCTAATCATATTATCTCTTTCTAGAATGAGAAAAAAAATAGAGGGGAAAATAATAAATATTCGACTTGTTGACAATGCAGTAAAATCTTCAACAACTCAAAATCGCGACTCGCCTCCTGTCGTCACCCACTTCTACTTATACTAATTTCTCCCTCAACATCCGAGTGTCTGCGCCCCACACACGAGATTCTCGAGCCAAACCCGACCGCCGGAATCCTCATAGCTATCATCCGGGCACCTGGCGCTTACACCCGGGACTGTAGCTTCTCGACTTCGGTGACAATGTTTGCATTCTGAAGGAAGCGGGTTCGATTCTACAGTCCGACATGTCAGGCAAAGCCTAGCCCACATCCTTCGAGAATACGTCAGGCATTGACGTTCGCCACTCACCTCGTGTTCTCTGTCACACTCTTGTGCGCTATTCTGCATTTGTACCAGAATAATAAACGTCATGTAATTATTTTACCTTTAAAAAATAAATTATTTTTTCGAATTTCGAATTGTATTATGTAATTATTCAACCCTAAAATATATATAATGGCTGACAAGACTTTCGGACTACCGTGTACAATAATAGAGAACATTTTTTTTAGTAAGGGATTAGTGATATCTAATTAGCAATTGTAATTATCACTAGGAATCTATTGAATGTTTGGAGGCGGGGAAGATGTTTTAGTTAAGTCCCCGCTCTCCAAGTACCGATATTAGCATTAGTATATCCGTAATATACTAACACTAAATACAACGGAAAGAAAGACAAAATAAACTCATTTGTATATACCAAGAACATTTAACATTTTATATACACTGTAGGGACACAAAATATAATTATCTCTCTTTTGGGATTGTAGGTGGAACTTCCTACGTCACGTGTCCGTTGGTCACGTGACAATTCAAACCCTTAGCCCTCCTTCAAAATGTACCACCAAAGATTTTGCATGCTCATTTAAAAAAAATAATTTAAATGAATTTAAGGGAGATAACTACGGTCGTTTGTAAACAAATATTTACCAAGTTATTAACTCCCTTACTTGATTTTCACGTTCAAATTTATCGATCAAATAATGCATTTAAAATGGATATTATAGAATAATGCGCAACTTCCATTCGGAGATAAATTGAGATTTACACTCTTCTAGATCCATAGTCTTGAAAACAAGTAAAATGTTTTCATATAAATGTTATGTCCACGGAATGAAACAATTTCAGACTCTGGTCCATAGCTTATCCCTCTTTTAGTGACTCGACTCTAACTTTGACTTTTACTTACCGAAGTATTCAGTGTTAGGTTATCATTTCGATATCCTCATGCATTATAAGAATACGGTTGTTAGCTTCGAACTAATAATCCCGCTAATTCTTATAACGTAAGTGGTAAAAGAAGAGAATACACAACAGTTATAATTATACACATATTGTGCCACAAACAAGCAGTATGTGAATGGGGCCACAAAATAGAAAAAGTCTAACTTGATAGCCATGTGACTTTACCGTTACCAGGCACGGTTAAAATAAAACGTTTCTACTGTTCAAAGACTAAAGGCGAAAGGAAATTGAGAATATTTTTCCTGACATGTGACCTCCTGCAGGATCCCCTATTGGACATGCAAATTATCTAGAAGATAATGATTTATTTTGTCCCTAAAAATCAATCATTATTTTTAAAAATTGATCATTTGAAAGTCATCTATACATATACAAAGGGCAGTTGTGTGTATGTATGCATGGCCGGAAGAAATTACGAAAATAAAACAGTTAACGACAAGTATATATATATATATATTATATATATACTGTTACCGAGTCCAACGTTTTGTGCAAAAATTATAAAGATTTCATTTATATTCGTGAAGATATTTAAAAATTAAAACAGCATTAAAATTCTCCACCAAAATGTCCGTAAAACTCAAAGATAAATAAATCAATATGGAAATGCAAAACATTTCAGGCCAGATTGACATAAGGTCTATTTACGTGGGTTTTTTTATGGGGCATCCAGCGAGGATTAAACTCGCTATTCAGGAGTAATGGATCTGCAAGACTAGCTTCGAGTTTTATTTTTTTATTTTTGTCTTTTTCTCCTCTACCCAGGTGACGCTGGACAGTCGCTTCTAATTGTTAAGTAATGATTTTGATCCAGAACATAATTGCTCAAAATATGAATATTTATTGGCGGGAGATTATCTACTGCCTCTTGCAAATACCCCTGCATAAGCTGAATCGTTGCTGCGTAACCTAGATAAGGCAGCAAGTAGTATTGGCCTCTATATGAACTCAGCTAAAACGGAATTCACATATTTTAAACAAAAAGGTAACATTTCCACACTAGATGACAAGCCTTTGAAATTATTAGACCAATTCACATATTTAGGAAGTACTATCTCATCTATTGTTGGAAATTTATTAGGGGACACTCGTGCATGTTCAAATGGGCAAATCACAGCCCTTCTAGAGATCACGAGAGGACAATTGTAAAAGCAAGATCTCAAACGTCTTTCACCCTCTTTTTGACCATTCCCACGCGGTGGCTCTACGATACCAGATAAGGCACCCTCTTCGCATCACTATAAATCCACGAAGGTAGACCAGCAGTGTTTTCTCCTGCAGTTCACTACACAGGAGCATAGATCCGTCAACTCGAGAACTACTACAAATTCCAGGCCAACAGAACCAAGCTACCAGGAAACTTTTATACAGTTAAGTTTTCACGCAGGCATATCTTTCTGCAACCAATCCTTAACCCCTACTGACCTAAATCCGACCTAACTAAACTAAATCTTGGACAATGAACTCTGTGAACTCTGTGAATACTACCATTCACTTTTATAC
The DNA here is from genome assembly GCA_023376005.1 of Doryteuthis pealeii. Lineage (NCBI taxonomy): Eukaryota > Metazoa > Mollusca > Cephalopoda > Myopsida > Loliginidae > Doryteuthis > Doryteuthis pealeii. The sequence goes on along the minus strand of CM042159.1, from coordinate 21,321,696 downwards.
ATTTTTGTGACTATTGTACATTTTTATGCTTTGTATATTAATGTTGTAGGTGACTCACCTATGACACGAACATGGACTTACCCAAAGGGTATATATTTAACAGAGTAAAGCTACTCAAACGAGTAGTACCAGATACAGTTTTTCGTGTAAGCTGTAACGAGAAAACCCTTCCATTGTACGTTGATATATATTGCTGAATACAATCTGTTCCCTACATTTTATACCCGTGTTGAGTTATTATTCATTGACCCTTAAACGGGTCATAACAATTAAATGCTTTTCGTAGTATCTAAGGATGTCGCTTCCTTTCTTCAGTAACAGCGCCCAGCTTCTCACTGCTTCTATTTGTAATTGTATCCATCCCCCACAATCCTTAGGAGTGTAAAAAGCTTTACTTTAATTTTTATACTACAGAAAGCGATGGCTATATACAATTAGGAAAGGATTGGACTACCATAGACAGATTATCGATCATTTGGAAATCTGATCCCTGATAAGTTAAAGCGAGAATTCTTCAAATAAGATAATATCAATAGAATTGCATTTTACGTATGTATAGCATTAGATTACTAAAACTCCCGAAGTAGCCTTACCCTAACCCGGACTCTAACACTAACACTAACCCTAAAACTAACCCTAACACTAACCTTAGCGTCTGAAAGGTTTCGGGTATTTCTGTGAAATGTAATGCTTTTTTATACGTAATCTAATGACCTTGCACGCTATTCTGCATTAGTACCGGTTTATTTAAGTAATAAAACAATGACTAACAATATAGACGTTCTTACTATGTATAGAGTAAAGTTTGAAAGACTTGACAGTCTAATGGAGAGGGAATTTGAAGATATCTAGTATATTCTGTTTTAGTCAATCCCCCCAGAGGTAATTTATAATCGACTGCTCTTGGAACAGGTCCGAATTTCTCTATTTAATATTAGCGCCAAAACTTCTGAGCACATCACATAATTGCTATGTTTGATCACAGAAAGGCTCTCCGTCACTTTACTCCACACATAGAAATAAACGTACTTTACTGAACCAAAATATCTTCAGATTTGATGCAATGGTTATTTTCATTTATCTTATTTATTTCGTTACTGGACACGACAGAACTCTCCTAACGTCGTTATAGATAAGACACATGACGAAAAGAAAGCACTTTCTTGGCACTTAGAGACGACAGGTAACGGTTGGATTTGTCTATTTATTTTATAGGCTATGCTTTTAAGCCTAACGAACGCGTGAGAAAAGACTCAGATAAAATAAAACAATTTAAAACACGATTACTTCCTTGCCAGTTAAACTCTCCCAACATTCTTATAAAATATACGTGACAAAAAGAAATCACTCTTTTGGATAGTTGGCTGGTTGGTTGGATTTTACGGCATGTCAACCCTTATTGGGTTATTAAGAGGAATAAGAGGATAAGATGAGAATTAGAGAGAATAAATATGAAGAGAATAAAATGGAATAAGAACGAAGAAAGGAATAAGAAAAAAAGATGGGAATGTGGTTGGCTGGTTGGTTGGTTGGATTTGACGGCAGGTGAATTCATTGGTTGGAGCTGACCCAAGGTGAATGTCGTAACAGGAAATAAAAAAAGAAGAGACATATGATGGTTTGGTTGGTTGGTTTGTTTTACGGCATATCAATCCTTTTCGGGTTATTTAATGCCAAAACAGGTCATTTTGAGAAACAAAGGACTCGAGTTGTTTACAGTATCCACTGTTGCTTAAGTGGTCACTCAATTAACTATTGAGCAGGCTCATCGCAGGTAGATAGATAGAAAGAAAGACACTGGGACAGATATAATCAGGCTGGGGCATATATATATATATATATATATATATATATATATATATATATATATATATAGATAGATAGATAGATAGATAGATAGATAAAAAGAAAGACACTAGGACAGATATATAGAAACAGGCTGGGGAAGATAGATAGATAGAGGCTTAGAAACAGGCTGTAGAAGATAGATAGATAGATAGATAGATAGATAGATAGAGACAGGACCGATAGGCAGAAACAGGCTAGGGATAGGTAGATAAACAGACTGGAGAAGATAGATAGATAGATCGACAGATAGATAGATAGATAGAAAGAAAGAGACTGGGACAGATAGATAGAAACAGGCTAGGGATAGATAGAAACAAGATAGATAGATAGATAGATAGATAGATAGATATTAACAGACTGGGATTGGTAGGTTGCTTATTTGTTTTGTTTTACGGCATATTAACCCTTTTCGGGTCATTTAATGCCGAATTAAGTCATTTTCATAGACAAAGGACTCAAGTTGCTTACAGTATCTGCTATTGTTTAAGTGGTCACCTAGTTAAGCATTAAAACAGGCTTATTGCTGCTTAACTTCCTGGATCTTGCGGGGACCGGTGCTGAGATCGTATCAGGTACTACCATTCCGGGTCAGAGTTGGTTGGCTGGTTGGTTGGAATTTACGGCATGTCAACTCTTGTTGGGTTATTTTATGCCGTAGACCTTTACTCATTCTTGTTAGGTATTAAATGTTTTTTTTAAACTCATTTTTTAATCTAACCCATAAATGGGACCTAGGAGTAATAGAGATGAGGGGGTTCTCCACACTTACGGACCAGAATGAACCTGGGAGTAATGACAATGAAAGGGTACCTCATACTCCCCAGATCTCCAAAACTGAAGCCTCATTATCAGATGCAGTTTAGTCTCTTTCACAGGGCACCTCTTTTTGGCTGTTTCATTTGTCAGATTCATTGATTTTTCTCTATAAAAATTCTATGGATATATAGATTGGGGGAGGTCGATTTTTTACTTTCAAACTATGATTAATACGTAAGTAATGATTAATTCGTAAGTAAACTTATAACACGCTATCACTATAATCAACTTTCAAACTATAAACAAAAAAATCAAAATGAGGTGGTCACTACTAAAATAGGCTAAGTCCTAATTAGTGATCATCCTCCACACATTAATACAACAACCAACATTACGTTTTTTGTTTTGTGTGACATTGTTTATATTGTGTGTAATGTGTGAAAATAAACCTTCTTCTTCTTCTTCTTCTTCTTCTTCTTCTTCTTCTTCTTCTTCTTCTTATTATTATTATTATTATTATTATTATTATTATTATTATTAGTAGTAGTAGTAGTAGTAGTACAAAATAAAAAAACGACCTCCGGGCGTTGTAAAAATAGATTTTTAAAACATATTGCCTGAAGGGTGGGAGTAAAAAATTCAAGGTCAGCGAGTTTGTACCCTAAGTAAGTAAAATCATCAAATTCATTAAAGGATCAAAAAATAAAACAATTTGAAATGTAAACTTTAAATATGTATTAAAATAAAACAAACTATATATAGATATATAATACCAGTCATGTATTTATTAAAACTTGTTTTAAAAAACAATGATGACTGTCTAATGCTGCATGTTCAAATTTTGAATGTATTTATTCTATGTTATGACGATTTTGAGTAATGTGACGTAAGCAGTGACGTAATTTTTGTTACAGACAAAAACCGGAAGCGAATCTTCATTATTAATAGATTATTATACAGACAGCATATTCTAAGCCCCATCGGCAGGGCTTTTACGCCTTGACAGTCTAAGGAAGCAATGTCTTTACTTGAAGGAGGTGGCGACAAAAGGAATCTTCAAACGACGGAGGGGGTGTCCTGTTGGTGCAGTGGCTGAAGTGCTGGACAGTGAAATTGTAGTTAACGAGTTCGAACTCGTGTCACGCGATTACATTCACTTTTGGAGGCGCGTGGTGTAATGGTCAGAGTCGTAGGAAATGGACTCGTCGATCCGAGTTCAAATCCTATACGAGATTGTTTACATTTCACATAGCGCTAATACCATTGCGAAATATATGCATCCAACTACTCTCCCTCCAGCTATGGGTAAATAGTGTGCTTTTTGATCTTTTGTAACCAGTCTAGAAGAAGGAAAACTATGAATTCAAACCTGTTAAACCTCGGTTAAGAATTTGACCTTATACTACACCCTGCTCGTGTGGAGGGGTTGGTAAATATATATTACGTTCACTTTCGGACTAATACTCTTGGGAAAGGTATGCACCTCCTCATCTGCCCCACTATAGGTTAAATATTTGGTTGGTACATAATTATTGTGGTTTTTTTCAACAAATTTGTTGAAAAAGAAAAAGCCGCAAAAATTATGCACAATCCCAAATTCTTTTACAAAGATGGTCTTGGCATTAAATAACCGACGAATGTTGATATGCCATTAAACAGAGAAACGAAACGAAACCTGAAATGAAAGAATTCTTGGAGGGAAGATGTCTACGTTGGAATTTTACAGGCTAGTACTTCAAAACTAGATTCCTGGAATTCAGTCGAATTCCTGTCACTGTGTTTGCTGAAACTGGCAGATGACATTTTTCTGATTTTACAAGAATCTTTCGTAGATAAAATTCTGATTGGTTGGTTGGTTGGTTGGTTGGTTGATTTTAACGGCATATCAACCCATCTGGAGTTATGTAATGCCTAACAGTTATGAAGTAATATATGTTGTATATTTTTGATTATACTTTTTAGTAATTGGTTTTAACAATGTGTTAGCACCATTTGGGGTCATGTTGTATGGTATTGATTAAGTTCATGTCTATATTCTATGGTATAATTCTATTTCCCTCAAAAAGGACAGAATGTCCTCCATGTTGACATTTTCAAATAGATCTTTCATGTTGTTTGCTGTAAAATAACGGTTTCTGATGTGCGCAAAAAACCTGCATTCCATGAATAAGTGTTTAACAGTAAAATTTGAGAGAGAGAGAGAGAGAGAGAGAGAGAGAGAGAGAGAGAGAGAGAGAGAGAGAGAGAGAGAGAGAGAGAGAGATTATTATACTTTTTGCATATTGTAATATGCATTTAGTAATAGCTCTTAAATGAACATATCAAACGTTGTAATAATTAAATAATCATACAGTGGTATATCTACAGGTCCTGCTAGTATGTGTTTAATGTTTTAAGATATATTTTTTTTCTAAATCTGTTGGTAAAAAGGGAGGCTACTTCTGTTTGATGAATTCCAAAATCGTCTGCGCGAAAGTTTCCAGTGCCTATTTGTTTGATGACCGAAAACAAAAACACGCTGGGAACTTTTGCACATATCTAAAAAAGAAGATTATGCAAACAGATCATCCTGTGGCTCCAGTAAAATGTAATACCAGCAGATTTACTGACTCAGCAAATCTTCTACGAAAGTGAGAGTAGCCTCCCTTACTTTACCGACATATCTCTAAAAATCGCTCATAAGGAATTCCTAAAAAATTCCTGAAAAAATATAGCTGATGTATTTTTATTCATTTTAAATAATGTCTATTAATAGAAATGTTATGGAGAGAGAAATCGATATCGTGTCTATTTCAGTTAGAAATGAATTTTGTCTAGTAGTGACCTTATTTCCCAATATATGTATTTGCCAATAACTCCGTAAAAGCAGGATATGACACAAGGTCAATTTTAAGCGGAGTTTACCAGATTTAAATTCAGATTTATTCTTCTAGACCGTTTGCCATACCAAGTTTAAAGAGCCCAGTCTGCCTTACTGTTTACCCATAGTTAGATGGAGAATAGTTAGATTCATACCTTTCCCAAGGGTATTGACCTTATTTCCCTATATATGTATTTGCCAATAACTCCATACGAGCAGGATGTGACACAAGGTCAATTTTAAGTGGAGTTTACCAGGTTTGAATTCAGATTTTTTCTTCTCCTAGACCGGTTGCCATACCAAGTTTAAAGAGCCCAGTATGCCTTACTATTTACTCATAGCTAGAGAAATAGATTCGTACCTTTCCCAAGTGCTACATGAAATGCAATCGGCTTAGTCTTGGATTTGAACTCCTGTTGCCGTGTCCATTTCCTATGATGACAAGCACTACACCATGGACACTTCCTGATTTCCCTAATGTCGGTATCAGCCAGACAGCGAGGGAGTCTATCTCCTTTTCACTCGCGCTAGACCAAGGCGATTGTTTTTGCGTCAGAGGCAGAGCACCACACCTACAATCAGCTCATCACTTTACAACACAGATCCCTGTGCTACTCATACGCTGGGTTGGCGAGGGCCAGTATCGAACCAGGAACCTTTCGATTCCTAGGCAAGTGCTCTACCGACTGAGCTAAACCGAATTGTAATTTGATTGTTTATTTAAATTAGTAGAACCGATATATATATATATATGTAAAAGGAATGACTTACAACATGAACTTCCACAGTTAGCTGTAATTAATCAATATCTTGATTAATTCAGTGGACTTAACTCTGAAGATCCTTATGGTGAAACTCGAATAGGTTATTTCTGTACACACTACAATAATATATATATATATATATTAACTTTCCCCCTCCACTTTACATGATAGTTATTCTCTGTTCAATCAAATCTTCACTAACTTCCCTTCCCCTCAAATTCATCACCACTCACTTTCTCTTCTATAAATACAAATGTACGTACTTTGTTTTGAATAAAGTTAGACTGATGAAGTTCCTCGCGTAAAGCGGAATGAAATATTTCTCTCCTACTTCTACTTGTTTGAGTTATTATTTTTTGTCCACTTTTCCTTTTACCTTACCTCATTTACACACACACACACACACACATATATATATATATAAACACACACACACACACACACACACACACATATATATATATATATATTATATATATATATATGTTGTACCGGCCGTTCCTACAGTGGAGAATATACACCGAGTGAAAAGGTTGTACTGTTACCGTTTAGCGGCAAGCTAGCCGTTCTTGTACCTTATTGTAAATACACTTGTCTCATTTTACCCTACCTCGACTTGACTTCTTTTTTTACTGTTGAACTAACATCACACAATATATATATATATATATATATATATATATATATATATATATATCCTAAACACGTGATAATCTCAAAACAAGCATCTTGTAAAGAATTGTGGAGGTAGAACGGAAACGCGGATGACAACACAAGAGTTTATTTGACAATATCAAGGGTTGGACAGGGTTGACCTTCCCGGATCATCTCTTGACAGCTGTCAACCGAGTAGCCAGGAGGAGAGTGTCTGTTTGTTCAGCCTTTAGTGACGTCACGACGACTCGAAAGTTCAGGGAGTATGATGATGATGATGATGATGATGGTGAGGATTAATTAATTTTCATGTTGTAACATGTCTTTTATCATAGGCAAACGAGAATTTCCCCCTTAGACAGTCTCAGGTAGGGGTCTCAAATTCAAGGATTCAAAACGCTCCCCCCGGGGGTGGGGGGCTGATAGGCACAGGGGACCAAGTCAGATGAGATGTGGAGGATGTGATTTCCACCTGCTAATTTGCAATATAAGCTGATTGGATGTTATTTTTCTACATCAAAATCAACGCGCATATGTTAATACTTGGGGATATGTGAATTACTACAACGGCTTAGCTCAGTCGGTAGAGCGTCAGCCAACGAACTACAAGGTTCCGGGTTTCGATACCGACCCTCGCCAACTCAGCGTACGAGTAGCACGGGGATCTGTGCCGTGAAGTAAGGATCTGATAGTAGGTATGGCGCTCCACCACAGATGAAAAAACAAAACAATCTCCTTGATCTAGCGATAGAGAAAAGGGGATAGACTCCCTCGCTGTCTGGCTGATACCGACGTTAGGCCACCTTGACAGCTTTTCTTACACACACACACACACACACACACACAGACACACACACACACACACACACATATATTATATATATAAATATATATATCTGTGTGTAATTAAAAACTGATTTCAACTTTAACACCAGTTTCAGTTAACTTGGTTTGAGAGGTAAATAAACAACGATGTGTTTTGATATGGCTTTTTTAGCCGACAATTTTTGGGAGAATATGTGCTTAATTGAAGTAGTAATTAATTAATTATTAATTAATTAATTTTCAAAATTAGGTATTACTTCAATTAGGTACATATTCTCCCAAAAATTAACTTGGTTTATAAAAGTTTTAAATGGATCTCTCTTTCTCTCTCTCTCTCTCTCTCTCTCTCTCTCTATCTCTCTCTCGCTCTCTATCTCTCTCTCTCTCTCTCTCTCTCTCTCTCTCTCATATATATATATATATATATATATATATATATATATAATATATATATTTGTTGATAAAATGTATGCATTTTTCCTCTAAAGAAAGAATACGAAAGCAATTCGTAAAACTTACCAACTTTTATTGCGACTACAACCAGACCTGAAAATAAATAACAGAAAGAAAATCTACGTTAATGGACATTCTGTTTGTAGAATTATAAAAAGCAGTTACGGTTTCCTTTAAATATTTACATGTGTGTGCTTCATGGATATGAAACTAAATCCTTGTTGGTCGTATTTTAATCCATTGGGTTATTTTATGCCGAAGACATTTTTGTTTTATTCATTCTTGATGGCTACACAGTTTTTTCCAAAAGTCAATTTTTTAAAACACTTTTAAAACTCATTTTTTCCTTCTATTTAACCCATAGATAGGACCCTATCAAGTACTACAACTCAGAGTGGATATGGGAGTAATGGTGATGAAGGGGTACTCCACATATCCCAGAGCTCCAGAATTGGAACTATCAGATATAGTTTAACGTCATACCCAGGATACTAAGACCCTCAGCCACCGCCTTCTAGCACATATATGATAAAAAGGGTTGGGGCTTACCATAAGGGCAATACGGTTGGGACAACCACGTAAGTGCTAGGGCTTGCCATGACTAGCCACTTAATTGGAGTGGGGCTCTCTATAACCACCCGTCTAGCCTAAGTAAGGGCTATAGTGGAGTGTTGCATGTCATGGACTGCTCAGCCACCAGGATTCCGTCATTTAATAGAGAAATCGTTAATAAATAAGATACTGATTAAGATTAAATAATGATTATTTCATAATCGTTGAGAATATAATTTAAAAAAACTAATGAAACCGTATCGTCAGTGATGACGTACTTTCGGTTACAGAAAGACAGTTACACAATCTCAGTGATAATAATAATAATAATAATAATAATAATAATAATAATAATATATATATATATATATATATATATATATATATAATCAATAGTAATGGTATTATGGATGATTTGGATTCATAACTTAAAGTGCAACACTCAACTTGGAGTATATATATATATAATATATATTATATATATATATATATATATATATATATATATTATTTTATGCTCCAAGTAGAGTGTTGCCCGTCATAGACTGCTCAGTCACCAAGATTCTGTCCTTGAGCATCACGGGTCGCCATTCGCGGTCAATAGGTGGCCCCATTGGGGGGGGGGTCCTACTGTTACGATTTTAGTGGCCATCCTTTAGGCTTCAAGCAAGAGTGCTCGTCCAGCGGAGATCCTTTGTGTTAAGCAGAGCGCAATCCTTGGTAAAGAATCCATTGGCTGTTCCTTGGTGCTCCTCCGTATTGCAAGTCCTTCGTCAATGATTGCAAATGGACGTCTCTCAGTATCAGCGATAAAGTAGTTAACCAACCACGTATTCGGGCTGTTGATTGGCTGAGGTATAAACCACGTGACCTCGCTTCGTCTATAAATTTAAGTGGTGTAATGTAGCACACCTTATGTCAACCAACAGGTTTTTAAATCCTTGTTGGCATCTGTTGTGGTCGGGTTAGGGGCCAGAATAAAGACATAAGAGAAGAAATGAGTTAAACAAATATATTAACAAAGAACAGTAGTACAGATATATACCAATGAGTCGGTTACACGCGAGTCTGTCTTATCGGCTATCCAATGAAATATTAATTCTCGTTTAAGTGCAGAACCTGCTGCTATTTATACTTAGAAGCGTTCATGCGTGCGTAGTAAATTACCATAACAGCATCGTGTTTAGGGAACAATTGACCATGAGTTTTATAGCTAAGTATATATATTTACCAACCCCTCCGCACGAGCAGGATGCGACACAAGGTCAATTTCTTAAGCGGAGTTTAACAGGTTTGAATTCAGAGTTTTCCTTCTCCTAGACTGGTTACCTAACCAAGGTTAAAGAGCCCAGTTTGCCCTACTATTTATCCATAGCTGGAAGGAGAGTAGGATTCATACCTTTCCCAAGGGTATTAGCGCTAAGTGAAATGCAATTACCACGTCCAGAATTTGAACTCGGGGCGACGAGTCCATTTCCCATGACTTTAACCATTGCACCACGCGCTTCCTTTATAGCTAAGTATATGGTGACAGATGGTGACAAAAAGAGTTCAGAATTGCACCTTTTTTCGTATATACTCAAAACCGTTGTTATTCAGGAAGCGGGATTTCTGAGTGTACAAATGCAAACTTCGTTAGCATTGCTCCCCTGTGGGGGTGCCTCGGACGCTGAGTACTGAACCTGATCCTTATTTCTGGGTGCGATCTAGGGGGTGGGTGGGAGCTATCTGAGATTGGACTAATATATTTTCAACCAAAATATGTATCGAAGTATATTTTTCAATGCCTGGGTACAAGTACTTGCAATTGTGTTGTAGAGTAGCTAACACCCCTTCAGCACTATACCAGATGGACTGGCTCATAGCCATAAAATAGCCTACGATTAAAGTAGATTAACTAGCCGAATAATATTCAGACTGACTTTGCTGCGTTGGCTATGCCAAATTGACCCTCCTCTATTTAGTGTAAGTTTTGTCTTGTTAATTGTTTGTACTTATTTGTTCTTTGTATGTATTCGTTTGGTACCGGATGCTGGTGCTTAATAAATGTATTAAGCACACCATTCTTCTCTGTATCTTTCCACCTCAAGATAGATCAATCAATTGATTTTAACGGCATATCAAACCGTTTAGGGCTATTTTATCCTAGAGTTTAGAGAATTGCGTTCATGGTACGTTTATATTTTCATTTTTTCTGTAGTTGCTTCTTTAGAGTTTTTTTTGCACACGATCCTATCAAATACGAATAATTTTCTATTTGACCCATAGATAGAATCCTAACAGTTAATACTATTCCGAACCAGAGTGGACCTGGGAGTAATGGCAATGAAGAGGTACTTCACATTCCCCAGGTGTTCAGAACTTGAGCCTCACCATCAGATGTAGTTTAGTGTTATAGCCAGGACACTTCCTTTTTTGGTGGTGGTGGTGGTGGTGGGAGTCTTATCCTTCTACAATGGATTGGATTTTGCATTAGTATTTGTTCGATTTTTTATTATCATAAATGTAGATCTATGACTACTTAGAATGGTTCTCTAACGTAAATTCCACACATTCTAGAACGGACCACACTATCAAAAAAGTACACTTGTGGCCTTTATATAGACTATGTAACGGTTAAGACACGTTTAAAAAAAAATTAGCATTGACTTTCTGTCAAACTAGGCAAAGATTAGCAGAGAGCTAAAACATTAAATTGATTACCCCCCCCCACCGCCGAAAAAACTCCCAACAAACTGTTAATACTAAAAACATTTGTATACCAATAATTTTGATTATTGTTGTCCTCATCTTTATTGTGGTATGTATGAACTCAACGTTTAGACCGCTGTATCCTCCGGCCTTTCTCAGTCGTTCTCTGTGTATGCGAGCATAGTAATGATGCAGCCGGGGAAATCATTTTTAATAGTTTGACAGTTCATCAAACAGGTGTCGAAGACCCAGGTTGGGTCATTGCTATGCTCGGATACACAGGAAACACATGAGGAAGTCCAGAGGATACAGCGGACGAAACATTGTGTTTATACATATCGCAATAAAAATGAGGACAACAGTCCGATATATCAAAGTCATTCACATCAAACTTCATCTAAAAAATACAGACAAATAATGTTAATATCAAATATAAACAATATCTTTTCGTCTCTGAATATTAAGTCATTCAGGTAGAAAAAAAAGTGTAATAATATCTCACACGTGAAACTTGTAGTATGACCGATTGTGACGACGACGGACACTGATAGTTAAATATTTGATGTAATAGAAAAAAAAAGAAAAAATAAACAAAAAAAAACAAACAAACAAAAAACATCGTTTTATTTTTTTTACAAGAATAACATCTTTATTATAATAGAGATTGTGTAACTGTCTGTCTGTAACTGAACTACGTCATCACCAGCGTCACAATTCCCTAAGTTATTAACGTCATATTCTCAATGGTTATTAAATAATCATTATTTAATCTTAATTAGCATCTTATTTATTAATTATTAACACTGTCTCTATTAAGGTATAGCTGAGATAGATTTGCATCAAAACAGTTCATATCATTAAATTAATGTGTTTAAAATCCTGCGATGAATGTTATATATCATTAAGAAATAAATGTTTACATATTATATGGTGTCAATAATTAGCATACCAGTTTTAACAAAACCGTGTTTAATGAATAATTACGTGGTGTTATTGATTTCTAATATTATTAAACTTATTAAAAGCAATCCTATGTATATTTTTATATTGATTTGTCTTTTTATATCAATATAATATTTAGTTATATCAAAACTTAAATATATGTGCTCGGACAGCGCATTTGTTTTTGTAGTATAAATAATGTCTTTTCGACTCTGAATATTAGGTTATTCAGGTAAAAAAAAAAGTGTAATAATATCTCACACGTGAAACATGTAATATGACCGATTGTGAGGATGATAGACACTGATAGTTAAATATTTGACGTAATAGAAGAAAATAACATTTTCAGTTTAAGAAAAAAAAACCCAGATCGTTTTAATTTTTTTTTATAAGACTAACATTAAATAAAATAAAGACATGGATACTCAGCACAATCAAAAATATGTATAAATAATCGAAATAAAATAAAAATGACAGAAAAAGAAAAATCAGAATACTAACAAGTCTTTTTTCTACTTACCACCAAGAAGACGAAAGGATCGTAAATAAATAAATATATATATAAATAAAACTAAAACAACAACAGCAACAACAAAGAAAATTAAAATCTGTGAGTGGCGCGAATTTTGTTCTCGGGGGTAACAAAACAACCCCACCCCACGCTGATTGGTAACAATATCTCGTACTTTCAGTATTCCCCCGAGCGCCCCCTACTGGGCGGAGAGTGAAGATATGAATAGAAGGACGCTGAGCTCTTCTTTCATTTCTCCATCCTGTTGTGTGCTTTTCTTTCTTTCTTTCTTTCTTTCTTTCTTTCTTTTGATGAAAATACAACCCAACACTTGAAAAAGTAGTAAAGATTTTTATTAATAGAACGACGCTGAGCTCTTCTCTTATTTCTCAATCATGTTGTTTTGCTATTTTCCACCTTTCTTTCTTTCTTTCTTTCTTTCTTTCTTTCTTTCTTTCTTTCCCCTCTTGTCTTCTTTCTTTTCTTTCTTTCTTTCTTTTATATGTTTTGTCATTTTACCTTTCTTCCTTTCTTCATTCCTTCCTTCTTTCTTTCTTTCTTTTTTCTTTTTTTTTTTCTTTCTCTCTCTCTCTCTTTCTTTCTTTCTTTCTTTCTTCTATATGTTTTGTTATTTTTCATTTTCTTTCTTTCTTTCTTTCTTTCTTTCTTTCTTTCTTTCTTTCTCTCTTTCTTTCTCCTCTTGTCTTTCTTTCTTTCTTTTTTTGCTTATCTTCTTTCTTTTTCTTTCTTTTTTCTTTCTTTTATATGTTTTGTCATTTTTCCTTCCTTCCTTCCTTCCTTCCTTCTTTTTTCTTTTTTTCTTGCTTTCCCAGCTTATCTTCTCTCTTTCTTTCTTTTTTCTTTTATATGTTTTGTTATTTTTCTTTCTTTCTTTCTTTCTTTCTTTCTTTCTTTCTTTCTTTCTTCTCTCTTGCCTTCTTTCCCTCTTTCTTTCTTTTTTGCCTCTTCTTCTTTCTTTCTTTCTTTCTTTCATTCTTGCCTCCCTCTTATCTTCTTTCCCTCTTTCTTCTTCTTTCTTTCTTTCATTCTTGCCTTCCCTCTTCTTCTTTCCCTCTTTCTTTCTCTTTCTTTCTTTCTTTCTTTCTTTCTTCGTTATTGCCTTCCCTCTTTCTTTCTTTCTTTCTTCTTCTTTCTTTTCTTTCTTTTTTCTATGAGAATACAAACACCAACACTTGACAATGAAGTAGAGATGTTATAAATAACCTCACCCCTCCAATCAAAACCGCCCATCGAACGAGATAATTAATTGTTGCCATCAGAAAGGTCATTCAAATCAAGTGAACAAATAATAATAATTAGAATGCGTGATTTTTTTTTCAATTAAAATCTGACACGCACGAGGGCTTCCCAATTTATGACATTCACTTAATGCACAAAACACAAACGGGAGACTAAAATTTGGGATTTGCAAAAATGAAACGAAACACAGACTAAAAATAAAAGAACAGAAAAGAACAAAAAACAAAATTAAAGATAAAGACAAAACAAAAATAACTGTGAATTTCGATGGGAAAATTAGTGAATAAACAAACAAAAAACAAAAAAAAAAAAACAAAACAAAAACAAACAAAAAAACATTGTGTTCGGTGACAAGACAGTGCGACCTATTTTCAAATCATTGAATTGTACATACCATGTTTTCCCGAAAATAAAACCTACCTGCAAAAATAAGACCTTGCGTAATTATTTTCTGGATGATTTTAATATAAGCCCCACCCCCTCTAGAATAAGCTCTAGTTGAGAGTGGCAGACAGATGAAAGAAATAAGCATTCTTCACAATCATATCGTGTGATGCAAACACTCGACATGCCCCCAAAATAATCCTTAGTGTTATATTTCAGAGTGAAAATTAATATAAGGCACTCTGTCTTATTTTCGGGGAGACACGGTACATTATTTTCTACGCATCTTCCATACTCACTAGATTCAGCGCCTTCAGGCTATCATCTCTTCGGCCCCATGAAAGAGGATTTGAGAGGCAAACATTATTCCAGTGACGAAGAAGTGAAATCTGTAGTGAAGAAGTGGCTCAAAGAACAGTCAACAGAATTTTTACGGGGTAGGGATACATGCTCTCATTCAAAGGTGGAACATTGCTATTGAGAGAAACGGTGACTTTGTGGAGAAGTAGGAATGTGATATACAGAGGACCAGCTTCATTTTGATGTATGATACATGTTCCTGTGTTGGTAATTATACCTATCCTAAACAAAATGGCATTATTATTTGGCACACCATTGTATATATATATATATACAGAAGAAGGGATGCATTTCACAGAGGACCAGCTTCATTTTGATGTATGATACATGTTTCTGTGTTAGTAATTATATATGTCCTAAACAAAATGGCATTATTTTTGACACACCCTTGTATATATATATATATATATATATATATATATATATATATATATATAATATATATACAGAAGTAGGGATGCATTTCACAGAGGACCAGCTTCATTTTGATGTATGATACATGTTCCTGTATTGGTAATTATACCTATCCTAAACAAAATGGCATTATTATTTGACACACCATTGTATATATATATATACAGAAGTAGGATGCATTTCACAGAGGACCAGCTTCATTTTGATGTATGATACATGTTCCTGTATTGGTAATTATACCTGTCCCAAACAAAATGGCATTATTTTTTGACCCCTCCCCCTTCGTATAATACAAATAATTTACAGTTATATGGTATCAAATATTCCGAACAGATACGGATAATTTTCAATCAGATTTCTTAGACTCATAGATGGTACCCTAGTAGGTACTACCACCCTGGGTCAGAAATGCAACACTCCACTTTGGCCTTTACTCAGGCGAGACGCGCGGTCGGAGAAACTCCCTCCGATCAATCGGCTGGTCATATCAAGCCCTAGTACCTATATGATTCCCCTAACCCTATTTCCCTTATGGCAAACCCAGCCCTTTGAATCATATATGTGCTAGAAGGTGGTGGCTGAGGGTCTTAGTACCCTGGGTATGACGTTAAACTGCATCTAGTTGGGAAGTTCCAATTCTGGTACTCTGGGGAGTGTAGAGTACCCTTTCATCCGCATTACTCTCAGGTCAACTCTGACTGGGAGTGGTAGTACCCTTTAGGGATCCATCTATGGGTTGAATAGAAGAAAATGAGTTAACAAAGATGTGTTTAAAAAATTGAGTATAAGTAACTTTTCAGTATCCATTAAGAATGAATAAAACAATGTCTTTGGTATAAAATAACCCAACAAGGGTTGTCATGCCGTAAAACCCAACCAACCAACCAACCAACCAACCAACCAACCAGGTCAGAATGGACATGGGAGTAATAGCAATGAAGTGGTGACTCCACATTTTCCAAATCTCTAGAACCGGAGTCTCACCATCAGATGCAGTTTAGTGTAATACCCAGGACACCGATTTTTGGGGACGCCTTACTGTCATAATATTGTGATAGACAATAGAATTGGCTAACGGTTTATCTTTATCCAATTCTCCCGAGAAGAGTAAGTAGTATGGCGAATTAATTTTGCTTGGACGACTCCAATACGAAGGGATAGTAGATTGTAGCACACTTACCCCATTTTGTATTTAAAAATAACAACTCTGAAATAGCACAATATGTTTTACTAGTAGAACCTGTGTATATACCACAGTATGATACGAAGGTGATTCAAAAAGTAATGCTATTTTTATTAGGACAGGTATAATTACCAACACAGGGACATATATCATACATCAAAATAAAGCTGGTCCTCTGTGGTTCACATACCTACTTCTCCACATAGTCACTGTTTCTATCAATAGCAATGTCTCACCTTCGAATGAGAGCATGTATCCCTGCCCTGTAAAATTCTGTTGACTGTTCTTTGATCCACTTCTTCACTACAGATTTCACTTCCTCGTCACTGGAATAATGTTTGCCTCTCAAACCCTTTTTCATGGGTCAGAAGAGATAAAAGTCTGAAGGCGCTAAATCTGATGAGTATGGAGGATGCGTAGTGAAGAAGTGATCCAGAGGGCCAGCTTCATTTTGATGTATGATACATGTTCCTGTGTTGGTAATTATACCTGCCCTAAACAACATAGCATTACTTTTTGACTCACCCTCGTAATTTAATTATTGCAACGTTTGATATGTTTACTTAAGAGCTATTGCTAAATAGTTCAACATGTAATAAAGTATAATAATTTTGATTTAACCCTCTCTCACTCTTTTTCTTCTTTCTTTCCTTCTTTTCATCTTTTCATTATGTTCGATTGAAACAGATTAGCTTCCGCGCGCTCACACCTCTTTCTATCTTTCTTCTACTCTCTTTCTTTCTTTCTTCCTTATTATATTTTTTCTACGTAGCATGTCCTTTTTCTTCCCTTTCATTCTTTATAATAAAAACGGAATGGTCCATTATTTAGCTGAAGTGACGACATTCATAAGAAATAAGAATTAAGCGGATAAGCAACACCAGATAATTAGAATTTACATTTTTGCATTACATCTTGGGCAATCTGGACGGTCTCATTTTTATCCAGAGGATGTTGCAAGATGATAACGGTCGTACTTTAAATAAACATGAGTATTAATATATAGATTTTAAAGTGGTTATGTTTTTTTTTGTAGAAAAGATTATATTTTTTCTATCAAAACTAACAGAATGTTCTTAGTTAAGGAGATATTTTATCAGAGAATCTTTAAATTTTTGTTGCATTATTGCAAGTAACGACTTTAAATTTTTTTTTTATGGGCGAATATCCTAGATATTCAGAATATCCTAGATATTCAGTCTAGTTTTAAAGATATACAATAAAATATACAATAAAATAAATAATAAAATAAATAAATATATAGTAAACTAAATAAATAATGAAAATGAATATAAAAATAAATATAAATTATATCGTCGGTCGTCGGGGCAGCCTAATGTCTGTATGAGCCATACAGCGAGGGAGTCTATCCCCTTTTCACTAGCGCTAGACCAGGAGATTATTTTAGCGTCTGAGGTGGAGCGTCACACCTACCAAATAAATAAATCATGAAATAAATAGATAAATAAATAAATTATAAAATAAAATATACAAAAGAGTATAAAATAAATAAATAGTAAAATAAACAAAGAAATAAATCATAAAAATGAATATAAAAATAAATATAAATAATATATATAATAATGATTATAAAATAACTAGATAAATAAATAAATAAATTATGAAATAAATAAATAAATAAATAAATAAATAATAAAATAAAATTTACAAAAAAAGTATAAAATAAATAAATAGTAAAATAAATAAATAAACAAATTATAAAAATAAATATGAAAATAAATATAAATAATATATATAATAATAATTATAAAATAACTAGATAAATAAATAAATAAATTATGAAATAAATAAATGAATTATAAAATAAAATTTACAAAAAAAGTATAAAATAAATAAATAGTAAAATAAATAAATAAACAAATTATAAAAATAAAAATATATAATAATATATATAATACTAATTATAAAATAACTAGATAAAAATGAATAAATTATGAAATAAAATATACAACAAAATAAATGAAAATATACAATAAAAATAATTGTTACCTCCCTTGGTGTTCTTCATAAAAAGAAGTTACTGAAGTTGCTACATCATGAAAACATTGTTTTAAAGAAAAACTGGGTTAATTCACACCTTTATAAAAAGTGTGGCACTTAAGCTAAGATGGTTAGATAAGTTCTTTTTAGAACTTTTTCAATTCTTGCTTTACTCTTATCAAACACATCTTTGTTTAAAAAAAAAAAAAAAATTAACCCCCGCTAAAAAAAAATAATTAAAAAACAAACAAACAAAAAACAAATTTTGGTCTTTACGTAGACATGTCATTTTTTAAAACGTTTTTTATTTTTTGCTGAAATTTTGTGCATACTTAAAGTCTTTCCCAAATGCTGTGTTGTTTTCAAAAAAAAAATTGAAAGGTTAATTTAACTTGTTTAAAATAATTAAACAGTAAACAAAACCTCGAGACATTTTCAGTCGTTTTACGCATTTATAATCAGGGTGGCAGGGGGTGGGGTTGGGTGCAATATAATTCTGTGCAAATGCAACTCGACACTCAGAAGTCGTTAAGCAGAATTGGTACGTTCTTGGCATTTCCGGATCCAAGAAGGATACCAGTTTGGAATTGGTGTCTGTTTCGGAATGTGAAAAACGTAAATTATTAACCCCCCTCATTCCCCAGCTGTTAAAAGCTCTTTTGTTACAATTTATGTGGTAGCATAAATTGTTGACAGACCCTGTAGCAAGAATTCAAAGGGATCATTGGTTTTCAGATCAGGGAATGGAAAACTAGCAGGTCGGTTATAGCTCTCTGACCCCTAGAGGTGCGAATCTCGCACGTCACGTGATTAGTTAGTTTCAGCCTGAGATTGACGCAGAGTAGACGTGCTACTGTGAGGTTGATTTTCACCCGCGCGGTGAATATGAATGGGCTAGAAAAATAAAATCTTGATCAAGAAATAAAAGTCTTGTGAGTTAATTAATTGCATGACTAAAAGTCATCCCTTAAAAGAAGCAGTTAGAAGACTAGACGACAAGATGACGACCAAAGAAGTAGAGGTAACAGCCAGACAAGAAGTTTGAAGTAGTAGTAAAGCAGAAATGAAGCAACAGGTAAGTCTCTACTCTGTCTCTGTCTCTGTCTCTCTCTGTCCCTCTCTCTCTGTCTCTGTCTCTGTCTCTGTCTCTGTCTGTCTGTCTCTCTCTCTCTATCACCTGAGTTTCCTCTCTCGATTGTATACCCAATGTTGGGTAAGCCTAGCGTATTTTAGGGCAGCAGGCCGGGACGACAGCATCTGAATATTACCAAAAATTATTTGATGTATTGCCGTCATTCCAATCACGTGACATGATTATTAAATCGGTACTGGATGGGAACATATTTTAGTTGAAAAAAAAAAAAAAAAAAAAAAAAAAAAAAAGAAAAGGTTTCCGTCTGTTCCTTTGCATTTAACCCTTTGCCTACTTTAAATCGCCCACGGCAGTTCTCCCGCCACTGCGATCCTACTGTAAACTGCCGGCAGCGGCTCTCGCACGTGTTACTTGTTCACACTGAAAGATCACAACGTGAACACCCTTGCCATCTTTTGATTTGTCTGAGGTGAATAGATAGTGAATTTTTAAATATCCCATCATACAGGTAAACAATACCAAGAAAATTTGATTGGTTGGTTGGTTGGTTGGGTTTTAACGGCAGGTTAATCTTTGTCGGGTTATTTTATGCGGAAGACATTTTGTTTTATTCATTCTTGATGAGTACTCAATTTTTTAATCACATTTAAAAAAAAACTCATTTTGTATTATCTAACCCATAGACGTGACCCTAGCATGTACTACCAATCCGGGTTAGAGTGGACCTGGGAGTAATGGGGGTACTACACATCTCCCAGAGCTCCGGAAATGGAACTTCACCATCAGATAGAATTTAACGTTATACCAAGGACACTAAGACACTCAGCCACCGTCCTCGAGCACAATTATGATAAAAAGAGGCTGGGGCTTGCCATAAGGGCAATAGGGTTGGGACAATCATATAGGTAATAGGACTTGACAACAACAACCACAGCGTGAAACATGTCAAACACCTTTGACAGTTAAACACTTATTGATGGAATGCAGGTTTTTTGCTCACATCAGAAACAGTTATTTTAAAGCAAACAATATGAAAAATCTGTTTGAAAATGTCAACATGGAGGTTATTCTCTCTTTTTTGAGGGAAATAAAATTATACCATAGAATATAGACATGAAACAAACCAATGCCATACAATATAATCCCCAATAATGCTAACACATTGTTAAAACCAATTACTAAAAGTGTATATATATAAATACACAATATGTATTACATCATAACCGGTAGGCATGACATAACCCCGAACGGGTTGATATGCCGTTAAAATCAATAAACAAACAACAAACAAACGTGACCAGCTGCTTGATCGGAGGTGGTCTCTCTGACCGTCCGTCTAGTCTACGTAAAAGCCAAAGTGGAGTGTTGCATGTCATGAACTGCTCAGCCACTAGGATTCCATCCTTAAGCATCACGGGTCGCCACCCAGGGGCGACAGTTGGCCTCATTAGGGATGGTCTTACCTCTCTACAGAGATGCAGTCTGTTTATTCTAAAGCCCCAGCCGACAGGGCCGAAGAAAATTTGTTACAGCCGTGGGGAAATTTGGTAGACAAAGAGTTAAACATTGCATATTAAGCTGTGACATCAATAGGCACCTTGGATGGTATAGTGGTCAGCAAGCGAAGCCAGAAGACTGTAGACAGTGAATTCGATTCTCACAGAGTGGCCTTGAGTTAAAGTAAGCTAAACTTAGTAAACCCGTTAAACCAGTTTCTTTTTGTCTGTAGTCGGATAGTGTTTCATTCGTATCTATTTCTCAACACTTTGTGCAGCTTCAACGGTTTTGTATGTCGATACTTGCTGGTGCAATTACAACACGTGTCAGAAAGAGGCGCAGTCGAACATTCCTACTCCCCCTCATCCGCTTACACACCTTCTTACTCTTCATCCTCATCCAACTATTTGCGGAATCCTATAGGTGTGTAAATAAATTTTGAACTAAAGATCTGTAAAATACGAAAACACCTATAATACACACACACACACACACACACACACACACACACACACACACACACACTAAGACATAAACTGGCATATATATATATATATATATATATATATATATATATATATATATTATAAATAATAAATCAAAGAAAACACTTTAAATTTACTTCATTGTAATAATTTATTTCAACTGCATAATTACACGAGCAAAAACATGGTTATTACTGAAGGTATTTCTGGTCAATTTCTTCAGTAATAATCATGTTTTTGTTTATGTCTTAAAATCCTGTAATTATGCAGATGAAATAAATTATTACAATGAAGCAAATTAAATTCTTTTTCCTTATTTCCTATATATTTCTCTGTCCGTCCACCTACTGGCACATTGTGAAATAAAAAGGGACAATAATTTCTATAACCAACAATTGTATATCTTTAATATGATCCAGAGAGTAAAGCAACAGTCAACTGAAATCCAGAATGTTAAAAATGTTACAATACAATGCTTTTGCTTTGCTTCCGGAGAACATTTTGTTGTCAATGTTGAAGTCCAATGAATTGGAGGTGAGGGAAGAGGCCATAAAAAGATTTTGTCCATTCGGTAAATTAACATTTATTCATACCTAATTAGTTATTTCAATTTGCAAGAATAATTATCAGTTTTATTCAAATTACATTGCAAAAATATAATCAAGATTGGGTAAATTTTAATTTTCTTTTTTCAGAAGTAGCGAACCGCCAAAGAAAATATTAAAAAAAAATACTTCAATCAATGTCGAAGCCACACATTGGTTAACCTTGATTGACCTCTCACAAAGTGGGATTTGTGAACCTGCACTTGCAGAAGATTTTTCAATGAATGAACTCCTAGAATCTCTACTGAATGGAACAGAACTGAAATTTCCAAAATTACCAGCCCACTCACAAGGTGTGGAAAAACCTGTTAAATTAAGAACGGAAGCTTCACAGATTGTGTATGGACAGGAAGCAAGGCACAAGCACATTATAACCAAATCATTATGCCACCAGATAAGACCTGCATTTTCCTCGGAAGGAAAAAACACAGAACAATTTAGTTCTGTTGTTACATAATTTTAAATAGAGGAGCTTTTAGTACAATGTTCAATGAACAATGCAAATTTAAAACATTATATAATTTTCCATTCATTGTATGTAATGAAAAATATCAATTTTATTTGGAATTATTATTGAAATAATAAAATTTTGAAGCCACTTTGTCATCAAAATCCTGCGGAAATGAGGTATTTGCGTATATTTTTGCTGACGATCTTTAAAATTAAATGCCCAAATGAGTTTTAAAGTTAGGATTCTAATTTTTGATTGTCAGTTCTTATAACACCAAACCCCAGCCTTCGCCATCAAAGCAGTATTGAATTTTCAAAAAAGTGATAAATCAACCTGCCCTACTGGCACAAGGCACATCGAGTTCTCACTGTGGTTTATCTATATGACTACGGTTAAACTACGCATGAAATGATCCTCATTACCACACACACACACACACACACACACATATATATATATATATATGTTAAATTTTGTGTATTTTGACAGCAAATTATTCTTAAGACATGTGTTATTGAACAACACGGAGTATTCTTTTTTCATTTTTTGTATGGATATTTTTTCCAGTCTTCTGGCTATCCTTTTTGAATCTGGATCGAGTTGATTCATAATATTTTTCATACTAATTTCCCGAGCGCTTTCGACTGTTGCTCCAGTCGTCTTCATGGGGTTATGTAATTTGGTTTTTAGTTAATTTTTAGTTCTGTTATCTATGCTTTTATCAAATTCAAGAGTCTATTATTTTTAAGAGGGGGGTTAAGTAAGTGTTAGTTATTGAAGATATTTAATACGTTGTCTCCGACTTTAAAGGCTATTTTATTAATGTTACATTAGTATGAAAAATATCATGAATCAACTCGATCCAGATTCAAAAAGGATAGCCAGAAGACTGGAAAAATATCCATACAAAAAATGAAAAAGAATACTCCGTGTTGTTCAATAACACATGTCTTAAGAATATATATATATATATATATATATATATATATATATATATATATATATATATATGATGGTTTTCACTGAACAGGTGGACTCGCCACTTTTAATACATTTCTTTGACCGATTTTTTGTGGCTTGTCAAACACTTAGAACACTTAAAAAAAAACTTTCTAAAAACAATTTCTTTCACAAGAAATTTTATCCTGTCTATGATCTAAGGTCAAAACTTATTGAGAACAATCAAACAATAAATAACATAAAAGGAATATTCCTGTTTGTCTTATCACTTTTTGTTCATCTTCAAGAACCCGGTATAGTTACCTATCGCCGACCTCATAACCCCAGAGAAATGATAGGAAGTAAAAACATATTAAACAATAGAGTAGTCAACATGAGACCCACAATTAACTCCACAAAATTCTGCCGGCCCTGTAGTACAAAAAAAACTATGCTGCAAACAGATAAAAACAACAGACACATTTACAAGCTCAACAACAAAACAAACCTTCAAAATCTACCACGAATCAAACTGCAAAAGCAAAAACGTAATTTACCTACTCGATTGCATCAAATGCAAGAAGCAATACGTTGGGAAGTCTGAGTGGGCATTTTATTTTAGGCTTAATAATTACAGATACCGCATAAAAAATACAGATCACAGCAAGCTCATCCCAGTCGAGCAACACTTCCGACTAGATGACCATGACTTAGACAGAGACGCCAAATTTACCCCTATTGAAAGAATCCAAAGAGATACTGACACTAAATCTGTCATCGAAAACCACGAGTACAGATGGATAAAAAGATAAAAAGTTTTCATCCGTTTGGTTTTAATCAGAAAATAGACTCATCATTTTAATAATGGCAATAAAAGTCGAGTCAACAACTATGAAGGGGGCCCGATGGCACCTAAATAAACAAACACTGACCGCCACACATCAAACAAGCCACTTTTGACCCATTACAAATCTAAAAGTCACGCGCACAGTACCGAGATACATACACACACTCACATTCACACACATATATGTATGCACACACATACATTTATATATATACATATATGATCATATACACAACTCCCAAGAACCCTCCCTCACATATATAAGAGCATTCAAAAAATAACCCACCTCAAAGAAGTTTTCACGGAACAGATGGACTTGCTACTACTAACACACTCTTCTACCCGGATTTTAATAGCATGTCAAACCCTCAAAAATACTATAATTTTTATAGTTCTTCTAAAATGCTCCCTTTCAAAAAAATCTAAAAACAATTTCTTCAAATAAGAAATTTTCTCCTGACGATGACCTAAGGTCGAAACTAGTTGAGAATAAATAACATATAAGAAATATTCCTGTTTGTCTTATTACTTTTTGTTCATACTATATATATATATATATATATATATATATATACCAACCCCTCCGCACGAGGGGGATGTGACTCAAGGTCAATTTCTTAAGCGGGGTTTAACAGGTCTGAATTAATAGTTTCCCTTCTCCTAGACTAGTTTCCATCATCATCATCATCATCATCATGTCGCGCAAGCAGCATGGATATCCATGACAATCTCTCGCCAACCTTCCCTATCATTCATTGACCCAGGATCTTCTGCGCAGCAACCAGCATCCTCGCATAGTTGGTCAATGTATGTCCTTGGTCTGCGACCCCCACTAGCATGTCCATGTGTTGACTTCCACAGGAGAACGTCGCTTATGAGCTCATCCTTGTTTCTCCAGCAGTGTCCTGCATGCCTAGTCCGTCTCACTCGTATGGTTTGTGAGATGGTGGGCAGGTGGCCATACAGCTGCTTCCTTGTGGGGTGCTGTTTCCACGACTTGTTCAAGTTAGGGTCCAAGTGGTGCAGCCATACAGCAGTACAGATATAACCACAGCCTGGAAGAATTGTCGCCAGTGAGATCGGACCTCCATATGACTGATAATCTTGTTTGTGGCCGACCATGCCTTTCCTATTCGTGTATTAACATCGCTTTCTGTGGATCAGATATTACTACCTAGGTATGTGAATTGTTCTACTGGCTTTAGAGACTTACCGTCGAATGTGGAGACATCTCCTTTCTTTTCGAAACTCATGAACTCAGTTTTATCGGAGTTCACATAGAGGCCGATATTCTTTACTGCCTCCTCCAGGCTATGTAGTAGTGCTCAGCCTGTGCCGGTGTATCTGCAAGAAGTTCGAGATAATCAGCGTAGTCTGCATCTGTGACTGTTTGTGCGGGATATCACCCTTTTTAGTGTGAAACCTTTTCTTTATGGTATCTAATGATGTTCGGAGTACATAGCCTAAGCATATTATGAAATATATATGGTGTTAATGTATCTCCTTGTAGGACTCCAGCGGCGATGTCAAAGAAATCTGTGTCGCCATCAGGTGAGCGTACCATTGCTTTAGTGTCTTTATTAGAGCATCATTATAGCGGCAACAGTTTCTTTGGGGAGACCGTATACCCATAGCTGGAGGGAGAGTAGTTGGATTCATACCTTTCTCAAGGTAATATGTGACTCAAAGTCTCAAGTATGAGGCATTCTAACTCGTTATTCAGTGGATGGATCTACGAGAATAGCTTGTTAACTATTACATCACGATGGTGATGCCATACCTTTACCAAGAGTATTAGCGCTATATAAAATGCAAAAACCGTCGTTCCTGATTTGAACTCGGTTCACAGTATCATTTTCTACGACGACAACAGTTACACAACGTGCACCTCCATGGTGGCTGAGCAATCAATGATATGTAATACTTCACTTTGGCCCTTACTTAGGCTAGAGGAGCGGTCGGAGAGCCCCCCCGAACAATCGGCTGGTCACGTCAAGCCCTAGCACCTATATGATTCTCCTGACACTATTGCCCTTATGACAACCCCCATACCCTTTTATCATATATGTGCTAGAAGGATCTGACTGAGGGTCTTAGTGTCTTGGGTATGACGTTAAACTCTATCTGATGGTGAAGTTCTAATTCTGGGGCTTTGGGGACTTAATCACCATTACTCCCTGGTCTACTTTGACCCAGACTGGTAATACCTGTTAGGGTCCTATCTATGGGTTAATAGACAAAAAAAAAAAAAAAAGAAGAGTTTGAAAAAGATGTGTTTAAAAATGTCTTTGAAAAAACAAAACAAAACACCCCAAAAAAAAAACCCCAACAATCTGAGCACCCATAAAAAATGAATAAAACAAAACAACTTTATATAACATATCTCAACAGCGTTTGACATGCTGTAAATCCAACCAACCAATCAACTCGCACCTCCGTTTTATAACTATTCCACCACGACAGGACGCCTTACCATTTACCTAGGATATTAGCGCTATATAAAATACAAACAACCTCGTCCAGGATTTGAACTCGGGTTGACGAGTCCATGTTCTATGACAATAACCATTGCACAACCTGCACCTCCGTATTATAGTTGAAAAACAACAACTCTTTAGCCATTCGTATGTGTCGTCTTGGCTTGGAGAAATTCTAGATTCATATTCTGGTAACAATTGTTCTTTTATCCGCCCAAGTTAGGAATTCCACTTAAATGACACACACATAGTGATCATAATTTGGGAATGATGACATGGTAACTTAATTCTTCAACAGTTTCTTGGAGAAAAAAAAGTCACAAAGTGATTCAAGCGTCCACTGGCTACAAATTCACACTTTGGACATTCACATACACACATCTTATTATAATGGAGATACGGTGTCTGTCTGTTGATATGCCATTAAACATCTAAGCCAAACCCAAACGAAAAAAAAGACAAAACCAAAATGAGATATAAGAAGAAAATAATTCCGTCAAAACAAATTCGTACTTTGGACATACACATGCACATACACACACACCGAGGTATATATATAGGACAATTGTTGTGTATGTATGTATGTATGTATGTATGTCCGAAGGAAACTACGAAAATAAAACAATTAACGAAAAACTAAATATATATACACACTCACTATCACCAGATCTTGCTATTTGAGTAGAAATAATGAAAATTCCCCTATATATATATATATATATATATATATATATATATATAGTGACAGCATTTTTTCATTTAATATTTTAAATATTTTTTCATTTAATATTTTAAATAGAGACATTAATTTTTCTTTTAAATATGTCTGTGCACTTTGTTTTTCTGACGCAGAACAACGCAAGGTCGTTTTAACGTTTTGATGGGGCATCCTGCGAAGATCCAACTTGTGATTCAGTAATAATGGATCTGTGAAAGTAACTTTTTTGTCGCCCCCTCTACCCAGGCCAGGCCGGGTAGCCGCTTCTAGTCTTATTATAATGGAGATACGGTGTCTGTTGATATACCATTAAACATATAAGCCAAACCCAAACGAAAAAAAAAAGGACAAAACCAAAATGAGATATAAGACGAAAATAATTCCTTAAAAAAAAATATCGAACTCATGAACTTATTCTATTAGAATAAAATAAAATGAAATAAAAATGAAAAATAAGAAGAAAGAAAAGAAAAAAAAAACAAAAAATTGCAAGGAATGAAAAATATTTTAAAAAGAAATCGATAATTTATATATAATGCAGATTCGGTGTCTGTCTGTAACCAAAACTACGTTACTGCTTATATTACACTATCCTTAGGAATTGCGTAAGCTTATTAATGAGTATTTAATTTATAGTCAAAATCACTAATACATAGAATAAATCTTATTTATGAACGACATCTCTATGAAAATCCGAGTTATGATTTGCCTCGAAACAGCCCATATCATTAATGCGTTTGGAATTCTTATGTGAGAGTTAATCCTTTTACAGTTTTAATTCCCATAAGCAATGTATGTTTTTTCATCGTTGTTTTTTTTCATTTTCTTTGATTGTGGCTTATAGACGATATTGTTGGTTAAACAATTGCCACTTAATGGGCATTTAGTTTTATCGAAACAGTTGCATCTATCGTTTTGGTTGTTGTCATTACCATTTAAAATTTTAAAATTGTGTTTGTCAATTATTTTTTTAATATTGTTCATACAACAATAACTAATTTTAAAATTATTCTTATAAAAGTTTGTTCAATGTAGGCGATTTGTCGAAATGTTTTTTCCTTACTTGTAAAAATTTCTTCCCCACATTCGTTTTAACGGTTTTGCTGTTAAACCAAATGATGTTTCTCTTTCTTGACTTTTTTATTATTTTCATTGTTATTATTATCTTTGTATTCTAGGTTGGAGTATAATCTACTGTTTTGTAGGGCGTTTTCATAAATCGTTTTTGATTTATTAAATATGTCGGCATTAGTGGAATTAGTAGCGAGTCTATGTTCTATAGACTTATGAACGTGCTTTGTAATGGTGGGAGGATGGTCTGATTTTATGTTGAATATACATTGGTATATTGTTTCCTTTCCTATACGTTGCCACGTGCCATTGTTTAAATGAAAGTTACATCAAGGAAATTAACAGTTTTCAAATTAGACGCCACGTCTAATTTTAATTGTAGGTTTTGAAAACTTGTATTAATTTTTTCCTTGCACAATCTATTTTACGGCTATTATTATCATTCAAATATAATAAACCGTCAACACGGTAAATCCCCAAATTTTCTTTATTGAAATCGGGGCCATTTTCGATAGTAAGAATATTCCAACAATTTCACAAGTTTCAGCACCGCAAAAACTCCCCATACTAATGTCAAATAAATTATTGGTGTTTTTCTTACCCCATATAGAGTTTTCGTAAAATAGTAAAGACTGTTGACAATGTTTTATTATTTTAATATTATCGTCATCGATTGTTGAGCTAAATTTAAAGCTTTATTAAGTAACTGTTCAGTAATAGAGGCGTAAAAGTGGTTTATATAAAACTGAATAAATACACACTTTTATTTTTAATCCCACGGAACCAATTGATGGCATCTTTGGTGTTTTTCCATTGGTTTAGATTTAAAATCCTCCACAGTTTATAACAAATATCTGATAAGATTAGGGACTGGCAAACAGAGCCTCAAAGTCATTTTTGACCAAACGACTTTAGCCCCCCTCCCCCTACAGAAAATAATTTACCAAAAATCAGGGAATTATCGGATTTTAATGAAATTTTCAGTGTTTATTTATCGAAGAATGGTCTTTATAATGCATTATTTATTTTATTTCAAAACTTTCTAATTTTTTTCAGGTCACTTAATTTTGATCTCCCTTATGTTGGGGGCGTAAAATTGTTTCAAGTTGGTCCTTACCTGATACTAATTACAGTATAAATAAAGAGATAAAAGACCGAAGTTATGAATAGAAACAAAACTTTTTTTTTACGGTGGCTTTTCTATGAGAAAATAAGTACCGAAAATCGAAAAATAAAATGTAAAAAAATAATAATTAATTTTTTGGAGATTTCTTTTTTACCCATTTCGATAATTATTAAATTGGCTATTATTTTATAAAAGAAAAAATTATACATGGATCTTTTTTTTCTGCTTAAAAAGGGGAGGGTACATTTTCAATCGAGTTTTTCTTCAAAACTTACTTTCGTCAACAAAAATAAGGTTTGCATTAAGTAGATATTTATTTTTAGAATCTAAAAATATAACATTTTAAACGTAACATCAGGATTTTCAT
This sequence comes from Doryteuthis pealeii, assembly GCA_023376005.1. NCBI lineage: Eukaryota > Metazoa > Mollusca > Cephalopoda > Myopsida > Loliginidae > Doryteuthis > Doryteuthis pealeii. The sequence goes on along the minus strand of CM042159.1, from coordinate 21,291,562 downwards.
ATTTTAAATGAATTTTATATATTCATTTTCCATAGCAAAAATACTAAATTAAAGTTTTGAAATAAAATAACTGATGCATTATAAAATTCATTAATTGATAAATCATACTGAAAATTTCATTAAAATCGGATAATTACCTGATTTTTGGTAAATTTTTTTTTCATCCCAAATGTTACGTTAAAATTGTAAACAAGCTCTAAAACCATTGAAAAACAGCCAAAATGGTGTCGGCGAACAAAATTGACCAAAACAAATACTTTTAAATCTTTTAAAATTAAACTGCATATGTAATAATATTTTTCTTTTTTAATGATGGTTATTATGGTACTACTTATCGATTTAGACAAAGTTTAACCTTAAATAATAGATTTAATTATTCTTAATTCGCTTTTAAAACTCGTAGTATCCGATTTTTTTGCCACTCCCTAGATAAGATCATTTTGCTGATTTTTCCTATTTGGTTTTTCGTTGTGTTAAGGAGTCTACAATCTGGGTTGGTACAAAAATTCCCCTTATGATTTTTGGTGGTGATGAAAGCTGTTTTTTTTATTACTTTATTAATACGGTTGTCAATTTTTAATTTACGAATGATGGACGAATCCCAAAAGACATCCTCTATGGAGAGCTTTCGTCTGGTAAGAGACAGATTGGTCGCCCTCAGTTGCGATTCAAGGATGTCTGCAAGAAGGATCTCAGATGCTTTGGCATTGCCCTTTTCAGCTGGGAAAATTTGGCTCAGGACCCCTCAGTGGCGGCAGACTCTCCGTACAGGATTGCTCATGTCAGAAGTCACTCTGACGCAACATCATGAAGCTAAGAGGCCCAGAAGAAAGTAGCGGCAACAAAACACCGGCACATCAACATCTTCAGGGATAGCCTTCAAATGCGACATCTGTGGTCGAGAATGTTTTTTCGAACATCGGACTTCACAATCACAGGAGGCGCTGTAACTTCAGGGGCACAAACATTTATCATAGTCTTCCGAGACTGAAATGCCAATAATAATTAATACGGTTGTAAATTTGTAATTTAGCTGCGATCCTGCTTGCTTCCATATTTAAGTGGTTTTCCAAGTGTTTGGTATTTTTTTGTAGAATTTCGTTATTGATTCTTTCATCAATTTTTCGTATTGTTTTTTATCCAATTTGTAAAAATTGTTGGAATTGTCCGATTTCACGAAAATGTTTTTTGAGTTCCTTGCGTCTTGTTATATATATGTATATATAGCACTAATATCCTTGGAAAATATACTCGTAGGACAGACTGGGTTATTAACCTTAGTATGGATAGCAACCGGTGTATGAGAAAGAAAACTCTGAACTCAAACAACTTAAACGTACGAAATGGACACGGAGAAACTGGGTTCAAATCCTGGACTGGTTGGTTGCATATTCACATGTCGCAAATTCTCTTGTGAAAGGTATGGATCCAAGTATACTCTCTCTAGTTATGAGTAAATAGTAGGGAGGGCTGAGCTCTTGAACCTTGGTATGGCAGCCGGCCTAGGAGAAGGAAATCTCTGAATTTAAACATGTTAAAGCTTAGAATTTACATTTTTCACATCCTGCTCGTGTGGAGGGGTTGAGTAAATTCATATACATATATTATTCATAACACTTCTCTCTCTCTCTCTCTCTCTCTCTCTCTCTCTCTCTCTATATATATATATATATATATATATATATACTTTAAATAAGAAAGAAAAACTTAACCAACCATCATTTGGCTATTATAAATTTATTTCAACCGGAAGTTAAGAAATTAACCCAGTTTCATCAGATAGCCAATTGCATTAGGATATTGATGATCCAAATAGAATCACCCACAACATACCAGTCAATTGGGTATCTCTCACTCTCTCTCTCTCTCTCTCTCTCTCTCTCTATATATATATATATATATATATATATATTATATATATACAATGTTGTTCTGGTTCAAACGGGAGAAAATTCAATATTTTATAAAAAAGGAAGGTCCGCAAAATTTTTTAAATTCTTTTTGTTTTGTAAAACAAAAAGAATTAAATTTTTTTTTCTGAGAACAAAATACATTTTGCGGACCTTCCTTTTTTATAATATATATATATATATATACTACTGCGCTTTAAACCAACTATGCACTGATTGATTATCGAGAAACGCAGCGATTGGTCTCACACTGTTACATAATAGATTGGTGTTATCAGTTATCTGTGACAGGTAGAGTAGTAAGTTGAAATAGTCGCTAGGAAATCTCGTTAGGTCAATTGGTTTGATTAATGGGCAACGACCTCGAGGTCGTTTGAGACCGTGGCTCTCATTGGATGAAATACGGGTGACCAAAGGACATTAGAAGTTTAGAAACGAAATATCGTTAGTCATTGAGAATTGGTCGGCTATACCTGATGTCTTTCAACATGCTCTGGCTTCTTATGTCTGGTCGATAAGATGAAAGTGTCATCAAATAAAGAAACTATATATATATATATATATATATATATATATATTATATAGAGAGAGAAGAGAGAGAGAGAGAGAGAGAGGTAGGGTGAGTAAATCAATATATTTCATTCGGTTTGTTCTTTAGGAGCCATTTTCCGGTGAATCAAAAATAATTTCTGTTGTTAAACCAAAACGTATTTCATGTACAAATCTAAACACTATGGGGCCTCTTCATAAACATTCTTCATAACATTATATATATATATATATATATATAATATATAATATATATATATATATATATAATGTTCATAAAGAGGCTTCATAGTCTTTATGTATATATATATATATGAAGAAAATGGGATTGGAATGAATCCGACAGAATGAGGTAAAATAAGGAATGAAAGAACAAAACTCAGACAAGAATGTGTAGTATATTTCGCTGGAATATTAAATTCCGCTTCCTCAGCCTTTATGAAAGTGTCATCGAATAAAGAAACTATATATATATATATATATATATATATATATATATATATATATAAACTTAGAGGTGATCGTTGTATAATGGTTATTGTCGAAGGAAATGGATAAAGGCTAAGGAAGCGGAATCTAACGTTCCAGCGAAATATACTACACATTCTTGTCTGAGTTCTTATTTTACCTCATATATATATATATATATATATATATATATATTATTATTATTATTATTATTATTATTATTATACTAAAGCTGAGCGAATCAACTTTTGTCTCCTAAAGGCGTTTTTACTGTTAGTTTAATGACACGAAAATTATACTAAATTATTCCTTACTTTTAGAATTGAGTTATATTTGAAAATTTTTTTCATTCTAATTGGTTGTCATTAGTCGTAATTTGCAATTAAGTAAAAAACTGACCAATACCTTACTTTACATTCTGCCTATCACTTTCTTCCCCTCTATGTATACCTTGATTACCTCCTCGTCATATATGTTAGTTTCTCTGGAGAGAGAGAGAGAGAGAGAGAGAGAGAGAGAGAGAGAGAGAGAGAGAGAGAGAGAGAGAGAAGAGAGAGAGAGAAGCAACCCGTACCTTGAATTTCCCTAATCTCAATTATCTACCCTTGACGTTTTGTCTAGTCTAGTCTTGTCTAGTCTTCTCTCTCTCTCTCTCTCTCTCTTCTCTCTCTCTATATATATATATATATATATATATATATATATATATATATATATTATATATAAAATTGTTTTTTTTTTCTAAATGGATTGAGAATCGCTTTAAAGGATCCTTTATCATTTAGATAGTTTCCCCCACAATCACATACCATATGTCACTGGTGAGGTTTTATTTTAATGAATATGAGCAAAAATCTCGGGGATAAACTGAAATGTTATTCTTTATTCCTATTTTAATTAAATGGTTAAATTAGGAAAATTTAGCAATGAAAGACGGGAGTGATGGAAGAGTAAGAGTTGTTCTATTTTTCGATTATACGCCCTCTGTTACAAAACTTTTTATCTACATTCTTATCTAGTTTCATTAGCCTTTCTAATTTAGTATGATATTTTATTACATTAAAACTTAGATACTGGCAACCAGAAGGTGCATACCTTTGCTAGTATATATAATAAAAGTTAAGGTAACGGGAACATGGCGTCTGGTTACTGACAGTTTCTCACCTATGCGATCTTCAGACCTGTGTTCATAACTGAACTAAAATGATTTTAGGAACACGAGAGAGAGAGAGAGAGAGAGAGAGAGAGAGAGAGAGAGAGAGAGAGAGAGAGAGAGAGAGAGAGAGAGAGAGAGAGGCAGACGAAATAGTTTAGCAAATTCCTTATCAAATTACGAACAATCGCTAAGAATTAAATAGTGCATGAAACTTTAGTGAGGGTTAGGGAATAAGTATTTGTCTTTATAGACATTTAAAGCTATGCCAAATTAAAATATTGTTTATTTTATTCATATTAATTAGCTAGATGGGGTGACACACACACACCACACACACACACACACACACACAGAAACATGCAAACACACACACATATACACACACATATATATGTGTATATATGTATATATATATATTTATGTGTTTGTGTATGTGTGTGTATGTGTGTATATGGTGTGTGTGTGTGTGTGTGTGTAAAGAGGGTGACTTACCGGGTAATATAATATCGAGTTAGTCACAAATTCGACCGTCGATAAATAAAACGAATAAGTCGAGTTATATAGAATATAAAAGTGCTCAATACATTAGTAGAGCGGACTTAATAATAGAGACAGAAACCTTTTTACTATATATATATATATATATATATATATAATATATATAAATAAAGGAAAAAACTTTAAATTTGCTTCATTTCAATAATTTATTTCAACCGCATTACTGTAGCATCTTCAGGTAATGGCAAGCTTGTATTGTAATGAAGCAAATTTAAAGTTTTTTCCTTCATTTATTGAATATCTTGTTCTGTCCGTCCACTCATTGGCACTAGGCACATTGAACTCTCATTTCGGTTTGCCGGCATCAGCTTGGTTAAACCACACATGAACAGATCCTAACTACAGGAAAAAAATATATGTGTGTGTGTGTGTGCTTGTGTGTGTTAATATTGATAATATAAAGTAAGTAAAGTCGTCGAGGTGGTCTAAAGTCAGTATCAACCAATCAGCGAGGGAGTTCTTTTCACTTGCGCTAGACCAAGGAGATTCCGCTTCCGGTTTGTGTCTGTAACAAAAATTACGTCACTGCTTACGTCACATTACCCAAAATCGTCATAACATAGAATAAATACACTCAAATTTGAACATGCAACATTAGACAGTCCTCATTGTTTTTTAAAACAAGTTTTAATAAATACATGTCTGGTATTATATATCTATATATAGTTTGTTTTATTTTAATACATATTTAAAGTTTACATTTCAAATTGTTTTATTTTTTAATCCTTTAATGAATTTGATGATTTTACTTATTTAGGGTACAAACTCGCTGACATTGAATTTTTACTCCCACCCCTTAGGCAATATGTTTCAAAAATCTATTTTTTTTTTTGTACTAGTATATATAATGTTTGATAGTACCAAGTTTTAGCTTATACTGTATGTGATTATACAGACATTCCTATACTTAACATTACATAATGATATTTTTATCCACTTTTGAGGAAAATAGAAAGTTCTTATTTGATAGTATATACATTACTTTTTTAAATGAAAAGTTAAAAAAATTCTTTTGATTTTTTCCATTACTTTTTATTGTATTTCTCATTTTGGTTATTGAATTTTCAAGTCAACGGCGATAAACGTTTTTAGATTTATGCACCTTATAATCAAGCGCAATTCAAATTGTCGAGGAAATGTTTGCAAACGGATTAACGCTAAATCTTTCTGCTGCGAATCTTGCAAAGAGATTAAGATGGATTAGTGGAAATAATAGGATTGGAACCAGCTGTTGATTTTTAGCATTCAAGTTTTGGCAACAACCAAGAATTTCAGAGAATTTTTTTTTTCGCTTTTTTTCTTTCCTTTCTTTCATATTTCACCCCTTCTCTCCCTCTCTCCCCTCTGTCTCTTCTATGGTGCAAATTATTCTGATGCCGCGGAAAAAATATAAACGCAGATTTTTTTTATTCATTTTGAAAGGAAATCAAATTCATAGCAATAATTCTGTTCATAATCATATATACAAATACAAATATAAATATAAATTATATATATATATATATATATATATATATATATATATATGAAAACACCACAAAATGCTGTTAAAGTGAAAATATTTTATAACTTCGCTGATATTGAACAATATTTCGATTTTATGAAAATCGTCATCAGAGCTTGTTTATAATCCGTGTCGTTAAGAGCGGAAATATTGTTCAATATCAGCGAAGTTATAAAATGTTTTCACTTTAACAGCATTTTGTGGTGTTTTCATATCTTTTTATATATACTCATACCGTCGGATTAATTTCCTTTCTTTTATTATTAACAAATTAATTAATTAATATTACTAATTAATATATATATATATATATATATATATATATATATATATGGTAAAGAAAAACCTTAAATACTGGTCATATTAACAGGCACTCTACAAAAGTGTCTAGGAGACAAATAATGCCCTACAAATAATGTCCAGGAGAGAATTAAATAATGTAGTTGAATATATATAATTAATGTCCTACTAATAATGTCCCAGAGTTAAATACATAATATCCTACAAATAGTATCCTGGAGACGAATGATGTAGGAGGGGAGACAAATAATGTCCCAGACATAAATAATGCCCTATAAAGAATGTCCCGGAGAAAAGTAAATAATGCCCTAAAAGTTTTGCCCGTAAGTACATAATTTCATCCAAATATTGTGTCGGGGACAAAATACCATCCAAATGAAGGAAAATGGTGCCTGTAGACAAATGAATAATAATCTTTAAATAGTATGACATGAAGGAAGAGAAATACATAATGCCTTGCAAATAATGTCCCGGAGAGAAATGCACAATGTCACACAAAGAATTACAGTGACATATAAAGACAAATAAATAATACCTTACAATTAGTGTTCATGGAACAAATAATGCCCCAAATATTTATTACCTTAAAAAAAGGTAAATAAATAATGCCCTGCAAATTGATTGAGAGTATGGTATGAATGGTTGGTTTTGTCTTATTCAGGGACACTATTTGTAGTTATTTACGTGTCTCTAGGACACTATTTGCAGGGTTCTTTTTGCAAGGCAATAAATGCCTGAAACATTATTTTGTTGGGCATTATGCAAGTGTCATTGGAACACTATTTGTAGGATATTATTTGTCTCGGGGACATTATTTGTCTCGGGGACATTATTTGTCTCATGGACATTATCTGTACGGCATTTATTTAAATTTCAGAGACATTATTTGTCTCTGGAATGCTATTTGTTGGTGATTAATATTTATAATTTTATCTCCAGGACATTATTTGTAAGGCATTATTTGTATCAGGGACATTATTTGTAGGGCATTATGTCGTGTGTGTCCGGTGCACTCTTTGTAGGGCATTGTCCTTGGGATACTATTTGTTGGGATTTAACAATCTCAGGGGTAATATTTGTAAGGCATTATTCATTTAGTCTTTATTTGAAGGGCATTATTTGTCTCCGGGTCATTATTTGTAGGACATAATCTATTTATTTCTGGGACATTATTTGCAGGGAATTATTTATTTGGAGAGCATTATTTGTTTCCGGGTCATTCTTTGGGGGATTTTATTTGTCTCCAGCACACTATTTGTAGGGCATTATGCATTTGTCCCCAGGAAACTATTTGTAGGGCATTATTTATTTGTATCCGGGACATTACTTGGTTGGGTATTATGCATTTTTCTGTAGGACACTATTTTTAGGGCATTATTTACTTGTCTCCGGGACATTATTTGTTGGGCATTATGTGTTTGTGTAGGACATTATCTATTTGTCTTCCCACCACATCCTTTGTCTCTCAGACACTATAGGTTATTACGTATTTGTCTCAGAGACACTATTTGTAGGTATCATACCTAGTGCTACTGAGTGGACAGACAGAGTAATATATTTAATAATGATAACCATATTTTGATATTACTGGGTTTCATGTATTTTTTATATACTTTGTTCTATTTCAACTTCTAACCTTATTTCGTATCAGATTAACATTTCCTAGAGATACCCCCCCAAAAAAAAAATGAGTAATTTAAACCACTGAGTAATATCCATGATAAGATGAGAATACAGAGAGAGAGAGAGAGAGAGAGAGAGAGAGAGAGTGAATAGATGACATGAATAGGTATGATATAGACAACAATAGATAGACTAGAGACAGAGAAGAGAGAGAGAGAGAGAGAGAAGAGAGAGAGAGAGAGAGAGAGAGAGAGAGAGAGAGAGGAGAAGAGGATATGTGATATAGACAATAGTAGACAGATATAACATAGACAGAAGATATAGAGATAGATAGAGACAGACAGACCGTGAGACAGACAGACAGACAGAGAGAGTGAGAGATAGAGAGGGGGAGACAGATATATATATATATATATATATATATATATATAGCGAGAGAGAGAGAGAGAGAGAGAGAGAGAGAGAGAGAGAGAGAGAGAGAGAGAGAGAGAGAGAGATTGTGAATAGATAATAACGATTACGCTAAACACGGAATGTATGTAAGCTGAAATAAGTTCACGAGACTGCCTCTCCTAAGCCATAAGCGCGAAATGAAATGCAAACAGTCTCGTCCAGGATTTGAACTCGAATCTCCTATTCCATTTCCTACGATGATAACCATTATTCTAAGCGCGGAATGAAGGTAAGCTCAAATAGGTTCACGAGTCGTCTGGCATTTAATAAACTCAACTTTATTCAGCAAAAGATCAACTGTAGCTGTGATGAGGGGGAGACAGAGAGAATATTCCATCGATTTTCCGATTTAGTGAGTGCCAATCTGTCTAACGTAGAAAACAGATTCTATAGAACTTTTTGTATTTATTTATTTTTTTTTCTTAGAACAGATTAAGATCAAATAGGGAGTAGATAGGATGACGATGATGTGCCAATTTTCAGAAGCGCGGATTGTCTTAAAAAATTACTATTCGATAATCTAATTTTTAGCAGGACATGAATGCTTACCGCTAGCACACCGACAGCTATGTAAGCAACCACTAACTAAGTGCCCTATTTAATGAATCGTATACAACTCAAGTTATAACGAACAAAATGGTAGCATTTATAGTGCAGCCCAATGGTATACACTAATCGTATTTCTTAGAGGTGGAATTGATTGAGTCAATGGCTTTTTAGGAATTTTAAAGGAAAGGTGTCAGTATTGGAGCATGCGTCTTTGGGTTTACCAATTCCTACAGACAATTTGGTGATTATGGCTTATTTTGCCGCGCTTCCAAATTTGATGCGGCACAATTTTGAGTAATGATGGAGAAACGAAGTTTGTTCAGTTGCTTAATGAAGGAAAAGCAAAACTAAAATAGCCAAAAACTCTTGCAAGAGATAATCGTATGATCATGGAATCTGCCTCAACTACGGTTCTATACAGCACGGTTGCCGATAAAAGGAAAGTAGTGTGATTGTCTCGTTCTCGTTCTCGACCTATGGGAATTTATTCGATAGTTATTTACTCAGATTACATTAGGTTATTGGCACAAGGCCTGAGGTATGGAGCATTCAATGAGAGACTTAGATGTTTTGGTTAGTTGGACTTTACGGCATGTCAACCCTTGCTGGGTTATTTTATGCCGAAAACAAGTTTGTTCTATTCATTCTTTTATATATATATATATATATATATATATATATATATACATATATATATCTTCTTATTATAATGGAGATTGTGTGTTTTTCTGTCTGTAACCGAAACTATATTACTAATCGAAGTCACAATTCCCTTAGTTATTTACATCACATTCTCCATGATTTGATTTAATCCTCAGTTATTAATAAAATTATTACCTTATTAATACTTTTGACCATATCTACATTCTAATAACATGCAATTGTATTTATATATACAACAAAATGGCGGTTTGCAGTGTGAATGGGAAGGCTAATTTACATATTAATTTAAAATTTGAATTTTAATAAATATGGCTTAGGTATTATTGATTTCTAATTGTTTGGTTTTATCTTAATGAATATATAAAAAGTCTCGGGAATAAATCTTAAAAGAAATCCATTAACAATATTAACTGTAATTCTATTCTTTACTTTATTACTAATTCTATTCTTTACTCTTTATCCTAATTTAACTAAATAGTTAAATTATGAAAATTTAGCAATGAAAGAGGTAGTGAAGAAAAAAGCAAGTTTTAGTTGTTCCCTCTCTGTTTCAAATCTTTTTTATCGGCATCTTATTTAGTTTCATTAGCCTTTTTAAAGTTAACATATTTTTATTACATTAAAATTTAAATACTTGCACCCGGAGGGTGCATATATTTGCTAGTATATATATATATATGTGTGTGTGTGTGTGTGTGTGTGTGTGTGTGTGTATGTGTGTGTGCGTGTGTATTATACTGAAGCTGAGGGAATCAATGATTGTTTGCTAAATGCTTTTTTCCTGTTTAGTCTAATGACACAAAATTCATACTAGTTATGTTTGAAAACAAAAACATTTTAATTGGTTCTAATTAGTCGTGATTTACAATTAAGTCAAAAACTGATCCGTCTCTTACTTCCCTTTCTGCCTTTCACTTTCCCTCTCTTTATGTATATCTTGATTACCTCCTCGTTATATATGTTAGTTTCACAGTGAGAGTGAAGTGAGAGATTGGAGCGTGTGTGAAGCATATCTGTATTTTAAATGTCATAAGTAGCCAGCACGTAGCTTCTCAAAATCTTGGCTAAAATTCCAAGAATCAGGTCCATTTAAATTTAAATAGGTCAAACGTTCTCTTTCTTAGAAATTTTACAAAATGATTTTAATGTTTTTTTAATTGTACCGGTCGCATTTATTTAAAAAAAATTAATTCGCTTTGCTAACTCCCTTTCCCCAATCCCAAATATTTACCCAGAGGTCAAAGGTTCACATTTTGTTTTGTATATATAATTTAAATGAAAACCTGTGCACAATTGGGCAATTTACATAAAAAGGGATGATGTCTGATCGTCTAGACGGTTGTATAGATTATTAGATTGTATTTAGAAGAGTCAGTGCCAATTCTCGATATATATATATATATATATATATATATATACTTTTTGAATATACATACATGCATTTCACCTAGTGCTAATACCCTTGGGAAAGGTATGAATCTAACTATTCTCTCCCCAGCTATATTGTACGTTAAACTGAGCTCTTTAACCTTAGTATGGTCACCGCTATAAGAGAAGGAAAACTCTGTATTCAAACCTGTTAAACTCCGCTTAAAAAATTGACCTTTTGTCACATCCTGCTCTTGCGAAGGGGTTGGGTAAATGCATTTATACGAGGGTCATTCAATAAATGAGCCGTATTTATAAACCTTTTCCCCATAAAAGTATTGTTTCGAATTTGTTTATAGTAAAAAAAAAACTATTTTTAATTATTTCTTTTGAGTCTATTCAAATCAAAGTGCAAGCTCCAGGTCTGTCATCAAATTTTCGGTAGTTGGGACGTGCAAACCATGTGAAAAACAATCATAAACTCTGTTCAAGCCTGGAGCACTCTATTCTATTTTAGTCTCAAAACAATATTGTTGCGAGATTAATATAATTTGTGTTATACACCAATCCAAAACAATGCAAAAATTACATTTGTGTAAAAGAAATCTCCCCAAATATTTTGCATTAAAAAAATTCCCATAGAGGCACAGAAAAAAACTTTTTAAATCTAAAAAGTAATTTGTATCAAGAATATGGTGATGCCTCTTCTTGACAGAAAAAGCCATTTCTACAAAAGTAGTCCAGATGTGAGCAGTTGTGAGCACGGCAGATGGCCCCGGATCAGCTGTTTATTTTTTTATTTTTATTTTTTTTTTATTAGGTACCGCCATCACACATATGAAATCCTCGCATACAGCCTGCCACACACGGTCAGACTTCAATGTAGGAAATGTTTCCATGGTGTCGTCATGTGTCCGCTTCAAATGGAGGGCTCGAGTCACCTTACCCTAACTCTTACAGCCTGATCTTCTCCCAG
>CM042159.1:21277667-21279385 GCA_023376005.1 Doryteuthis pealeii | reverse complement strand
TTAGGAAAATTATTAATTTTTAATTCTTAATCTGATAAAATGGTTTTTGATTAAAAAAAATAGCTATTTCATGTTGTTGTTAGCATATGTGAAAAAATAATTTTGCACAAAAGATAAACTAACATTGTTATTAAAAAAAAAAACAACTTAAAACAAAAGACTTGTTTATTTATTTTCCATGTGCCTCTACGGATAGTTAATATTAAAAAGTATTTATTAAAAAAATATTTTGCTAGGCTTAGGGGTCATGGTTAGGTGTTAGGGTTAGGGGTTAGTTTTATAATTAAAAAAATGCGTCTAAAATCGTCTGGTAACAAACAACCGGATTTTGATGGTGTAAATGAAAAAACATGTCCTTTTGAATCCAGGTCGCACCTGGGGTGCTTAAAGGTGACATGGTCCGAAAAATTAATGTCTCCTATTCAAAATATTAAGAAAAATTAATGTCTCCTATTTAAAATATTACATAAAAAAGAATTCATGCTGTCATCATTTAAATTTTATTTTTTAATTATCTTCACGAATATAAATCATATCTTCATTATTTTTGTACCAAAACCAACCTCTAGTAATAGTGAATGTGTATATATATTTACCTTGTTATTAATTGTTTCCTCTTGACATACATACATACATACATACATACAACTGCCCTTTTCATATGTACAGATTATTATTATTAGTTACTTTAAACTAGGCATTGGCAATTTTGTCATCTGCTACGAATTTTAAAAGCGAATTAAAAATAATTAAATATATTATTTAAGATCAAACTTTGTCAAAATCGATAAGTAGTAACATAATAACCTTCATTAAAAAAAGAAAAATATCATTACATATGCAGTTTATTTTTAATAGATTCAAAACGATTTGTTTTGGTCAATTTCGATGCGATCCACCATTTTGTCTATTTTTCAATGGTTTTAGGCGCTTGTTTACAATTTTTATGTAACATTCGCGATTGCAAAAAAAAAAAAAAAAAATTTTTTACCAAAAATCAGGTAATTATTATTAATGAAATTTTCAGTATTGATTTATCAATTAATGAATTTTATAATGCATCAGTTATTTTATTTCAAAACTTTAATTTAGTATTTTTGCTATGAAAAATTAATATATAAAATTCATTTAAAATGTGAAAAGTCTGATGTTAAGTTTAAAATGTTATATTTTTAGATTCTAGAAATAAATATCTATTTAATGCAAACCTTATTTTAGACACATAGAGTAATAAGTTTTGAAGAAAAACTCTATTGAAAATGTACCCCTCCTTTTTAAACATAAAACATATCAATGTATAATTTTTTCTTTTATAAGATAATAGCCAATTAAATATTTTTGTCAAAAACGCATTTTAGGCTAATTTTGCCAATAGCTACTTTAAACCATATAACTGTGTATAAACAAATGATATGATAATTACTTGAAACCATATAATCATTATTATTAGATAGGAATAATTGAAACTATACAAGTGTGCAAATTATTTGTACTAGCAGGACCTGTAGATATATATCAGTATGATAATTTAATTATTATAACGTCGTTTGATATGTTTTTACTTGAGAGTTATATGTAAAAAGTATAATAATCTTGATTTAACTCTCATACTTTTTTATTTTCTTGTTTTCATCTTTTCATTATGTTAGCGTTATCGCTTCCGCGAACTCCCTCTCCCTCTCTATCTTCACCCTACTCCATTTCTTTCTTTCTTTCTT
>CM042159.1:21262667-21275167 GCA_023376005.1 Doryteuthis pealeii | reverse complement strand
TTGCTGGAGAGAGGCGTCTAAAACCACGCTATCTCACTTAGCCCAAAATCAGGGCCTACTTATCAAAAACCACGCATTAGGGGTAACGCAGTATTACCGTTCCCTAAACTCTCTACGAACCTTCAACGGCGGTTTAATTGCAAACTGAGAACTAAACAAGAAACGACCCGTGAAGCTCGATACCAAGAACTCTTAGAAGATAAGTCTGGTCGCAAATTCCAGCTAATTTGCAAACCCCCTTTTGTTGTTCTACCATTTATGTAATTCTTTGTACTCTTTTTATTGTTAACCACTTCGTCTAAAACCCTTGTAATGTTGTAATACAAGAGTCTGCAATCAACTTTGTGTTTGTTCTTCTTTGTCCGACAATTTGCCAACGACCACGGGGAAATAAAAGCCCCTTCGATACGTAAATACTTTTATAAGACCTCATTTGGAATTTGCTAATGTGCTTTGAAGTCCAAGACTAATCAAAAAAATAAAACTCATTGAGGGAGTTCAAAGGAGAGCTATTAAAGTAATGAATGATTTAAAAAAAACCTTTCGTATGAAGAAAGACTTAGGAATATTGACTTACCAAAGTTTGGTTTATCGATGTACAAGAGGGGATATGATTGAAGTCTACAAATATACACATGGATTCAACTAACTTTGACCTACTAAACATTGCTTAATATATCAATACCAGGGTCATAAATTAAAACTCTTTAAAAAATGTTGTAAAGCAAATGAAAGACAAACTTATTTTAGTAACAGAGTAGTGAATACATGGAATAAACTATATATCAATAGTGAATGCCCCATCTCTAAACTCCTTTAAGGCAATGTTAGATAATCTGTGGAGAGAGTATAAATATTCTGTGGAATTAAGATGAATGTTTATAAGGAACAGCTGACAGGTCTCAGACCTAATATACTAGCTGAAAAGATATTGTTATTTTCACTCCTTTTGAGTTTTTCACATCAGCGTTAGCTGATGGTATTTCACTGGAGTCTGAGTGACAACAAGTCTCCTCAGGTCTCTTCTGGGTATTCTAGCCGATTGCAGCAATGCAGTAGTCTGGATGGTCTCAATTCTTCCTCTGATTCCCAGATCCTCCAGTCTTTTTTTCCAAGTTTTTTTGGGACCGTTCTAAGTGCACCAACTACAATTGGTATAACTTTCACGCTCATATTCCACAGCTTTTTCAATTCTCTGGCAAGGTCCAGGTATTTATCTATCTTTTCTTTCTTTTTCTTCTTTCTTTCTTTCTTTCTTTCTTTCTTTCTTTCTTCTTCTTCTTCTTCTTCTTCTTCTTCTTCTTCTTCTTCTTCTTCTTCTTCTTCTTATTATTATTATTATTATTATTATTATTATTATTCCTTTTGAGTTTTTCACATCAGCGTTAGCTGATGGTATTTCACTGGAGTCTGAGTGACAACAAGTATTCTATATGGGCATCAGCATTTGCTTCCAGCCTCTCAAGCCGCTCGGGAAGCGCATCAACTAACCTTCCCAGGAACTCTTGTGGAATGACAGAAATAAATTCTCATATTCGTCCTTTAAGCTCTTCCAAAGTCATTGGTTTCATAGAATAGACTTTCTCCTTTAACCAATCTCAAAGAAAAAAGTTGCGGGGTTCTCGTCGGCCACGTCTACCCATCTATCTCCCAGCAAAATGGTGATTCAGCCATTCAGAAAACAATAGCAAAATGTGGGAGAGCACCATCTTGCATAAAAATTTAATTGCCATATATCAAGGAACATACATTAAAGAATTGAGAAAAAATGTAACGCTATATAAAACAATTATGAATAGTTTAAAATCGGGAGTTACTTTTCAATCACCCTGTAAATAGATTGTTCTTCTTCCTTTTCACGACGGGAAGGTTTGTACGCACACAAATATATGCTACCAAAAATACTGGACATTTTCATAGCAAGTTGGATAATACAGTGGTGCCTTGACTTACGAGTTTAATTCATTCCGCTCGTAACTCAATTTACTTGTATATAAAATCAATTTTCCCTACTGAAATAAACTGAAATGTCATTAATCCGTTCCAGTCCCTCCACACACACACACACACACACACACACACACACACACACACACACACACAACCACACAAAAAAAAACAAAAAAAACAAACAAAAACAAACAAAACAGAATTAAAAAAGAATAATGAAAAAAACACCTTATTTTTTTGTAACGCTTTTTAAATAAAAAAAAAAACAAAAAAACAACAACACTGTATTGTATAAAAACATAATGAAATACATTGTAATGAATTACGTACCGTAATATGTTTTAATGTTTTTTTAAAATTATTTTATAGATATTTTTCTTTTGCGCATTAAATATTGGAACATAAATGTCTTTATTTGTCTGAATTTTTGAGATGACGCTTGATGAGTATAATTTTGATTAAAAAAAAGATCGTTATGCTTCTCGTGGCACATGTCGGAATGATAGGCTTGCAAAAACAAAACAATGACGTCATTATTTGAAAAAGATCTTCATACGTTCTTTGACGCCTTGTTTGATCAATAGTCAAACTAATCAAAACGATTTCTCAGGTTGGATCATTGCTATACTTGGATACACAAGAAATACCCGAGGAAGGCCGGAGGATACAGCGGTCGAAACGTTGTGATACGACAATAAAGAGGAGGACATCAGTCCGAAAAATCGAAATTATATAAATGTTTTTTTTTATACCATTATACTAATACCATTGGGAAATGTATGAACCTCATTATTCCTCCAGATATATGTCACGTAGTACCGCTGTTTTCTATAAGGATGGCTTTGGCATTAGATAAGCTTCGAAGGTTAATATGCCATTAAAACAAACAGACCAAATCAAACCTAAAAATAAAGAATGAACGAACGTGTCCCACATTAGAATTGTTCGATGAAAAAGCAGTATGTGAAAGGGGTACAAAAATGGAAAAAAAGTTTTACTTGAGGAAGGAAAGTAAAACAGCTACGTGACTTTACCGTTCCGAGGGGGGGGTCGAGATAAAGTATCTCCTGTTCAAATAACATAACAAAAGAGGTCGAGAATGGATTGCTGATTATCATGTGACCCCAGACGCACACTGGGTAATGCTAGTTTGAATTCAGTGTTTTTATTTCACACACACACACACACACACACACACACACACAAGCACACACACAAGCACACACACACACACACACGTACACACACAAATACATACACACACGCATACACACAAATATCATCACAATTACACACACAAATATACACACACACACGTACACACACAAATACACACACACTTACACACACATTTACACACACGTATACACATACACGCACGCACACACACACAAATACACACACACAAATACACACACGCACGCATGTATACACTCACATACGCACATACACATACACACATACACACACACACACACACACACACATATATATATATATATATATACACAAACCCATACACTAAAGTAGAATAGATCGTGATTGCAGCAATCATTTCTAAACTTATGAAATATCTTTTGACACATTTTTGAAGAATTTTGATACTTTTCATTAAAATCATCAAAACTTTTAAACTTTTCTTCAGCTTTGTCATTTCACTTTTATGTGGTAAACAAAGAAATTATACTCGGCACCCACGTCTTCGACAAAATGTTCTGAATTTCAGTTATGTTGAACAAAATGAGTTCGCAGTGAAACTGCTATCGACAAATCTGCCCGTGTATAATACAGTGACGTGCTGTTATTTGTCTCCTAATAAATTCTTGAAGAGAAACAGTTGTAATAATTTTTCACACATAAAAGTGAAAACGGCCAACAAATTTCTAAATTCAACTTTTCATTTTCACACTTTGATAACAATCATTGAGTTTATCTTTTCTGATCGTAAAGTTCTTCTTAAAATTGTTGAGAACACCTTTCATAAAAGAAGAAGAAGAAGAAGAAGAAGAAGAAGAAGAAGGAGGAGAAGAAGAAGAAGAAGGCGAGAGAATAAGGCGAGAGAGAAGAAGAGGAGGAGGAGAAGAAGAAGAAGAAGAAGAAGGCGAGAGAAGAAGAAGAGAGAAGTAGGCGAGAGAAGAGAAGAGAAGAAGAAGAAGAAGAAGAAGAAGAAGAAGAAGAAGAAGAAGAAGAAGAAGAGAAGAAGAAGAAGAAGAAGAAGAAGAAGAAGAAGAAGAAGAAGAAGAAGAAGAAGAAGAAGAAGAAGAAGAAGAAGAAGAAGAAGAAAAGAAGAAGAAGAAGAAGAAGAAGAAGAAGAAGAAGGCGAGAAAAGAAGAAGAAAAGGTGAGAGAAGAAGAAGAAGAAGAAGAAGAAGAAGAAGAAGAAGAAGAAGAAGAAGAAGAAGAAAATTTGCTTGTTTATCTTAGTAATATGTACTTTCAAACATCATCATCATTATCAAGGCATGCTGGCATCACGGATTCGCTTGATTCTTTCTCGCGATCCGTCCCTATCAACCATCGCCCTTCGCAAGTCCTGTTGACAGTGTCCAGTGTCCGTACAGAGCTGAGTAATGTAATTTTTGCTGGTTGGTAAATATTGGTGTGTTCATGTCTTGGAGTCCATAGGAGAACGTTGCTTATGAGTTCGTCCTTACTTTTCTAGCTGTCTTACTTGGATGGTTTGTGAGATGGGAGGTAAGTGGCTGCACAGCTATTGTTTTTTAGGGTGCTATTTCCTGGATTTGTTAAAAACAGAGGTTTTTGAATTTGATGTAACCAGTCATGGATCATATTACCTTTAGGCACCCCTTTTTGTTCTCGATTAAGAAAGGACATGTTTTTCATTTACACCGTCAATATCCGGTTGTTTGTTTGGGGTTAGGGATTAGTGTTGGGGGTTAGGTTAGGGTTAGGGTTAGGGTTAGGGGTTAGTTTTATAATTTAAAACAATCTAAAGATCGTCTGTTAAAACAACCAGATATTGACAGTGTAAATGAAAAACATGTCCTTTCTTAATCGAGATCAAAAAGGGGTGCCTAAAGGTAATATGGTTCCCAGTCATCTAAATGGACAGCAATGTTTGCTACCATTGTAGAATCAGGCGGAGGAGATACTGGTCTTCTGGCACATCACTATTTTAGGACAGTTAGTAACATACAATTAAAAAAAAAAGAAAAAAGAATAGGGCCGGCTCGGAACCAAAGGTTCCAAGCTCGTTGCTAGCCTCGCCAACTCAGCATATGAGTAGCATGGCTTAGATCTGTGCGGTAAAGTGGAGAGCTGATGGTAGGTGTGGCGCTCCACCTCATATGCAAATACAATTTCCCTGGTATATCGCTAGCGAAAAGGGGATAGACTTCATCGCTGTTCGGCTGATATCGACAATAGGTTACTCTGCCTACTTTACTATTTTTTACTACAAATATATAAGGGGATGTGTTCCACCTCAGATGCAAAAACAATGCCCTTGGTTTAGCGCTAGTGAAAAGAGTATAGGCTCCCTCGCTGTCCGGCTGATACCAACTATAGGCCACTCCCCCTACTTTACGTATATCTTTTAATTTCAGGGACGCCTTTCGAATGTGGTTTACTTATTTATGGGCGATACTGTTGTGGGACTATTCAAATTTTAATCTAAAATCAATTCTTATCTAAAATCAATTTTTTAAAACTCATTTTTTTCATTTAACCCATAGATGGGACTCTAATAGGTACTACCACTTCGACCCAGAGTGGACCTGGGAGTAATAGCGATTAAGGGGTACTCCACACTCCACAGAGCTCCAAAATTGTAACTTCACTATTGGATGCAGTTTAACGTCATACCCAAGTCATTAAGACCCTTAGCCACCGCCTTGTAGCACATATATGATAGAAAGGATGGGGAGTTTGCCATAAGGGCAATAGGGTTGGGGTAATCTTATAAGTGCTAGGGCTTGATGTGACCAGCCGAGTGAGTCTCCGATCGCCCATCTAGCCTAAGTTACGGTCAGTGTTGAGTGTAAGATGTTTTTGACTGCTCAGCTAATAGGAATCCATCCTTAAGCTTCACGAATCGCCGCCCACGGTCAACAGGTTGCCCCATTGGTCAGATTTTACCCCTTTGCGCAGGTGCAGTCGGCCTATTCTACAGCCCCAGTTGACAGGGCGGATTTTCACCATGACTTGTACATATCTCAACTAATAAGTTTTGGTTGGCATTACTGAACATTTCACCCTTTTGTAATAAACAACAATTAACATAAACTTTTCCTTTTTTGGTTTTGAATAATAAATGAAATTTCCCAGCAACAGTAATTTCCCTTGAAACTTGGAAAAATGTTATCTTCTTTTCTGTTGTACTTTCACTACTTGATACATTCAAAGAATTTCTCTTTTGGTCTAGATTTCCAAAAAGAAGAAAAGTCTACTTTTATGATTTTTTTTGTCTCTGTGAATCTTATTAAGCAAGAATTTGGATTCTTTGTTTCGAAATGTCATCGCAAATTATAATCTTCTCTAAAAGAAATCGTTCACGGAAAAAACAAACAAGGCATATAATTTTGGCTTATTCGTCCAATCAGTTTTAAAAGCTCGATTTTCAATTTTTCTTTCAATCATGGTTTTTACAATACAAAGTAAAATATACAAGAGTAAGTCGAAAGTCGGATGCTGCGGATGCTTTTGCCAAGATTGCGATGGTGATAAACGTCACTGGATTGTCATATGCCGAATACGCCATGTCGCGTTGTGCTGATTCATCCTTAAAAATTTCCATGCTAACCTACTGGCTCTTTTTATTCTCTCACTCTCTATTATGTTCCACAAAATCCAGGCTGTTGATTTGTTAATAGCAAGAAAAAATGTTCGTTGGTTGGGTTTTACGGCATGTTAACCCATTGGGTTATTTTATGCCGAAACATTTTTGTTTTATACATTCTTGATGGGTATATATTTTTTTAAACTCAATTTTTTAAACACATTTCTTTAAACTCATATTTTTCTATTTAACCCATAGATGAGTCCCTAACAGGTACTACCACTTCGAGTCAGAGTTGACCTGGAAGTAATAGGGATCAAGGGATACTCCACATTCCCAGAGCTCCAGAATTAAACCTCACTATCAGATAGAGTTTAACGTCATACCCAGGACACTAAGTTCCTCAGACACCCCTTCTAGCACATATATAATAAAAGGGTTGGGACTTTGCCATAAGCACAATAAGGTTGGTACAATCATATAGGTGCTAGGGCTTGACGTGACGATTGATTTGAAGTGGTCTTTCCGACCGTCCGTCTAGGCTAAGCAAAAGCCAAAGGGGAGTGTTGCATGTCATGGACTGCTCGACCACTAGGGTTCTAGACTTAAGCATCACGGGTCGCCACCCACGGCCAACAGGTGCCTCTCTAGTCCTCTGCAGAGGAGCAGTCGATGTATTCTATCGCTCCAGCCGCAGGGTGTGTAATGTTGGTCATATGAGGAATTTGCTATTACTCACTCTTTAGAGATAATCAAGAGAAAAGAGGTAATCTGAACATTAGCTACATAAATGAGAGTAACCTCTCATTCTTTCTTTCACTTCGAGGAAGCCTTATGTTTTGATCGGCCATTTTTATTTCCTCGTAAATCTACACTGAAAATACGAATTTGTTCGATTCAATACAACTGCATCTTTTAATACGAAAATATCTTAAAATGTGTTCTTAATAACAATTAAGTTCATTTCAAATAATGCGCAAAACATAAGGCTTCCTCAAAGTGAAAGAAACAAGGGGAGGTTACTCTTATTTATGTAGCTAATGTTCAGATTACCATTTACGGTGGGTTTGTTTGTATGTCTGCTGTTGGCCATGGGTTGGTCTTGACCAACTTCTCTAGGACTCAACACATTCTCTACTTTGTTGAGACTCCTTTTTATATTAGGATATTTCACTGATACATCAGTATTGCTGATAACCACACAAATAGTTTCCTTGTGTCCCCAGCACTTTGGAGACCTTACTTTTGGGATTACCCTCCCACAAACTCATGCTATGAGCCCGTTCAATTCTTTGATCGGTGACCAGTTAAACGACATCAGATACTGTAAGATTTTTGTTGGCGCAGTGGCAGTTTTTGTATGCCCAAAGTGACTAGGTTCGGCATTAAATAATCCGAAAATGGTTGATATGCCGTAAAACAAAACAACCAACCAAACTCATGCTACCGTCATAAAAAGTTTTTTTTGTCTACATCGCGATGCAAGGGGTCACCAATCCATGGAGACAGAATAATGTTGCGTGCTGCCGCCTAAAAATCAGATGTCTACGTTTCGGTATAAGACGGAAAAACTTTAAAGCGTCGGTGGATGAAGAAGGGCAGACTTACATGAAATGGAAATTATCGAATTTATTTTAAAGAGCACGGATGCTATTCTATCTTGAAAGGTTTCTTGTAGGATGCAGACTACCCGCGGGCCGTATGTGGTGCAGGCATGGTCTAAGAAATGATGTATTTAAACAGTTCAAACATCGCCGAAGCAAAAGAGCTGCGCACGCGCGCGCGCGCACACACACATATATACACACACTGACACGCGCATGCACGCACACACTGACACACACGCACACACACAAATATACTACCACCAACACCATCATCACCACCGCCTCTTACAATCACCACCACCACCACCACCACCTCCTCCTCCTCCTCCTCCTCCTCCACCACCACCACCTCCTCCTCCTCCTCACCACCACCACCACCACGCACAAGCCCCCCCCAGAAACAAACTAAGAATCTTTCATGAATATATATCTACTTAGTCATCATGCACTAAAGTGACCTTTAAACTATGAAAAAGGGTTAAACACACACACACACACACACACACACAGATGCGTGCACACACTAACGCGCACGCATTTACAGACGCACACAGATACATGACCACCACAATCACCACAACCACCACAATAATAACCACCCCCAAACAAAACCAAAACAAACTAAGAATCTTTAATGAATCTGTCTACTTAGTAATCGTGCACTGAAGTGACCTTTAAACCATGAAAAAGGGCTAAACACACACACACACACACACACACACACACCACAATCACCACCAGCACCAGCACCCTCCCCCACCAAATGAACAAAAACAAAACAAACTAAGAATCTTTAATGAATCTGTCTACTTGGTAATCATGCACCAAATTGACCTTTAACCTATGACATCTCCATCCTTGATCTCCATCCTAACCATAAAGACTAATGAACCTGATGACAATTGTAGAAAATTATGAATCTAGATCTGAAGAAAGATACCAAACCACCAAGTTGAAAGTAGGAAAAGGCTAATGACTGAGACACCCACTGACATTACCATTATCCACTCTTACCTGGAAAGCCACAGCCGATCAGTCAATAACACGGACTGCTTACTCACAAAAAAGTCAAGAAACAGACCCCCAGCCCAAACAGCAAAATCTGATATAGAAGCCACAGACAATGAACATGAAATTTGGAAAGTGCCGGTTGCGGGTTGCGGGTTCCGGGTTGCGCATGAAATTGCTGTCTAGGCGGGATAACTGTCACGGGTGCAAAAGTTTGTTGTATATAAAGAGAGTTAAAGAAGAAGATATCATAAGATCTGAAACACATGTCACTAATGTAAAATAATAATTCGTTTTTATAAAATATTTAATTTTCTCCCGTTGGACCCATAACATCACTTTATATATATATGTATATATATATATATTTTTTTTTTCCGTAGTTAGGATCTTTCCATGAGTGGTTTAACCAAGCTGATGCAGGTAGACCATAAGGAGAGCTCAATGTTGCCTAATACCAGTGAGTAAAAGGACAGAGCAAGATATTTAGTAAATGAAGAAAAAACTAAACTTGTAATGAAGCAAGTTTAGAGTTTTTTCTTCATTTACTATATATATATATATATATATATATATATATATATATATATATAGAGAGAGAGAGAGAGAGAGAGAGAGCTGAATCTAAGATACCACATCCAAGATGAATACTGATTTTTTAAAATCAAATATGGTGTGTCAAAATTTGTAAAATTCTAAAAGAAACAAAAAAGAAGAGAGAGAGAGAGAGAGAGAGAGAGAGAGAGAGAGAGAGAGAGAGAGAGAGAGAGAGAGAGAGAGACGAGGAGATAAGATGAGGGTTCTTTCTTGTTAACTCGGCCGCTATATTCTTCGGGCTGACTTCTCGTGCAGATTCTGTGGGTTGCTTTTTTGGGCTGTTCATCTCTTGTTTTAATTAATCAATTAACAAGACTTGTTTGTTCTTTACGTCTTTTATTTAAAACAACCCAGCCCATATTCAACCGCGCGGTGAGATGCGATTCTGGGAGACGTCCGCTCTTAGCTGGTAACTGCTCGCAACTGGAAACTACACAAAAATCCGGTATATAATCGGAGAGAGAGAGAGAGAGAGAGAGAGAGAGAGAGAGAGAGAGAGAGAGACAGACAGACAGACAGACAGACAGACAGGGGATGATGAGATGATCATGAGGGTTATTTCTTGTTAACTCGGCCGCCATATTCTTTAGGGCTAACTTCTCGGGCTGATCCGGTGGGTTGCTTTCTCAACTCAACCGCAGCGGTAGGAAAGACGACATCTCGAGAACCGACGACAACGTCCACTCCCGGCCAGAATCTAGTCGCATCTAAAACTAAATTGTCTCGCGTCTGTAATTGCGCGAATCCGGAGAGGTTATGTCGGGGTCATCATTAATCAAACATAACCCTAACGGTTATGGAAATTTCCCAATTAATTCCCTCCGATTTTGAATCTAACGAACTCTTGATTAAAAAATAATCTAATTACAGTGCGTATATAATTCATTGACTATCCATGAATTATGTAATAACTTGTTGGTTGTCCAAAAAGTAAACGAGCAAAAATATGTACCTTCTGGGCACAATTATTTAAATTTCAATATCTATATTAAAATATTCTTGTTCCTTAATCTTCCGACCGTTATCATCTTGCAACACCCTTTGGTTGTAAATGAGACCGTCCAAATCGTCCAAGAGGAAGTGCAAAAATGTAAATCCTTCTGTTGCCTATCCACTGAATTCTTATTTCTAATGAGTGCCGTCACCTCAGCTAAATAATGGACAATTCCGTTTTTATTATAAAGAAAGAAAAGGAAGAAAAGGGCACGCTACACAGAAAAAAATACACCTAGTTGTATGGTTTTAAGTATTCCTATCTAATACTAATAATTTATGCACAATTTTATAACTTCAAGTAATTATTAATTGAACACAGTAAATAATAATAATAATAATAATAATAATAATAATAATAATGGAACAGTCCCAAAAGGATTAGAAAAGGGTTTGGAAAGTTTGGAAATCAGAGGAAGGATTGAAACCATTCAGAACTCTGCACTACTGCAATCTGCCAGAATACTCAGAAGAGTCCTGGAGACCTGAGGAGACTTGCTGTCACCCAGACTCCAGTGAAAGACCATCAGCTAATGCTGATGTGAAAACTCAAAAGGAGTAAATAATAATAATAATAATAATAATAATAATAATAATAATAATAATAATAATAATAATAATAATAATAAATACCTGGATCTTGCCAGAGAATTGTAAAAGCTGTGGAATATGTGAGTGAAAGTGATACCAATTGTAGTTGGTGCGCTTGGAACGGTACCAATAAACTTGGAAAAAAGACTGGAGGATCTAGAAATCAGAAGAAGAATTGAGACCATCCAGACGACTACACTGCTACAATCGGCTAGAATACTCAGAAGAGTCCAGGACAACTGAGGAGACTTGTTGTTACTCAGACTCCAGTGAAATACCATCAGCTAACGCTGATGTGAAAAACTCAAAAGGAGTGAAAATAATAATAATAATCCTTAGTAAACAATTATAGCTTCAAGTAACTATTCTTAATATAAATAATTCAGTTATATGGTTTCAAGTATAATAGTAATATATCATATTTACTGTCAGAAGAGGAATGTTACCTGCATAATGTAAATGCATTGACAATCAGAAAGAGAGGGATTATCAGTGGTCAGGAAATATGAAAATCATTACTAGTAGAAGAGGGCTATTGTATCTATTGCTAATGATTTTACTATAGAAATGCACTGAAAATCAGGAAGAAAGCGATTGTCAGTGGTTAGGAATTAATGCAAGCTTTACTGGCAGAATATGGCGAATATATATTAATGTATATATATATATATATATATATATATATATATATATATATATATATATATATATATTAAAAAAACGAGTGCTTGCCGAGATCTGACGGACCCATGCTTCTTGTGTTTACAGGAAATGTTAGAAATAATCAGATTCCAAAATAAAAATGACTTAATTAATAAAAAGGATGAGTTCCTAGGAAAATGTATGCATAGATTACGCAATTCATTAGAATACCAATAAGATAAAATTGATCAATAAGGGCATAATACAGTAAAATTATGATAAAGCAGTAACAAAGAAAAACTACTAGAAGAAATAAAGAAATAAATAAAAAAAACTTAGCCAAACTTCAGACAAACTGACCCCATAAAGGTCAAT
>CM042159.1:21242667-21257667 GCA_023376005.1 Doryteuthis pealeii | reverse complement strand
ATTAGTCTCCTATTCAAAATATTTAATACAAAAAAAAAAAAAATAATTACTGTTACTATTTAAATTTTATTTTTTAATTATCTTCACGAATATAAATTTCAACTGAAACCCGTGCAATAGATCTAGCACTTGACATCATCTCTGAAAATAACTACAAAAATATATCATCTTCTCAGACTCGCTCTCTGTCCTACTATTATTAAGAAATAAAAAAAATGGAAGATCCTCTCATCACTAAGCTCTTGAATAGACTAGACTTGATGTCTAACTCTAAGGAGATTATGATATACTGGATCCCAAGCCACATAGGAGTAAGGGGGAATGAAAGAGCTAACTCTGCAGCTAAACCGGCTCTAGATTTGATCCTCGAAAAGTTCAAGATACCATATACTGACTTGAAACCTAAAATTAATAGATTCCTTCATACAAAATGGCAACAACACTGGAATAACAACATCCACAATAAACTCTTCCTAATTAAACCCATTTTGGGAGGCTGGAGACCAACTTTAAGAAAGTCTAGAAAGGAACAAGTCATTGTATCCCGATTACGCATTGGTCATACAAAACTAACACACTCCTATATAGTCAAGCAAGAATAACAACCACAATGTGACACATGTCAAACACCTTTGACTGTCAAACACTTATTCATGGAATGCAGGTTTTTAGCTCACATCAGAAACCATTATTTTAAAGGAAACAATATGAAGGATCTGTTTGAAAATGTCAACATGGAGGATATTCTCTCCTTTTTGAGGGAAATAAAATTATACCATAGAATATAGACATGAAACAAACCAATACCATACAACATAACCCCCAATAATGTTAACACATTGTTAAAACCAATTACTAAAAGTATATATATAAATACGGGTTGATATGCCGTTAAAAGCAATAAACAAACAAACAACAAACAACGAATATAAATCAGATCTTCATTATTTTTGCTCAAAAAACAAGAACCGGTAGTAGTGAATGTGTATATATATATATTTACTTTGTCGTTAATTGTTTTATTTTCGTATATTCCTCCGGACATACTTACATACATACACACCAACTGTCCATTATATATGTACTAAAAGCGGCTACCCAGCGTTAACTGGATAGAGGTGCGACAAAGGAAAAACCTCTGGCGCAGTGATTTGTTTATTTTTGAGATTTACAAATGCTTGACATTTTTAAGTAGAATTTCAATGCTATTTCTATGTATATTTTGATTTGAATACACATCAAATCTTCATAATCTTTGCACAAAAAGCAAGAACTGGTGATATTTAATGTGTATATATATATTTGCTTTGTCGTTAATTGTTTTATTTTCATTCTTTCATCCGGACATACATACATACATACTTACACACCAACGGTCATATATAATGTACTAGAAGCTGCTACCCAGCAACACCTGGGTAGAGGGGAACCTGGATTTATAGATCTGTTCACTTTTGAGATTTAGAAATGTTGGACATTTTTAAGTAGAATTTCAATGCTATTTCTATGTATATTTTAATTTTTAAATATGTTCGAATATTAATTAAATCTTCGTAATTTTTGCACAAAAAGCAAGAACTGGTGATATTTAATGTGTGTTACTTTGTTGCTAATTGTTGCATTTTCTTAGGATCATCCAGACATACATACATACACACTAACTACACTTTATATATATATATATATATATATATATATATATATATATATATTATATATATATATATGAGAGTTTCATAATTTGCTTGAAGCATTGTGTATGTATTGGTTAGGAGGTAGATTTAGAAGGCCATCACAATGCAGTTTCGGTAACAATGGTGGTGTGTGTTGACCTGTCTTGAATTTCGAGGTAATACCTCTTTATCAAAAGAATTGAACTGAAGCAGTACAGCTATGGCATTTCTTCCTAAATGAATTTTATTTTTTTATTTTTTTATTTTTTTTTTATTTAGGAAGAAATGCCATAGCTGTACTGCTTCAGTTCAATTCTTTTGATAAAGAGGTATTACTCGAAATTCAAGAAATAATAAAAAAATACAGGTCAACACACACCACCATTGTTACCGTATTATTATTTTTTATTTATTCCAAACTGCATTGTGATGGCCTTCTAAATCTACCTCCTAACCAATATATTATATATATACATATATATCTGAGACCCTACGAGTTTCTTAAGATCATGTTCTTTATTTAAACTCGTTTGAATAAAGAAAGTGGTCTGAAGAAACTCGCAGGGTCTCAGATATTCACGGGTGGAAATGGACCATAATCGCTGAATTCCCGGTCTTAAAGCCTTTTTTCTTTACAAATTACACTGCTCTGTTAAAAAAACAAACAAAAAAAACATTGTGCCCTCAAACGGATCTGAACCTTGCAACACTCAACAGTTGGAGGAAAGGACCAGTTCAGAATCATCCTAATACCAAAGGAATTGGTACCCCACCAAAGTATATATATATATATATATATATATATATATATATATATATATATATATATATGAGAAGTAAATAAACAAACGATGTGTTTTTGATATGGCTTTTTTAGCCGACAATTTTTGGGAGAATATGTGCTTAATTGAAGTTATACCTAATTTTGAAAATTAATTAATTAATAATTAAATTTAGTTGTAGTATATATATATATATATATATATATATATATATTATATATATATATATATATATGAGAATAAACAAGATGGAATGAAAACACCACACAATGCTGTTAAAGTGAAAACAATTTATAACATAATTTAACAGCATTGTGTGGTGTTTTCATTCCATCTTGTTCATTCTCATACTGTCGGATTCGTTTCCTCTCTTTTAACTTATATATATATATATATATATATATATATATATATATATATATATATATATATATATATATAACATTTCAACGCACTAACGGACACTAACTAATCTTTACTTCAATATTTACTGATATAACACATTTGAAAAATATCCAAAAGTACAAACGTAATTTGGCTACTAGGAATTAACTTAGACAACTAGAAACATAAAAACTGTAGACCTAGATATAACATTCGGCCACAGAGATTATGGTTGAACATAGCACTTTTATTAACGTCGTATAAGTAATCGCGACTCTCACCTTGGTGATCGGGAGTTGCCCACGTAACTACTGGCAACGAGAGAACGTCATAAGATAGATACATAGGTATGTATGTGTGTAGGTAGGTAGGTTGATTTGAAAGCTTAGATAGATATATAGATTTGCTTCCTTTATTTAATGGCATATCAACCTTCGTGGGTTATTTAATACCAAAACCATCCTTGTAGAAGAACAGTAGTTGTAGGATTTAACACATAGCTAGGAGATAGATAGATAGATAGATAGATGGATAGATATGATTGGCAGCGATATACAGATATTCAGTTTGAGCCTACCATCAGCTCTGCGTTTTACTGCAGAGATCAAATCATCCAATATATATATATATATATATATATATATATATATATATATATATATATATATTGGAGGATATGTGCTTAATTGAAGTCATACCTAATTTTGAAATTAACTAGTTAATAATTAATGAATTTAGGCGGGCATATATGTTCAAATGTAAGGCTAAACAAATCGAGAAAATGTCAATCCCTAAATGTACATTTCGACCTATTCAGGGATTGACATTTTCTCGATTTGTTTAGCCTTACATTTGAACATATATGCCCGCCTAAATTCATTAATATTTTTTTATAATCAATTTTCAAAATTAGGTATGACTTCAATTAAGCACATATCCTCCAAAAATTGTCGGCCTAAAGCCATATAAAAATAAACACATTTGTTTGTTTACTTAACCTCATATATATATATATATATATATATATATATATATATATATATAGAGAGAGAGAGAGAGAGAGAGAGAGAGAGAGAGAAAGAGAGAGAAGAAGAAGAAAGAAAGAGAAAGAGAGATGAACACACTTAGATATAGATAGATAGATAATTTCTTTCCATATTCAAAATGTCTATACGTTCCCAAACATCGTAGTCACTGTTGTTTACTATACGAAACTGTTCGACATTGTTGGAGACAAGATGTCTGACACTTGCATAAAACGTTGAATGTTTCAAGCAAATAACCGCCATTTTTTGTTCATCCATTTTCTTACACGGCAGACATTTTGTTTTATTTTCCCACTTTTTCCATCTTGAGAACGATTTTTTTAAAAATGCGAACTATGAAGCATATTTTCTTGTTTCCTACTTCTCATGAAGTTTTAAGTTTTATTTTCGCAATTCAATTTCTTATCCCGGTCTCAAAGGCCACTAATAAGGATTAGATCTCAAACTATGAATATCTCTCACAATCATATCTATCTATCACAGTCTGTACTCTATCTATCTATCTATCTATCTATCTATCTATCTATCTATCACAGTCTATTCATCTCCCCTCTCTCTCTCCGTCAGTCTCTCTGTCTCTGTCTCTATCTGTCTGTCTGTCTTTATCTCTCCCCCCTCTCTCTCTATATATATATATAAGTATATTCAGATGTTAAATTACTATTAATATCTGTATATCTCTGATAATCTATCTATCTATCTATCTATCTATCTATCTATCTATCTATCTAGGTCTGTTCACCTCTTTCTCTCTCTCTCTCTCTCTCTGTCAGTCTCTCTGTCTCTATCTGTCTATCTGTCTGTCTGTCTACATGTTTCTCCTCTCTCTATATATATCTCATTCAGATCTCAAACTATGAAATTTTTTATTTCCGATATAATTATCTATCTATCTATCTATCTATCTATCAATCTATCTATCTATCTAAGCCTGTTCATCTCTTTCTCTCTCTCTCTGTCAGTCTCTCTGTCTCAATCTGTTTGTCTGTCTGACTCTCTCTCTGTCTGCCTCTCTCTCTCTCTCTCTCTCTCTTCTCTCTCTCTCTCTCTATATAATATATATATATATATATATATATATATATATATATATCTCATTCATATCTCAAACTATGAATATTTTTATATTTCTGATAATCAATATCTATCTATCTATCTATGAGTTAAATACCACAACTGCTTTTCTTCTTAAGGTGGCATTCGTATTAAAACCTCATGTTGGTTGATATGCCATTAAACAAAGGAACCAAATCTATCTATCTATCTATCTATCTATCTATCTATCTATCTATCTAAGCCTTTCAAATAAATCTACCTACTTACGTCTAGAATTATTTTCTTCTTTTTTATTTGACCTCAGATGATACATCGAAACAAGAAGCCTAATGCATTTATTTTTTAATACCTAGTCCCGAGAGACATTACTTTCCAGTCGATAAATGCCAAAGGTTGTAAGAAAGTCTAACACTAAATATTCTCTTAAAAGTTCTTTTTTTTTCTATACTTATTGACATGATCTACATGAAACACAGATCCTTGGTTTAAGCACTGTCGGCAGAGCATCCGCCTTAGAACCAAAGGATTCCGGGTTCGATACCAGCCCTCGCCAACACAGTAATATGGCTATTCATATATATTAATGTATTAATTGTATCTTTAATTCACAATATTTCCTGTCATTATTGTTGCACGGTTTAGCTCAGTCGGTAGAGCATCGGCCTTGGAATTAAAGGGTTCCGGGTTCGATACCGGTCCTCGTTAACACAGCGCATTAGTAGCACGGTTTGGAACTGTGCTGTAATTTGTGGAGCTGATGGTAGGTATGACTCTTCATCTCTGACGTAAAACCAATCTCCAAGGTCTATTGCTAGTGAAAAGCGGATAGACTCCCTCGCTGTCCGGCTGATACCGACTATAGGCAACTCCATCGACTTTACTATATTTTTTGTGCTTCTGTCATTAAAACAATGTCAATGTACGAACCCAGCTATGAGTTAAATAGTGCCACTACTATTCTTCTACAAGGATGGTTTTGGCATTAAATAACTCACAAAGGTTGATATAGCATTGAACAAAAAACCTCCTCAGACCAATATGTCCAACATTTTAAAAATATAAACGCCCAATCATGGGTTAAATAGTATCACTACTATTCTTCTACAAGGATGATTTTGGCATTAAAAGATTGATATACCAGTGATATGACAAATCAGCCCTAAGGTTAGCTTACTTTTAATTTAATAATAAAACAGTTTCTATTTCATGACAAACAGAAAATGTCTTTCTACAAGCTTAGCATTGGCATTAAATAACCCATGAAGGTTGATATACCATTAAACAAAGAAACCCGCCAAATATACGAGGGTGAATTTTTGCAATATTTTGGTATCATGATACATTATTTTGCCGAGGTCGTGAAGGTGAGGTAAGTAGATGCTGAGTGCAAAAAATTATTAATATAGTAATGTATTGGCATTTCAGTCTCGGAAGACTATAATATTGTTTTTGTGCCCCCTGAAGTTACAGCGCCTCATGTGACTCTAAAGTCCAATGTTAGAAAATATTTAATTAATAAATTATACTAATTAATTAATTAATTGAATTTTTAATGAATTAAATTAATTAATGAAATTATTATTCCACGCTTGAAGGTGTGATGTTACATTTTTTCAGCGTTGTCTTAATATGGTCTTTGAACCGCATTTGAGGGGCTCCTGCCCTCCACGTGCCATCAGTGAGTTCACTGTAAAGTAGTTCACTGGGGAGTCTGTCATGCAGGCATGCGGATGGTGTGACCCAACTATCGCAGTTGGCGTTGCGATAGGTCTCAATTGGATGGTCTCAATTGGTCAATGCGTCTTCTGCTTCTAATTTCTAAGTGGGAGATTTTGCGCCGCCACTTTATGCCCAGTATGCGTTGGAGGTATTTGATGTGGAATGCCTCCAGTTTTTTTTTCAGGTGCTGATAACCCCAAATATTAAGCAACAGAAATTAAGCATGCTGACGGACTTTGATAACTTAAGGCCAAATTCTAAATTTTGTTCACCGCCCCCCCCAAAAAAAACACCACGATTTATCTCTACTACGGTTGCAATAGGGGTTTAGCTCAGTCGGTATAGCGTTCGGCTAGGAATCACAAGGTTCCTGGTTCGATACCGGCCCTCGCCAACTCAGCGTATGAGTAGCACAGGGATCTGTAGCGGTAAAGTGAGGAGCTGATGGTAGGTGTGTCGCTCTACCCAGACGCTAAAACAATCTCCTTAGTCTAGCGAAAGTGAAAAGGGGATAGACTCCTCGCTGTATGGCTCATACCGACATTAGGCCGCCCCGACGACTTACTTTTTACTTATATATTGAACAAATGCAGTAGCTCTTAATATCTTAAACATATCAAACGTTGTAATGTTTAACTTATCATATTGTGGTATATCCACAGGTCCTGCTAGTAAATTGTTACTTTCAATAAGTCATAGAACCTTGGTCTAGCGCAAGTGAAAAGGTGATAGACTCCCTCGCTGTCTTAGGCCCCGACGACTTTACTTACTTTTACTTTACGGTTGCAATAAACGATAGTTGGTTGAATATCATTTCCTAGTACGGTAAAGGTATAAGAACAATTCCAGACGAAGTTAAAAAAATAAAGGATATTTTATTGCCGAGCAAACTTAGTATAAGAAAATACAGATATCTGTTTCGACCTGAGTGGTTTGTAAAGTATAATTTAATTGAAATCCTTTTAGATTAAATGAAGACAATTGTAAAAGATGCTTCATAAAACCGGTCTTCTTCAGAGCACATATAATCAAGAAAATTTCACTTAGCGCTAATACCCTAGGGAAAGGTATGAATCCTACTCTCCCTCTAGCTACGGATAAATAGTAGACAGACTGGGCTTGGTTAGGCAACCGGTCTAGGAAAAAGAAAACTCTGAATTCAAACCTGTTGAACTCCGCTTAAGAAATTGACCTTGTGTCAACATCGGTTGGTAAATATATATAATCAAGAAAATACAGACATGACAGAACGTACAAATAATATTGCATACATAGTTGTATAAGAGAAATGTTATACGTCTCTAAAGGCTAGTGTTATTTGTATTATTCGGACTATTGTCCTCATCTTCATTGTTATCTGTACAACGTTTCGGCTGATGTGCTCCTGATTGCGACAAGAAGGTTCCGATTACGACAAGAAGCTTCCGAGATGGTTCCGAGTCCGAGAAGTTTCCCGAGTCCGACAAGAAATACCTGAAGAAGGACGTAGGGCACATCGACCGAAAACGTTGTACAGATAACAATGGAGAGATTGTCAATAGCCCAAATAATACAATTAATACTAATTATCAAGCCTCATCTAAAAAATTCAGAGAAATAGTCTCTAAAGGCTTTTTAGCAGATAGAAGTCTTATGGCTTTTCGTAACAGAAGTAAGTATAAAAAACTTAGATGTTTGAGCTTGTTCTTGTGTGCTATGCAACACGGAATGTTCGGACTCTAATCCCCCTGTACTGTAGACAGGAGACGCAACTGATGCGTGATATTCTCTTTGGTCTAAAAGGTAGAAAGGGACCTTTGATTTTGGCACTTCCCCTTTTATACTACGGCTCGCTACCGTAGTTGCACCACTCTTATATATGAATATAAATAAATATAAATAATACGCGTGTTCCTAAATCTTCTGCCCGTTATCATCCTGCAACACCCTCTGGTTAAAAATGAGACCGTCTTGATCGTCTAAGATGCAATGCAAAAATGTAAATCAAGAATATCTGTTATCGCTTATCGGCCGAATTCTTATTTTTTATGATTGTCATCACCTCAGCTAAATAATGGACCATTCCGTTTTTACCATAAAGAAAGAAAGGACATGCTATACAAAATATGATAAAAAAGAAAGAAACAGTGTAGGAGAAATATATATATATATATTATATATATATTATATATATATATATATAATTATATAGAGAGAGAGAGAGAGAGAGAGAGTGAGAGAGGGGCAAGAACGCGAAAGCAATAAGCTAATCTGTTTCAATCGATGATTAAAAGAAGGAAAGAAAGAAAAATGAGTGAGTGAGTGAATGAGCTATATATATATATATATAATATATATATATATATTGAGAGAGAGAGAGAGAGAGAGAGAGAGAGAGAGAGAGAGAGAGAGAGAGAGAGAGAGAGAGAGGAGGTGGGTTAGAGTTAAATCGAGATTATTATACTTTTTATATATTGAATTAAATTCAATAGCTCTTGAGTAAATATAAATGCCATACAACACAATATATTTTTAAAAGTGAAAAATTCATTTATGCAATTCAAATAATTATGCATTTCAATTCAAAAGAAAAAAATATGTATACCAATCTTTCAATGGTAAGAGTTTTGTTTTCAATTAATTTCTTTGTATATTTTCATATCTTTCAAACATTTCAAATTGACAACATAAAGAAACTTTTAATTCTAAAGTCAACATTGAAATTATTCGATATTCACACGTTCATTTCAAAAGTATTCAAAATCCTCTTTTGTGATCTATGCAAACCTTGGCGGACCTTCTTTTTTATAAAATATCTAATTTTCTCCCGTTGGACCTATAAAATCACTTTTATATATATATATATATATATATTATATATATATATATATATATATATATATATAAAGGGTTTTGTAATTTGCTTGAAGCATTGCGTATATATTGGTTTGTTGGTTGGTTTTGAAGGCTGTCGCAATGCGAGTGTAAAAAAAGAAGGTAACTATGATGTTTTTTTGTTAACCTGTCATTTATTTCTCAATATTTCGGGAAGAGATTCCCATCCTCAGAAGAATACTGGAACTGAAGTTGTCTTAGCGGCTGCTAGATTGGTTCTGTCTTGGGTCTTCCAAATTCTGTGTGTGTATGGGTGTGGTTGGGGTGCTTGCTTATGTGTGTGTTTGTGTGTGTAAGTGTGTGTGTGCGCGTGCTTGTGTGTGTAAATGTAAGCTTACATTTACACACACAAGCACGCGCACACACACACTTACACTTATCTGAGGATGGGAATCTCTTCCCGAAATATTGAGAAATAAATGACAGGTTAACAAAAAACATCATAGTTACCTTCTTTTTTCTTTACACTCGCATTGTGACAGCCTTCAAAACCAACCAACAAACCAATATATATATATATATATATATATATATATATAATATTATATATATATATATATATATATAGAGAGAGAGAGAGAGAGAGTAGCTGTATCTAAGATACCACATCCTAGATGAATACTGATTTTAAAAAAATCAAATATGGCGTGTAAAAATTTGTAAAATTCTAAAAGAAACAAAAAAGAAGAGAGAGAGAGAGAGAGAGAGAGAGAGAGAGAGAGAGAGAGAGAGAGAGATAGTGATATTAATGGTAGTGTCATGAAGTCTCAGAAAAGCCAATTTCTTTTCTGTCTGTTTCATGTGGCAGACAGATGTCTCGCTTATAAGAAAAATAGATTCGTTTCCAACGTTCTCAATCGTGATTTTTAAATCGAGAAAAAATGTAAACCAATGTTTGTTTTTTAAGTGACAAAAGCAAAGAAAGTAAAGGTGTTATAAAATGATCGATTATGAATTGGTCAACAAAATATATTATAATATAATATAATATCATTTGATAAACATCTTCTTCATTTGTTTCTATCATCCTTTGCTATGAAACCCACCTGTCTTTGTATAACTTTATATTTCTATCAATATCAATCAACGTATTGTATACTGTTTCTTAAATTCTTCTGATCTCTGCTGCTATCAGCGCAATCGGCTGAAGCTGACCGACTCCCCCTCTGCAGAGGGGTAAGACCCCCCCCACACCAATGGGGTCGCTTGTTGGCCTTGTGACCGAGCAGTCTAGAACAAGCAATACTCCACTTTGGTCCTTACTTAGGCTAGATGGGCTTTCGATCAATCGGCTGGTCATATCAAGCCCTAGCACATATATGATTGTCCCAGCGCTATTGGCATTATGGCAAGCCCCAACCCCTCTTTATCATACTTTTGTTTCCTAAAGGCTTTTTTACTATTTAGTAAGACACGAAAACTATACTATTTTATTCCTTACTTTTAGGATTGAATTATGTTTGAAAGAAAAATCCGTTTTAACTGGTGCTAATTTGTCGTAATTTGAAATTAAGTAAAAAAAACTGGCCAATCTTTTACACTAACTTTCAGTCCATTACTTTCTTTTCCTCTATGTATCTATTGGTTACCCTTCTCGTTGTTAGTTTCTCTGAGAGAGAGAGAAGAGAGAGAGAAGAGAGAGAAGAGAGAGAGAGAGAGAGAGAGAGAGAGAGAGAGAGAGAGGAGAGAGATTTGAAATGTATTTATGTTCAATTTCACAAGCAGCAACCCGTACCTTAAATTAGGTCAAATATGGTGAGGTTCCAATTCTGGGGTTCTGGGGGAATGTGGAGTACCCCTTAATCATCATTACTCCCAGGTCTTCTCTGATCCAGAGTGGTAGTTACCTGTTAGGGTCGCATGTATGGGTTAAATACAAAAATGTGTTTAAAAAAAATTGAGTACCCATCAAGAATGAATAAAACAAAAACGTCTTCGGCATAAGATCACCCACTGGGTTGACATACCGTTAAACCCAATCAACCAACCAACCAACCAACCAACAAACCAACAAACCAACTCGGCTTCTGTCCCATCTATGGGTTAAATAGAAAACATGAGTTTATAAATGAAATTGTATTATCCATTAAAAATGAATTTATTTCAAAACTTTGCCAGCATTAAACATTTTTTTTTCTCCCAATAGAACTATTCGGCATAAAATGGCCCAAGGGGTTGACATGCCGTAAAATCCAACCAACCAACCAACCAACCAACTCGGCTTCTATCTTCCACCGGGTATCTGTTTCGGGTTTTTATTTTGTTGCAAAAAAGGAAAGAAAGAAAAAAGTGAGAGTTAAATCAAGATTATTATACTTTTTACATATTGAAGAATTGCAACATCCCTTAAGTAAACATATCAAACGTTATAAAAATTAAAGTATCATATTGTGGTACATCCACAGTTTCTACTAGTTACGTAATATTACATTATTACATACACGCACCCCCCATATATATATATATATATATATATATATATATATATATATATATTATATATATATATATATATTGTGTGTGTGTGTGTGTGTGTTTGAGTGTGGGTGCTATTTTCTTCCTATTATTTTCATGATTATCACAGAAACAAACCCAGAGATATATTTGTGTACTCACCCACTTTTGTTATTACCTGAATTCCGATATACCCTTTGTCACACTCGTGTTTCTTATTTATACGACTGTTATCATCTAGCAACAGCCACTGGGTAAAAATGAGACCGACCAAATTTTCCAAGATGAAATGCAAAAATGTAAATCCTGATTATCAGGTGTTGCTTATCTGCCGAATTCTCATATATAATCAGAAAGAAAGAAAAAAAAGATGTTGGGGAAGTGATAACGTTAATCTGTTTTCAATCGGACATAC
Source organism: Doryteuthis pealeii (assembly GCA_023376005.1). NCBI lineage: Eukaryota > Metazoa > Mollusca > Cephalopoda > Myopsida > Loliginidae > Doryteuthis > Doryteuthis pealeii. The sequence continues at coordinate 21,245,264 of CM042159.1, read as the reverse complement.
TGAAAAGATGAAAAAAAAAAAAAAAAAAAGGAAGAAAGAATAAAAGTGAGAGTTAAATCAAGATTATTATACTTTTTACATATTGAAGTAATTGCAACAGCTCTTAAGTAAACATATCAAAGGTTGTAATAATTGAATTATCATACTGTGGTATATCCACAGGTCCTGCAAGTTACATAATATTACCTTATTACATACATTTGAGTTCTCTGGTGATACCGCCGTAAAGTATATAGCAATTAATTGTTCACCCTAGACTGACGGCCACTGATAGCCGCTAGGGTAAGGAACTTGGCAGACGAAAATTCTGTCGGGTTTCGATCCCGGCTAGAGGTAGCTGTTAAAAAAGACGAGCCGCACTGATGAGAAGTAAACTTCGAAACACGTGTCTGTGGATGACTGATATATATATATATATATATATATATATATTATATATATATATATATATATATCAATCACTATCCCCGCTCCTCCAAATCGTGTAAAGCGAAGATTCACTTATAATCAATCTTATTATAATGGAGATTGTGTGTTTTTCTGTCTGTAACCGAAACTATATTCCTACTCAAGTCACAATTCTCTTAGTTATTGACATCACATTCTCCATGATTTGATTTTTATCTAAACCTCAATTATTAATAAAATTGTCTTACATTATGTCTGCATACAGATAACAACAAATTATATTTATATATACAACAAAATAGCGGTTTACAGTGTGAACGGGAAGGCTAATTTGCATATTAATATTAAAAAATCAAATTTAATAAATATGTGCTTAGTATTATTGATTTCTAACTGTTTGGTTTTATTTTAATGAATATAAGAAAAAGTCTCTTCAATAAATCTTAAATGAAATCCATTAACAAGATAAAATAACTGTCATTTTATTCTTTACTTCCTCTTATAACTAAATATTTAAATTAGAAAAAATAACAATGAAAGACGAGAGTGATGGAAGAGTAAGTTTCAGTTGTTCTATTTTTTTATTATACTCCCTCTGTTTCAAATCTTTTATTATACTCCCTCTGTTTCAAATCTTTTTATCTGTATCCTTATTTAGTTTCATTAGCCTTTCTAATTTAATACAATATTTTATTACATTAAAACTTAAATACTTGCACCCGGAGGGTGCATATATTTGCTAGTTTATATAAGAAACGTTTCTGAGCGTTACCAGTTTCTCAAAAATGCATTGACAGCTTCGATGTCAATGTCAGTTATGTTTTTCCTAATTTCAATATTATGACACGATTATTTTTAGTTTAATAGATTCGACGCTAACTACATCTATCAATAATGGAGATTCGCTTCCGGTTTTTGTTTGTAACAAAAACTACGTCACTGCTTACGTCACACTACCTAAAATCGTCACAACATGGAATAAATACACTCAAAATTTGAGCATGCAATGTTAGACAGTCCTCATTGGTTTTTAAACAAGTTTTAATAAATACATACCTGGTATTATCCATCTATATATAGTTTGTTTTATTTTAATGTATATTTAAAGTTATCAGAACTAAGTTTCCATTTCAATTTTTTTATTTTTTTACTCCTTTAATAAATTTGATGATTTTAATTTACTTATGATGCAAACTCTCTGATATTAAATTTTCAACTCCCGGCAATATTTATTTTACGTCGCCCAGAGACCGTTTTTTATTTTGCTAGTCCAACTAATTACAATTAAAAGCCTGCAATGTTTTACAACAAAAAGAGGACCATATGACCTTTAGGCACCCCTTTTGCTTGGCTGATTACATTTTTTTCCCACTTACACCGTCTATATCCGGTTATTTGTTAGGGGCCAGGGTTAGGGTTAGGGTTAGGGGTTAGGGTCAGGGGTTAGTTTTATAATTAAAAAAAACCCTCTAAAAATCGTCTGTTAACAAACAGTCGGGTGTTGACGGTTGTTAAATGAAGAAAACAAATGTACTTATGAATCAACAAAGCAAATGTAAATAGTAGGGTAGATTGGGCTTGTTAACCATATCGGTCTAGGAGAAGGAAAAGTCTGAATTCAAACTTGTTAAACTCCATTTAAAAATTAAGCACGTGTCGCTCATGCGGAGGAGGTTGATAAATACAGGAATACATACATACATACGTACATACATACATACTCATACTCCTACTCCCCCAACTACTCCAACTACCAATAGTTATACACCTCCTCCTCCTCCTAATAATAATAATAATAATAATGACAAGCATGACCTGAGAATATACCACTTTATGATAACACTGGTTTACAAAGAAATTGAGGCAAGCACAAAAATAGCTGTTTTAACCTAATTTGGGGGTGCAGCTGAATTCAGATTTGAAATCCATTTTTTACTCATCACCTCTAGTTTTTTAGATATGCATACTGTACATTTTGTACACATACTGTACATAAAGGCGTATATGCATTCAGGGTTAATTTCTAATATTGTGTGACTTATGTCTTCTTTTTTAGTTATTATGCAATAAATGTAAGTGATAGCATTACATTATATATATATATAGCTATATATCAAGACGAATTTTGGCAGTTAAGCGTAGCCAACACGTCCCAATCAACAGCCAGTAGTGCACTGGCCAGTAGTGCA
>CM042159.1:21230167-21235167 GCA_023376005.1 Doryteuthis pealeii | reverse complement strand
ACAGGGTATCGCACGTATTTATTACACGTTGTACGATGAAAATTTACCAACCCCTCCGCACGAGTAGGATGTGACTCAAGATCAATTTATGAAACGGAATTTAACAGGTTTGAATTCAGAGTTTTCCTTCTCATAGACTAGCTACCAAGCCAAGGTTAAAGAGCCCAGTCTTCCCTACTATTTACCCATAGCTGGAAGGGGAATAGTTGGATTCATACCTTTCCCAAGCGCTATGTGAAATGCACCTAGGATTTGAACTTGAGTCGACAAGTCCATTTCTTTCGACGTTAACCGTTAAACGATGTGCTATTTTTATGATGTACGTTGGTATTACCAAGCGTAACGCTCATCTCCATATTCTCATCTAATAGGAAAGCTAAAACTATATTATGATAGATATGAATCTTCGAACTAGAGTATTTCATCACAGCATTCGGTTTTTTTACACAACTTGAAAAGCTGACAATGAAGCTGAAGCTGAAAATAATTGGATAGTTCTTAGCGCGGGAAAGATAAGTATTCACTTGCAATGAATTAATAATACAAGCATATAATTGTGTATTTTTAGTAATATTTACGAATAAGTAAAAGTAAAGTCGTCGCGGTGGCCTAAAGTCGGTATCAGTATTGTGGACTAGCCTAGCTTACCCTCCGTAGAGAGTAAATGAGCTGGTCCAGGATTATTAGTACACAGCTGTTTTAGAACATTCCCGTGCCTGCTTCTGGCGCTTCGGCCTCTGGAGTGGCTAGGTAATAAAATTAACAGCATCGATCCCAGGGGGCTATACCCCAGGCAATACCTGCCCCCTTGATTTAAAGGGGCAGGGCTGGGTTTATTGCCCAGCGCCTGAGGTGCCCCCTCATGGGGGAATGCCGACAGGATCGACGCATTTTTGTGCCTACCACCGATGAACTTCGGCTTGTGTGTGGGCCCACATAAAAATGTCCTTGTGTCACGCCCTCATAAGTGGGATAAGAGAGAAATACATTGCTGTACCCTGCTTCAGAGTGCATTGGCCTCTGGAGCTGCTAAGTAAAATTAACAGCGTTGATCTCAGTGTGTTATTCCCCCAGGCAATAAATGCCCCCTTGATTTAAAGACAGAAGGGCTGGGTTTATTATCCAGCGCCTTTGACCGAGATATTGTCCTTGTACACATTGTATTCTATTTATTATCATTTTGAATACAAAATAAAATGAAATTATGATAATAGAAAAAATAAGAAAAATTTCAAGTATACAAAAAGACGGTCGTCATCCGGGCAAAATATGGGATATTTGAATAAAAGAGCCCAGTTGTTCCTGTGTATTATCAATCTTTGATATTGGAATAATAAGCTGCTCTTCTTCTTCTTCTTCTTCTTCTTCTTCTTCTTCTTCTTCTTCTTCTTCTTCTTCTTCTTCTTCACCACCACCACCACCTCTTCTTCTTCTTCTTCTTCTTCTTCTTCTTCTTCTTCTTCTTCTTCCACCTCTTCTTCTTCTTCTTCTTCTTCTTCTTCTTCTTCTATCTATCTTTCTATCTATCTATCTTTTTCGCAATAGAAAGATTTGAAAGTAAATGTTGTCTTCATGGCTTTACCACATGCCTGAAAGAAATTCAGATTTCACTTCACACAACTGAAGATTTTGATATTCCGGAAATTAAACACATAAAACTATTTTAAATCTTCAAATTCTCGCAATTGTTTGATTTCTTACTCTTCGTTTTTTTCTTGACTTCTGACTGAATTCTTCTTCTCTTCCGTACTTCGACTCAAGTATCATTTTTTTAGGTGTTTAACGTTTGAATTCAGAGTTTTCCATCTCCTAAACCGGTTGCCATACTGTTGTATATTGATAAACCTTTGTTCATCTTAAACGGAGTTAGATTTTGAATTAAAAGTCGTTGAAATTCAAAATCCGTAGGGTTAGATGATTGATAATTAATAATCTTTAGGTAACCTTCTTTCCGGTTGACTGTTGGAACGAAGCTTAGTCAGTCAGTTAGACCAAAGACGCCATGATGTAAGCATCGTCTCTGTTTCGACTCTACCGCGGTTGAGAAATCTGGATCTGAATAAGGAAATGCGATCACATAAAATATAAGCCTCATGTTGTCTCTGCTAATGGCAGCCTTGGCAAAACATATTAAAGTCAGACCAGCATCTTACAGTCTACAGAACCAGACCAGTTAGAAGAAGCAAACTACAGAAATAAGCTATCAGCCGAGCTACTCAAGTAAGTAAGAAAATACTGAAATATTCAGGAGACATAACCACGGAGGTCTACCCGAAAGAAAGTAAGAAAACAAATCTCGTCATTTATATACTCAGAACAAGAGGTATATAACAATACAACGGTTAAAGAGCCCAGTCTGCCCTACTATTTTACCCATAGTTGGAGGGAGAATAGTTGGATTCATATCTTTTATCATGTGGTGCTTGAAGGCGATGGCTGAGGATCAAGTCCCACTATTCATTAATACATGGAGTCAATGAAAACTATTTCTACCAATTTATTAATAGACATGAAAATTATTTCTTAAACAAATCATATATATATATTTTTTTTTTGAGGATATGTGCTTAACTGAAGTAATACCTAATTTTGAAAATTAATTGGTTAATAATTAATGAATTTTAGGCGGGCATATATGTTCAAATGTAAGGCTAAACGAATCGAGATAATGTCAATCCCTGAATGTACATTTCGACCTATTCAGGGATTGACATTTTCTCGATTCGTTTAGCCTTACATTTGAACATATATACCCGCCTAAAATTCATTAATTATTAACCAATTAATTTTCAAAATTAGGTACGACTTCAGTTGAGCACATATCCTCCAAAAATTGTCGGCTTAAAGCCATATAAAAATAAACACATTTGTTTGTTTACTTAACCTCATATATATATATATATATATATATATATATAGTGTTATTATTATTATTGTTATTATTATCATTGTTTCCATTGTTATTATTATGTCAATATTATTATTATTGTATAAATTTGTTAATGTAATTATAGGTATTTTAGAACATTAATGCTATTATCGAAGTTTATTTTGTTTAGTTTTGGATTTTTGTGTTTAATCTAAAATCCAAAACTAAACAAATAAACTGGAAACAATTATAATAATAACAATATATATATATATATATATATATATATATATATATTATATATATATATATATATATATATATATATATATATATATATATATATATATCTAATGTGTATGGTTGGCACTAGTATATTAGAAAAAGTAATAGTAATCCAACGTACAGTGTTATTAGAAGAGTGCTCAATATCTGTGATAGAGCTTAGATAATACAGTTAAAAATAAGTTGAAATACAGTTAAAAAAAACAAAACAAAAAAAAAAAAAAAACGCACACATTTGACCATTTACACCATTTCTGTCATTTTCAAAGGAACCGTTTCGTTTTACCTGATGAATGCTTTCAGCAAGAAACCGCTGGTTGTAATACCGTTCCGAAATAAATGAATAAAAGCAAAACTTTTATTAGTTACTTCATTGAACTATATATATATATATAATATATATATATATATATATATATATATATATATAATAATTAATGGATATTATGATTTCACACTCATAACTTCAAGTTTCTTGGTAGTCCAATCATCAGATGAGAAGTGGTTGAGATGTCAAAAACCAGTCGTGAAATATATATATACCAGCCCCACCGCACGAGTAGTATATGACACAAGGTTGATTTCTTAGGCAGAGCTTAACAGTTTTGAATTCAGAGTTTTCCTTCTCCTAGACTGGTTGCCTTACCACGGTTAAAGAGCATAGTCTGTTCTACTATTTTGCACATTGCTGGAGGGAGAATAGTTGGATTCATATCTTTACCAGGTTATTAGCACTATGTGAAATGCAACCAACTTCGTCCAGGATTTGAACTCATGTCGCCGAGTCCAGTTCCTACGATGATAACCATTACACCACAGACACTTTCATTCATGAATTCATGGAGTAACGAAGATTCAACAAAACCTATCGACAAACATTTTCAATAACATCAACATTACGTTATGACAGATTAATATCTTTCCACACTTATTGATAGTTTCAACGCATGTAACTAATACAGAAAAAAAAATCTCCAAAATACACACGTCTTAAGAGTTCAAATATTTTTTCTTAAATATACGAGGCTAGGTCAAAAAGTAATGCTATTTTATGGGATTTTATGAGAAAGTTTGGTAAAGAAGAACAGTTTTCTCGTTTATTCCTAGCATAAAATAAACTGAAACCTTATTTTATGTCCGTGTTTTTGCAATAAATGTTTTATTTTTCTTGCACCCGTTATTTTACAATACTAAATATATTTTCTTTATTCATTTTAATATTCACTTCAATGTGTATATTCTAAAAGTTTTTATTTTGTGAGAATGGTTAGTTTTAAAGTGGGGGCTCGTTTTACAATTTAGGCATAAATTGGATCCTCCTTTTATGATCGTAATTTTGTTTTTTCGTCGACGATGCTTAAAATCTGACGTTTTTATTTTAGAGTACCAAAGCCAAAAAGAAAAGAAATAACAAAAATAAAAGGTAATATTCAACTTTTTACTCATAAATTCCTACCATAAAATTAGGCTTGGGCATTTTATGGTAGGAATTTACAAGTAAAAAGTTGAAGTGTAAAAACGAACCCCCACTTTAAAACTAACCATTCTCACAAAATAAAAAACTTTTAGAATATACACATTGAATGAATATTGAAATAAATAATATAATAAGAAAATATATTTAGTATTGTAAAATAATGGGTGCAAGAAAAAGAAAACATTTATTGCAAAAAAACACGGACATCAGATGAGGGTTCAGTTTATTTTATGGTAGGAATAAACGAGAAAACTGAACTTCTTTACCTTAATTAATTGATAAAGTTACGCAATTCCTAAGGGTATTGTGACATTAGCAGCAACGTAGTTTTGGTTGCAGACAGACAGACCCCAAATTCCATTATATATA
>CM042159.1:21200167-21227667 GCA_023376005.1 Doryteuthis pealeii | reverse complement strand
ATTCGGGTAAAAAATAAAATAGAGAAAAATTGAAATAAGTAGGTATATAGAAGAAGAAGAAGAAGAAGAAGAAGAAGAAGAAGAAGAAGAAGAAGTGTCTAACCGAAGGAGGAGGAGTGGGTGGAGATGAGGAGGAGGAGGAGGAGGAGGAGGAGCAATAGAGTATTATAAAAAGGAAGGCATGGACTGAGGAAGTGAACGTGATATGACATTAAAGCAGAAGAAATAGATAAACAAAAAGAATCAGACGAAAATTCATACGTTAAAGACACATAGCTAAATTCAATAAACGTAAACAGACATTTTAGTCTTCATTTTTTTTTTTTGTGAGAAAACCAAGAAATTCGAAACCAGTTAAAATTCGAGTGTTTGTTTTATTGAAAAGAATCACTAGAAATAGATCTGTTGGTTTTCGTAATCCTCTTTGCTGTGACGATATAATTTGATATATTGATTCATCCATCTTTTAAAAAAATAAGTATCATTTTCTTTTATCGAGTAAAAATGGATTTTTATTATACACAGAGCCATATAATTCTCACTTCGCTGTCTGTGTTGTAGATCTGGTTTTCGTACTTTATCCACCAATAAAAAATTCCCCAGGGTGTCAAGAAGAGGAATTTCCAAATTTCAAAAGAGGCTAGATACCCTAAGCTTAAAAAAAAAAAAAAAAAAATTTAGTTTGGTATCAATTTTTTCTCGGTCCACCTTCTTATCTACAAGACTATATCTGGTTTGCATACTACCCATACCCCATAAAAATTCCCCAGGGGGTCAAAAAGAGGGGTTTTCAAATTTCAAAAGAGGATACCTAAGCTTTCAAAAAATACCAAATTTAGCTTGGTAACAATTTTTTCCCGGTCCACCTTCTTATCTGGTTTGTATACTTCCCCTCCCATAAAAATTTTCCCCAGGGGGTCAAAAGGAGGAGTGTGAGTACCATTCAATTTTTATAATGGGTGCTAGAAGGCGGTGGCTGCGGGTCTACATGTCTGGGAATAACGTTAAACTCTATCTGATGGTGAGGTTCCAGTTTTGGAGGTTTGGGGAATGTAGAGCACCCCATTCATCACCATTGCTCCCTGATCCACTCTGACCCGGAGTGGTAGTACTGTTAGGGTCCCATCTATGGGTTAAATAGAAAAATGTATTTATAAAAATATTGTATTATCCATTAAGAATTGATTTATTTCAAAACTTTATCGGCATTAAATGACCCACTGAGGTTGATATGCCGTAAAACAAACCAAAATCAATTTTTATACTTGTTAGTGACTATTATACGTTTGTTTTATACTTGTCTACCATTGTACATTTATACATTGTACATTAAATTTTTTTTGTAATATCTCGTAACCTTTTTCCAGAATCAGTTCCCAGCTTCTCTCTGCTACCGCTATCCATTCCCTATATTCCTTAGGGGTTTAAATTCTTGACTTTAATTCTATAATGATCGTATAATCATATTATATCATCTCGGGGTCGCTGCTATCTGTCGATTCTCTGTCGTCTATCTTGGATCTTGGATTTTCCAAGCTGGTTTCTTCTGGATCTGGGATAATTCCTGGATTGAAACCGGGACATCCGTGATGTTACTTTGCTTTTAATTAACGACACAAGACTTCCTTTTGTTTTTTTTGAGCTCATATTTTATTTTATAAGTATCCCAAATCGAGTCAAACGCGCGAAAAAATTGACTATTTGGACGAGTGACACCATACATCTTACTCGTTCCAGCACTCAGCAAAATCTGACTTTTCAAGGTACTTTCACTCGCCTCGCTTTTGCGAATTTGAAGAAGAGGTCAACATAGGGTTAAAAAGTGACAATCATTTTCCTGTGTTTTTCCACTAAACCGTTATTTTGAATCTAAACTACACTCATCGTACATAATTAATGTGTTTATGTTAATATTTTTGGTTAAATAAATGGAGAATATAAGAATAGATCAGCATTCAAAAAACTTTAATAAATCAAAAAGTTAAACCCCACTTAAAAATTGACCTTGTGCCACATTCTGCTCATGTGGAGAGTGTAGGTAAATACAAGGGTGAGTTAAAACGTAATGCCATTTTGTTTAAGACAGTGTAATTACCAACACAGGAACATGTATCATACATCAAAATGAAGCTGGTCCTCTGTGGATCACATCTTTCCTTCTCTATATAGTGACCATTTCTCTCAATAGCAATGCTTCCCTTCGAATAGAACATGTATCCCTGCCCCGTAAAATTCTGTTTACTGTTCTTTGAGCCACTTCTTCACTACATATTTCATTTCCTCGTCACTGGAATAATCTTTTGCCTCTCAAACTCTCTTTCATGGGGCCGAAGAGATGATAGTCTGAATTCCATATAGGTAGAAGTCAATGATATGGCCTATGAATTTAACAAACGTAAGTGAAATGTATGCGTATGTGCGTGTGTGTATGTGTGTAAACATGGATATGTATATTTGTGCGTGCTGGCTGACGTAAATGTTGTTTCACATATATGGGTATACTGTTTGATATGCTATATTTACACACACACACACACACACACACACACACACACACACACACATATATATATATATATATATATATATATACGTCTGTAAGTGTGTGTGTGTGTGTGTGTGTGTGGTAATGAAAGACAAACAGGATAAAAACGTTGGCAAGCATTTGTTATCCAACTCGATCGGTTTCCGCAATTTGGCCTTATCAAGAGAGAGAGAGAGAGAGAGAGAGAGAGAGAGAGAGAGAGAGAGAGAGAGAGAGAGAGAGAGAGAGAAGAGAGAGAGAGAGAGAGAGGTTGGTTTCAAGTCTATTTACTTTTCAAGTGGTTATATTTCAAGATTCACTTAAGATATACGCTCACAAACGTTAAAAAATCGAATATATATATATATATATATATATATATATATATATATATATATATATATATATATAGGCGAATATATCTGTTCAAATGTAAAGCGTAAATATATATATATATATATATATATATATATATATATATATATATATATATATTTACGCTTTACATTTGAACAGATATATTCGCCTAATTCATTAATTATCAACTAATTAATTTTCAAATTAGTTATGACTTCAATTAAGCACATATTCTCCCTCCCCCATATATATATATATATATATATATATATGTATATATACACTTTCAACAAGAAAGAAAAACTCCACAAACCGTCATTTGGCTGTTATAAGTTTATTTAAATGAGCCCAGTCTCGTCAGATAGCCATCACAATGTTTTTGTTGAGTTTTTCTTTCCTATTGAAAGTTTAAGTATTACTCTGAATATAATTTATTTATTAATTATTTTACATTGAGGTCTCGACGGAATTTGAAATAATCATATACATATATAAAGGGCAGTTGTGTGTATATGTATGTCCGGAGGAAACTTCGAAAATAAAACAATTAACGACAAAGTAAACATATATACACATTAAATATCACCAGGGCTTGGTTTTTGAGCAAAAATAATAGTGATTTGATTTATATTCGTGAAGATAATTAAAAAATAAAATTTAAATAATGACAGCATGGATTTTTTTCATTTAATATTTTATATAGTAGACATTAACATTTCTTTTCAGAGTAACTGGATCAATGCAAGGTCTATTTTTTTGCATAGGGATTTAAATGGGGGCATTCACGAGGATTCAGTAATAATGGATCTGCAGGAATAACTTTAAAAAATCCCCCTCTACCCAGGCGACGCCAGGTAGCCGCTGCTAGTCGTTGTATAAATCTATGTGTGCATCTTTCTTTCATTCTTTCTATAACACTTAAGTCACGCTGAAAGGACCGGTTCCCGCTAGATTACGAAACTTAAGCAATGATGAGCCTGGTTAATACTTAATTGAGTGACCATTTTAGCAACAACGGCCACTCAATCTGGTCATATCAATGTATGTAAATATCTATCTCACTGTGTTCATATCTATCTATCTATTGATCTATCTATCTGTTCACACACACACACACACACACACACACACACACACACACACACACACACACACAATCCCCCACAGTTTTTCAAACAAATCTGATAAAATAGGTTTTTATGTCTTTCATGAATTACGACTTTCAAAGACCTTTTAAGAATATATATATATATATATATATATATATATATATATATATTATATATATATATATATATATTGAGACGTAAACAAACAGACGATGTTTGTAATATGGCTATTTTAGCCGACAATATTTGGGGAGAATATGGCTTAAATGAAGTCGAACCTATTTGAAATTTAATTCATTTAATTACTTTTTATAAACAGAGCAAATTTATTTTTTGAAATTTAATTCATTAATAATTACTTTTATAAACAGAGCAAATCTATTTTTTGAAATTTAATTCATTAATAATTACTTTTTATAAACAGAGCAAATTTATTTGTGAATAAAAAGGCCTTAAATACCAGGGGTATCGGGATTATGGATACCCCTGGTATTTAAGGCCTTTTTATTCACAAATACATTTGCTCTGTTTATAAAAATTAAGCATTGAGCTCTCATACAGAACCGAAACACGAGTGGAAATGGTCTATAATAAAGATACACCTGGTATTTAAGACCTTTTTATTCACACACACACACACACACACACACACACACACACACACACACACATATATATATATATATATATATATATATATATATATATATATATCGTGACATATCGCTGGTACATCAACCAGTATAGTGGTAATGAAAGACAAACAGGATAAAACGTTGGCAAGCATTTGTTATCCAACTCGATCGGTTTCCGCAATTTGGCCTTATCAAGAGAGAGAGAGAGAGAGAGAGAGAGAGAGAGAGAGAGAGAGAGAGAGAGAGAGAGAGAGAGAGAGAGAGAAGAGAGAGGAGGTTGGTTTCAAGTCTATTTACTTTTCAAGTGGTTATATTTCAAGATTCACTTAAGATATACGCTCACAAACGTTAAAAAAATCGAATATATATATATATATATATATATATATATATATATATTGTGACATATCGCTGGTACATCAATCAGTATACATATGCTAAAATTATAAGAAAATTTTATCTGAAAGAAAAGAAACCACAAAAAGTGCGTGGACGAGCAAGAGAATTAAGGTCCAACCAGTTTTGTATTTTTTTTACAAAGGAATGCTGACATTCCTATTACTATCCACACGCTTAAAAGGGGATTGTACTACCCCTACCCCTGAGGTGACCTCGCGACCCTAAGAGTACACCTAACACCGGGATTGTCACCATGACAACGCTTGAGATGGTTTTTTTCGCGCCAGGAATTCGCGCACGTCAAGACACAGTTGAAAGGTCCGCCCGACCGCCGGCTCTGCAAAATTCAATATTTGGATCGAAAGGAGGGGCGACTAGAACAATTAAAGACGTTTTACTACGAATTAAAACCAGTTCACTTTGGATAGAAAGAAAGAGCCACCGATGATAAAAAAGAGTAAAAAATAGGGAAATGAATAATTGTCTTTTGAAAATAACATTTTGGCGAATTCCAACGGTACAGTGAGTTAAAAAGCGAAATGTATCATATTTTTGTTGTATTCTGTGAATTCCTATTGTTTGCCGTGCATTTCATGTAATATTGATGTGGTTGATATTTGTATCTGTTCAATTGCTCGCCCACTCATTTAACAATAAGAATTACATATTAATTTTATTCCCCTGATCCCGTGTAGATTTGTATATATGCTCTTACCCCCCCTTTTTTATACAAATAAGTTGTAATTAAATATGAATAAATTATTGTGTCTTTACTTGAGATTCCGATCGTCTTTTTCGTCATTCAGTGTTGTCGCCTCTTATTCGGTCTTCAAAGATTTGTTGCCTCTCATTAGGGAGCAAAGAGAAACGTTTGAAATTCCTATCCCTTTTGTATTATATATTTTTAAAAAATTTTTACATCTGAGACCTTTTCGCATTATTTTTTAAAATTTTTTTGCTGCGTGCGCACACTGGTCGACCCTAACGAGGGTGTGTGCGTAACAGAATGCTCAGATAAATCTCACTTTGTTTACAAAGTTTGAGAACTCTAGGTGAAGTTTATTTCCGCTTAGGAATGTAGCGATTAGATAGCCTGCTATACTTGACGACTGACTGGCTGTGTGGGTAAGAGATTTGGCGAGTGTAAGTTCGTTCGGGTCTCGAACCCGGCCAGAGGCAGCTGCTAAAAATCCTATAACTATACTGATGAGAGGTGATACCTCGAAACACGTGTCTATAGTTTACCATATATATATATATATATATATATATATATATATATATATATATATATATAATGTGTGTGTGTGTGTGTACAGACGGACAGCAGACAGACAAGTGTACAAACACATAGATAGATAGATGGATATATATCATGAAATAGGAGTTAAGTAAATAATTTATGTATTCTAAAAGAATATATATATATAATATATATATATATATATATATATAGTATATATACACACACACATATATATATATATATTCTTATATATATATGTGTGTGTGTGTGTGTGTGTGAGTATGTAAGTGTGTTCAGGAGAGTATTTCCCTGTACCAACGCACGTCCAGTGTTTGTACAATAAAGAAAAGAAAACATTAAAAAAATAATGTGATTATCGTAAACGGTTCTGTTTGAAATTTATTTCTGCTAGGGCTTCTTATATCTACTTCAACGTCACTGAAATATTTCCTTGTCCAAATGATACTCTGTCTAAGGAGGTTCTTTTTATACCTTTTTTTATTTTTCTCAGGGGACTTTTCAAATCGTTCGTTGTTTTTCTGACTGTTCAAAAAAAAAAAAAGAAAAAAAAGAAAAAAAGAATCATGTAACCAGACAGACGCATAACTCACCGAAAGTCTGTGCCTAAAAAAAATAAACGCTATAATTCATTAGGTGTGTTGCGGGGGTACCCTGGTATCGACGACAGAAAGTTGGTCTACCAAGTTGTCATTTTGAGTACCGCATCTCGCCCCTATCTTTGGTTTATATCTTATTATAATGGTTTGGTTTGGTTTGTTTTACGACTTTGAGCCCTTCTTGCTATTAGCCTTTGGGGCATGTCCAAATCTTTTTTAAGGTCGTTTTATCGGAAAAAGTACTGGGGAAAATGAATTTCAGCATATCCTAATGTAATTTGTATCAAGGGGAATTAAAAAAAAGAAGCATTAGCCTAGATTCAAAAACCCTAGCAATGTTAAAGAGTCTAATCTGCCCTACTATTTACCCATTTATTGATGAACTCAAACACAACACGAATTAATGTCTAGTTTTCAGCATCTACAATCATGAGAAAGGTAAAACTAGAATAATGGAAAGATAACGCGAGAACAAATTGTAAACACACCTAGGACATCGGTACATATCGCATAAATGCGTCCTGGCCTCCTGCCCTAAAAACGCTAAACGGTGCCAGCTGAAAATCCGACCCGTGCTACTTATGAACTCCCTGGCTGTTTGAAGGCGTTTTTCCCGAAAAGTTAAAGCGATATGAAAGCGATATTTCACCCCCTCAAGTCTTTTCTCGACAAGTAAATATAAATATTTTAGCCCCCCCCCCAAAAAAAAATATTTTAGCGGTTTGAAAGCGTTTTTATCGACAAATAACTTTTTTAGTCGTTTGAAGGCGTTAAAAGTAAGCCACTCTCAGGTATTTTTATCGACAAGTAAATATTCTACCCCCACCTTTAAAATATTTTTTTTTCGGTATTTAGAAAAAATTTAAATTCAAAACAACTGTCACGAATTTTTAAATAAATACGACCCAGTTTCGAAAATAAAAACAATCAATACATTATTCATAAGCAGCATGGGTCGGATTTTCAGCAGGCACCGCTAAGCGTTTTTTTAGGGCAATAGGCCAGGACGCAGTTATGCGAAATACACTTGGACATCTTTTAGAATTTTATTCTATCAATATCAATCGACCTTGAACCCTTTTTGTTGTTAACCATTGGCACATGTTCAAATCTTTCCTAAGATCGTGTAAAGGAAGATACAAGGGAGATATGGATTCCAGCATTTACGAATATCATTTGTATCAAGTGAAATTAAAAAAAAAAAAAGAAAGAAGCCTTAGCCTCGATACAAAACCTTATTCGCTTCTTAGTGACTTATTTACCGCTATGTAGTTTGCAATATCAGAAAGACTTTTGCATTCATCGTTTTAGTTCTTTTTTTCAAAATTTATTTATCCCAAGGTGTGCGCTGCGTTCAGAGATATTAATGAAGATTTGTTGATTACTATCAGATCCCCATTGGGTCGAGAAACACCGCAATGCACCTCTTTTGATGCTCGTCTATCGCAGTGACAAAATACCAAAGGAAATGTTCCAAAATGTCTTCAAAACGTTGGTTATTATCTACAGATAAAAAAAGCCCCCCCCCCCCCCAAAAAAAAAAAAAAAAATTAAGAAAAACAACAAAAAAAACAAAAAACAAACAAACAATAACAAAAATAACAAAATAATGAAGAAACTAACTCTCCCAAGTTGTCAGTTGTGCTGGAGACGGATATAGATATATCCGGAGCGAAATTGTCTTTGTATTTGCATCAAACAAATCTCTGCTTGCTTTTATATCCCATCACGTCAGCGATAATAAAAAAGAAAAAAGAACGTTTGCATCAATCTACTTGGCAAACTTTCCTGGAATGTAACTCCAAGACTCTAAGACGGGAGAATGAATACTTTCCTGGCTCATCGATTCATCTATAACAGTCATATAGTGAAATAATGTTAGTATTATGTTAAGCTTAGTAAATAACAACAGACTTATTGAATTAGTCACATGTGCCAGACTAAGTAAAGCCTCTATTTTATCAGAGATTTGGTTATTTCCTATAACTCCAACATAAACAAAGGGGAACAAATCTTGACTGATAAATTATTTATTTATTTTCCCATTAAGCTAACCTAAAACCCTAACCCTAACCCTAAACCCTAACTCTAACCTGTCTTCTTTTTCCTAGTAAATCAATCAATAAATAAATGATTTATCAGTCAAGAGTGGTGCCCCTTTGTTTAGGTTGGAGTTATAGGAAATAACCAGAGGTTTATACACACAGAGCGAATGCTTTTGAAACGTTTTTTTAAAGACTCTTTAATCTGTAATTAATGCAGAGAGAGTTTTTTTGTACTCATTCCATGTCCTGTCAGAATAATGCTGTTCCGGATAGAAAATCGATACTTCTATGGAAAGGGCAAATTATGGACAAAAACTTACCCAAATAGCACAAAAGCGCAACTAGCCGCACAAGAATGCTGCGTACGATCCGAAACAAAAAGTGGAAACAACACCCCACGAGAAAACAGCTCTACGGTCAATTGCCCCATGTCACTCAAACCATCCGAGTAAGACGAACAGGACATTGCTGGAGAAGCAAGGACGAGCTCATAAGTGACGTCCTCCTGTGGAAGCCAGCAAATGGGAACGCCAGCGTGGGCCGTGAAGCAAAGGTGTACATTGACCAGCTTTGCGCGGATACTGGATGCTGCGCAGAGGCCCTCCCGAGAACAATGAGAGATAGAGACGGTTGTAGAGAGGTTGTCCTGGATATCAGTGCTAATAGCATGACGATGATGATTATGATGATGATGATAGATTGTAAATTATATCTGCACCCCGAAGAAGGTTATTTAAGCTGGAGTATTCAGATTCATACTCATATCCTAGAAACCATAGAAATCATTTGCGTAGGAAATGGAAGCAACAACCCGAGTTCAAATCATGGCTGGGGCTATTTGCATTTCACTTTTATTTGTGTTGGCATCCTTCCGTCTGCTAGAGACGATGGCGTTGTGTCCATTGTTTTTAAAAACTGGATCTGCGCGAGTAGCTGAACAGGCCAATTTTGTTTAAGGATGGTTTGTATTGTTTTATGTATAAAGCTTCCAGTATTTGGAGTTTTTGTTTTTATGTATAAAGCTTCTAGTATTTAGAGTTTAAAAAAAATAAACAAAAACTCCAAATACTAGAAGTTTTATACATAAAACAATACAATCCATCCTTAAAGAAAATTAATTCCCAATGCAGTACACACATTTTAAAATGCCTATAATACCTTTCTCATCAATTCTTCTCGTTCCAGCCTCCACATTAATATAATTTTTTTAAAAAACTGGAATACATCACCCTGATGATGGCACTTCGAAGTGCCGAAAGTACTCGGGAACTGAACTTTGGTGGACTTATCCACCAATTCCACCCAAACATTAAAAAGTTGGTCAGACAATTAGAAAAGATAAAAAATAAAATTATTAACAGGAGATGTGCCTTTTGTTTAATTCTACATGTATAAATGAAAGAATGCTGCCCAAATACACACACACACACACACACACACACACACATATATATATATATATATATATATAATATTCCAAAAGAAGATAATTTATAAAAATAACAAAAAGCAAGGTCCAAGGACACTTCCCTGTGGAATACCACTTTTTAAAAAAAAAAGTCTGAATGCAGACCAGCTTTATTCCGTTTAAAAATTGACCTTGTGTCACATCCTGATAGTGGCGGAAGAGATTGCTTAAATGCAAAGTATAAAGATGAATAGTCTGATGGCAGTTAGTTACCATAGCTTACGATCAAGTCCCGGGGGTCAGCACCGGTTCCCGCTAGATCATCGAAGTTAAGCATTGATGAGTGTGTTCAATACTTAGATAAGTGACCATTTAAGCAACAGTAGGTATTGTAGGCAATCTGATATCAAAATGACTTGATTCGGCATTAAAAAAAGTAAAGTCGTTGGGGTGATCTAATGTCGGTATCAGCCAGACAGCGAGGGATTCTATCTTCTTTTCACTAGCGCTAGACCAAGGAGATTGTTTTTGCGTTTGAGGTGGAGCACCACATTTACCATCAGCTCCTTACTTACCACACAGATCCCTGTGCCGCTCATACGCTGAGTTGGCGTGGGCCGGTATCGAACCAGGAAACTTGTGATTCCTAAGTGGACGCGCAACTGACTGAGTTAAACCGGCCATCACTCACTACTTTACACCGGCAATGATCTGCCAGTCTACAAAATATATGTAGATATTTTTCAAAGTTTTAAAAAATCACTCCAAAAAAACCAACCAACCAACCACATTCCCATCTGGTTTTCTTATTCTTTCCTTCGTTCTTATTCCATCGTATTCTCTTCATATTAATTCTCTCTTCTCATCTTATCCTCTTATTCCTCTTAATAACCCAATAAGGGTTGACATGCCATAAAATCCAACCAACCAACCAACCAACCACATTCCCATCTTTTTTTCTTATTCTTTCCTTCGTTCTTATTCCATCTTATTCTCTTCATATTTATTCTCTCTTATTCTCATCTTATCCTCTTATTCCTCTTAATAACCCAATAAGGGTTGACATGCCATAAAACCCAAAACCAACCAACCAACCAACCAACCAACCAACCAACCAACCAGCTCGCTAACCATCGTATCAGACACCTGGAAGGTTCATAAAGTTCTTGCTCTCGGCAGTTGTAACTTGGGGAAAATCACTTTACGGCACAGATCCCCCGTGCTACTCATATACTGAGTTGGCGAGGGCCGGTATCGAATCAGGAACTTTGTAGTTTCTAGTCGGATACTCTAATGACTGGGATAAACCGGCTGATATGCCGTAAAACAAATTAGCTAACGTAATAAAATAGATTCTTACCATTTCAGACACGTCTGTCTTGCGAAACGTTCATTAGCTTTGTACGAATTGGCAGGTGAACCCCAGCCATCAATACTCAAAAACTTTGTGATGTATAGCATTGCGTAAAAATTAACAAAATATAAGACATACAAGTCTTGAGAAGTTAACTATGAAGTCTAAGTTGATTAGGAAATACGAGTTTCTCCAACTTTGGGGAACGTCGGTGTTTCGTTTACTGCAAACACAGAAAGGAAAAAATTAACCTCATTCGATTTGCATTGAATTTGCCTAACATCTGTCGCACGTGAACTCGACCACTAACACTTAAGAACTTTCAACGAAAGATAATATGCTTAGAACATTATATTATTATAATATATATATATATATATATATATTATATATATATATATATCTTTCAAAAAAGAAAAAACTTAACAAAACGTCATTCGACTATGATTAATTTATTTCGACCAGAGACTCAATATGAGTCTAGTCTCATCAGATAGAAATTACAATACAATAAATATATATATATATATATATGTGTTTCCTTCAATACACACACTAACAGCGCTACATACTCACACCTTAAAATAGAATATTTGATGTCATATTTCAAAACCGTCTCCTTTTTTCAAACTTCAGAAAAATTTTTTTAAACAGACTGAATAAGAAGGATTACCACTCACTTTTTCTCATCATTCTGTGATATATAATTTCTTATCTTATGCCCTGAAGATGATCTATTTAATAGATCGAAACACTGCAGCGTCGGCCAATAAACTCACCACTTAACCCATTTAAACCTGTGTTTTTTCATTTTTCTTGATATATATATATATATATATATATATATATATATGGGAGTAAATATGGAAAATAAATCCGACAATATAAAGAAAATTTGAAAAAACAAGTGTTCCGAAAATAGGATGAATTTAATTATCGATGTTTAAACATTTCGGTTTCATAAAACCTTCATCAGGCTGTATCTTGGGGTGAAGAAAATGATCTGTCATTTATAAAAACATCCATCATTTCCTTCACCCCAAGATATATCCTGATGAAGGTTTAATGAAACCGAAATGTTTAAACATCGATAATTAAATTCATCCTATTTTAGGAACACTTGTTTTTTCAAATTTTCTTTATATATATATATATATATATTATATATATATATATATATATATATATAGTGTACAATACAGTTAACGTGCGATTGTTACCATTGGTTTAAAGCAGCATTTTAGCCACTTATCGTCAAGACAACACGCATGTTAAGAAATGCAGGGAATGTCAATTCATTTATATATGTGTGTAATTATGTGAGGCGAATTTTTGTATTTCTCCGCTTATAAGTGAAAGCAGTGCGTATATTTTTACACTTTCGCTTCTTAAATACAGCTCTTACACCCGTAATCAAGCACTTTATTTCCAATTCTCCAATAATAGAAAAAAAACTACCAAACAATATATATATATATAAATGGACTTTCTCGTCGATTTTCGACGCATGAGTGTTCATCCAATGAACAACCAACACAGTGATTTGTTTATAGTGGTGAAGGCTTGTGTAGGACCATTCCACACTTTTTGACACAGTCGATAGGAAAGAATTGGTGCATCAAGGAATGCCACGAACCGAATCAACGACTAACCTCAGGAATTTTGAATTCAGAGTTATCCCTCTCCTAGACTGGTTACCTACCGAAGGTTAAAGAGCCCAGTCTGCCCTACTATTTAACCCATAGCTGGAGGGAGAATATATGGATTCATTCCTTTCCCAAGGGTATTATAGATAGCTAGTATATATATATATATATATATATATATATATATTATATATACTAGCTGGACCTGTGGACATACCACAGTATGATAATTTAATTATTACAACGCTTAAGAACTATTGCTAAATATGTAAAAAGCATAATAATCTTGATTTAACACTCTCTCCCTATTTTCGTTTCTTCATTTCCTTCCTTTCATCTTTTCACTATGTTCAATTGAAACAGATTAGCGTTATCGCTTCGACGCACTCACCCCCTCTCTATCTTTCCCTTAATTTCTTTTTTTCTTTCTTATAATATTTTTCTGTGTAGCGTGTCCTTTTCTTCCCTTTCTTTCTTTATGATAAAAATGGAATGGTCCATTATTTAGCTGAGGTGACGACACTCATAAGAAATAAGAATTCGGTGGATAAGCAACACAAGATAATCAGAATTTACATTTTTGCATTTCCTCCAGAATTGGAACTTCACCGTTAGATACAGTTTAATGTCATACCTGGAAACTTGCTTATTTTCATAGAATTCTTCTTCGAGTCGTTCGAAAAGTAACAGACAAGAGTTTTAGTCACTTGTAACTTATCTTTTAGGCAAAGTTGTGACAATTCCGGGAGCGAGGGGTGTGTGGGGTAGTTTCTTTATCCTCTCTCTCGGTTTACATCGGTTTTGATCGTCTCTCCGTCTCACTGCTTGGACTGTCACTGTTTCCAGAAATAAGTCACACGCCAAGGGAGGAAATACATTCTTCATCGGAGTGCAACTTCTTCTGTCACCAAATCTGCCTGTCTATATATAATAAATCCTAAAGATGTCACGCCAATCATCTTTCTTTCTTTCTTTCTTTCTTTCTTCGTGACTTTCTTTCTTTTCTTCCTTACTCCCTCCCTTCCTTCCTTTCTTTCTTTCTTTTTTCTCTTCGTGTCTTTCTTTCTTTCTTTCTTCATTCATTCTCTTTCTTTGTCTTTCATTTCTTCGTGTCTTCTTTCTTCATTCATTTTCTTTCTTTTCTTCCTTCTTTCTTTCTTTCTTTCGTGTCTTTCTTTTTTTCTTTCATTCTTCTTTCTTTCTTTCTTTTGGTCTTTCTTTCTTTTTCTTTCTTCGTGTCTTTCTTTCTTTCTTTTTCTTCATTCATTCATTCTTTTCTTCTTCGTGTCTTTCTTCTTTCTTTTCTTCCTTTCTTTCTTTCTTTCTTTCTTTGTGTTCTTTCTTTCTTTCTCATCATTCTTTCTTTCTTCGTGTCTTTCTTTCTTTCTTTTCTTTCTTTCTTTCTTTCTTTCTTCTCTTCTTCTTCTTTCTTTTCTTTTCATTTTCTTTCTTTCTTCGGTCTTTCTTTCTTTCTTTCTTCCTTTCTTCTTTCTTTCTTTTCTTTCCTTTCTTTTCTTTCTTTCTTTTCTTTCTTTCTTCTTTCTTTCTTTCATCTCTGTCTTTCTTTCTTTCTTTTCTTCATTTTTCTTTCTTCTTCTCTCCGGTCTTTCTTCTTTCTTTCTTTCTTCTTTCTTTCTTTCTTTGAGTTTTCTTCTTTTTTTCTTTTCTTCCTTCTTTCTTCGGGTCTTTCTTCCTTCATTCTTTCTTTCTTCCTTTCTTTGAGCCTTTCTGTATTCTTTTTTCTTTCTTTCTTTCTTTTCTTCTTTCTTTCTTCTTCTCTCCTTCTTTCATTCTTTCTTCGTGCCTTTCTTTCTTTCATTCTTCTTTCATTCTTTCTTTCTTTCTTTGGGCCTTTCTTTTATTCTTTCTTTCTTCGGATCTTTTTTTTTTTCTTTCTTTTTTTCTTTTTCTTTCTTCTTTCTTTCTTTCTTTCGGGTCTTTCTTTTTTTTCTTTCTTTCTTTTTTCTTTCTCTTAATTCTGCCGCCTTATTCCGTTGATGGGGTTATAAATGCAGCCTGAGTATATTTATACTTCAACATTTTTTTTTTTAGATATATTCTTCTTTACATTCCTTTTAAATATAAATAGTCTTCTTTACATGTTGTCACCTGTCAACAGGTGACCATAAGCTTCTTCTATGTCATTTCGTTTATAGAACTCGACTGCCGATTGCATTACATCAAAAGTCGCAGTGATTGAGTTTAGATGAAAGCAACAAATCCCCGTTTTTCGTGTGTGACCGTTTCTCGCACTTATCGTTAGAGTTTTAGAGATTAACCTTTTGATGTCGGGCACCAAAACCATTGTTGGTTGGATGGAAGCCACTACTCTAATTCTGGTGCTGTGGGGAATCTTGGATATAACTTTTGTTGTCTTTATCCTCAGTATTGGGGGAGTCCCCGTGTAATTATTAGTCTTATGTTATACTAAGCAGAGATGTTGATGGATACGCGTCTTGCGTCCCTGACGCACACAGATCTAGAAGGACGTAGTAAAATCATATTCGGGCGTCCCAGTGTTTTTCTTTTTTTTCCCTCACCATTTCCAGCTAACTGGAAATACATTTCAATAGTTTCTTAGAAACGAATTACACAGGATAGGTTACAAGGTAGGAGTTAGACGGCTTTAGTTGTTTACCCAGATCATAAATAAAAATTCTACAATCTATGACAAAAGTTTAGTTGGGACCTATGAATTTTCCCCGGACTCATTCAAAGCAAATATGTCCGTCCCAGGGCGCACTAAAATAAAAAGCTATCAGCATCATAGCTAAGTGCCATATTTTGTGTCATACTTAAAGCAGATAATTATTAGCCTTGTGTTATACTCCGTGTGATATCTTGTGTCATACGCAATGTAGATAATTATTAACCTTGTGTCACACTACGTGTGATATCTGTGTCATACTTAAAGCAGATAATTATTAGCCTTGTGTTATATTACGTGTGATATCTTGTGTCCTACCTAAAGCCGATAATTATTAGTCTTGATTTAACTCTCTCGCACTCCTTTTTCCTTTCTTCCTTCTTTTCATCTTTTCATTATGTTTAGTTGAAACAGATGAGCATTATCGCTTCCGTACACTCACCCCCTCTCTCTATCGTTCCCCCCCCTTTTTTTCGTTCTTTCTTTCTTTCTTACTATATCCTTTCTGTGTAGCATGTCTTTTTCTTCCCTTTCTTTCTTTATAATAAAAACGGAATGGTCCATTATTTAGCTTAGGTGACGACACTCACAAGAAATAAGAATTCGGCGGATAGACAACACAAGATTATCAAGATTTACATATTTGAATTTCATCTTATCTTGGACGATTTGGACGGTCTTAATTTTAACTAGAGGGTGTTGCAAGATGATAGCGATCGTACTTTTAAGGAATACGAGTATTCCTCATATATATAGATAGTCTTGTTTAAGATTGCACGCAGCATTCTTGTCTGCCCCATATTACACAAAACATTCGTATAAGGCGAACAAGACACACCGGACACTGCTGGAGGAACAAGGATGAATTCACAAGTGATGTTCTTCTGTGTATGCCATCACATGGGCACGCCGGCGTGGGCCGACCAGCAAAGACATACATAGACCAGCTCTGCGCGGCATCCAGTATCCGAGGATCTCCCGGGGCTATGGATGATAGAGAGGGCTGGCGAGAGATTGTCATGGATATCCGTGCTGCCGGCGTGACATGATGATGATGATGATGATGATAATATAGATTGTATGATCTACAAAAATGATTTGTGCTTTTATGTGGCGGTTCTGTTTTATTTTTTTTATTGTCGTTGACAAATTAACTATTTTGAACGAACGGTATCGTCGAATAGAAGTTAAAAGTAAGTGAATTTGAAGAACTCCCACGTTATTACAAGAATGGTATTCTAGAGAAGTAGTTAAAATCGAAATTAAGTTCATTTTAGAGGATATTTAACTGGAATACATATAAGTTGGTAATTTAGAAAAGCATTTCCTCAAGTCTAAATGAGGAGGAATTCCTGAAAAAAAATTTAATTAATGTCTTGAAGGAAATAATAGAAGGAAAGAAAAACAAAGAAAAAGACAAAAGGAAAAACAACAACTACAAACTAAAAAAGTTTAATAGATGAAAAAGAATAAATGAAAGTAAAAAAGAAAAAAAAAAGATGAAAAAGATGAAAAAAAAAAATAGAAAAATGAAAACGAAAACAGATAAAAAGAAAAAAGATTGAAAGAAAAAAATAAAAAGATGGAAAACGGGAGTCTCCGTGGTGTAGTGGCTAAAGAGCTGTACCGCAAAATCATAGTAAGCGAGTTCGAATTCCAGTCGGACTATTACATTTACTTTCGTTGAGTGTTGTTATTATCTATAGGTATAAGATGTACAAGAAATCAAGTTTTATCTATAGACTTTCCCAAAATCAGTAGCAGGCATTGACCAATGAAAAACTACATAGAATGTCTCTCCCTCTCTACTCTCCCCGAGAAATTAACATATATAACGAGAAGGTAATCAAGAGATACACAGAGGGGAAGAAAGTGATAGGCAAAATTTGAAGTAAGACATTGGTCAGTTTTTGACTTAATAGCAAATTACAACTAATTAGAGCCAATTAAAATGGATTTTTTTCAAACATAACTCAATCCTGAAAGTAAGGAATAATTTAGAATAATTTTCGTGTCATTAAACTAAACAGTAAAAAAAGCCTTTAGGAGACAAAAGTTGATTAACTCAGCTTTTTTAATAATAATAATAATAATAATATATATATATATATATATATATATATATATATATATAGAGAGAGAGAGGAGAGAGAGAGAGAGAGAGAGAGATAGATAGATAGATATGGATGGTAAAATATGGAAATAAATCCGATAGTATTTAGAAAATAGGGAAAAAACATTCTCTTGTTTCATTTTGAAAATATATCCATCACTGTTCAGAGAAAACTTTATTAACCCTAATGTCCTGATGAAGGTTTAAAAAACCGAAACGTTTTAACGTCGACTTCACCATCTAAAATAAATTTATCTTCTTGGAATTCCTTGTTTTTTCTTATTTTCTTTCACCACACACACACATACACACACACACACTTATATATATATATATATATATATATATATATATATATTATATATATATATATATATATATATATATATATATATATATATATATATATATATAAGTATATTAAAAAACTATCGAGTTTTTTATACTTTTTACACACTTTGTGTTCTGAAAAATTAACGTTCAATTAATTGTTCATTTTTATCTTGGTAATTACATCTGTAAAATCTGTACTTTTTGACACACCTTGTATTCTGAAAAAAAAATCAATGTTACATTTATTGTTCATTCCTATCTTGGTAAATACGGCTTCAATCTCAATACTTGACACACCTTGTATATATATATATATATATTATATATATATATATATATATATATGTATGTTATGTATATACTTTTTTTTGTGAACGTGTTTTTGGTATTTTGAGGCCTTAGAAAAAAGGACGAAAACAAAAAAAAAACAAACCCAAAAACAGAACAAAAAACATAATTTTAATATTATATATATATATATATATATATATATATATATATATATATATAGTTTTTTTGCGTAGTTAGGATCTTTCTATGTGTGGTTTAACCAAGCTGATGCAGGTAGACCATAAGGAGAGCTCAATGTGCCTAATACCAGTGAGTAAAAGGACAGAGCAAGATATTTAGTAAATGAAGAAAAAACTATAAACTTGCTTTATTACAATAATTTATTTCAACCATATTAATACAGGTAATCACAAGAACATGTCATGTTCTTGTGATTACCTGAAGATGCCGTATTAACACGGTTGAAATAAATTATTGTAATAAAGCAAGTTTAGAGTTTTTTCTTCATTTACTATATATATATATATATATATATGTGTGTGTGTGTGTGTGTTATTTTTTTACCTAATATGCCTCATTTCGTTCAAGATCTTCTAATTTTACTGACGAATCCAGTTATAACCTCCTTTTGCCACAAACCCCGAAAAAATATTCGCAGAATATTTGAGTTCATATGAACCTTTGATAGCAACTTTTGTTCTGACCAGAAAATGTCAGTTATTGAGGGTCTGTAACCGTCGAAGAATTATAGCAGCATTAATTGTTTGCTTTTGTGGATTATCACGAAATGGAAGTCTATAACACTTGGTAATGATGGAACAAACTGCCAAAGAATCTTCTTCATATCTATCGCCAAAAGAAGTGTTGACCTTTCAAGAGAAACAGCTGAAACTGCTTCTCTTGTTTTTGCATTTACCATTCTTTGGCTTTT
Source organism: Doryteuthis pealeii (assembly GCA_023376005.1). Lineage (NCBI taxonomy): Eukaryota > Metazoa > Mollusca > Cephalopoda > Myopsida > Loliginidae > Doryteuthis > Doryteuthis pealeii. Next base: position 21,208,012 of record CM042159.1, on the reverse strand, counting down.
CGGAGATTTATCGAAGAGAACCAAAAACCATTTATCAATACATCACGAACTAATGGCATTCTTCCTTTGATGGACATCACGTTCTGGACATCAATAAAGGTTGTTGCTTACACGAAATCTTAAAAAAAACAAAAACAAAACAAATAAAACCAAAACTCCAAAAAAACAAACCAAAGTACCTAAATGTCAATTTGTCCTTTTATTCCAAAGTCTTTTAGTCTTTGGTAATTCTTTGTTTCAATGTTATTTGACTACAAGTTGTTTTTGTAAAGAAATTAAGAAATCTTGTCTTTGGATGTGTTTTTCGTGTTTATTGCTTTTTAGAAAACCTCGGTTGGCTGTTTGGTTGGATTTTTATGGCGGGCCAACACTTATTGGGTTATTAAAAGGAATAAGAGAATATTAAATCGTCTTATGTATTCGCATCGTTTGAAACGGGAAAATCTAAAACCCGGGAAATAGAATTACGAATCTGTAAGACATTCGATGATGATTTTTAAAGAAGAGTTTGAGGATGAGATGAGAATTTGAAAGAAAAAAGGTGATGAGAATAAGATGGAATAAGAACGAAGGAAAGAATAAGAAAAAAACATGGGAATGTGGTTGGTTGGTTGGTTGGTTGGTTGGTTTTTATGGCATGTCAACCCTTATTGGGTTATTAAGAGGAATAAGAGAAAAAGATGAGAATTAGAGAGAATAAATATGAAGAGAATAAAATGGAATAAGAACGAAGGAAAGAATAAAAAAAAAGATGGGAATGTGGTTGGTTGGTTGGATTTTATGGCATGTCAACCCTTATTGGGTTATTAAGAGGAATAAAAGGATAAGATGAGAATAAGAGAGAATAAATATGAAGAGAATAAGATGGAATAAGAACGAAGAAAAGAATAAGAATGGTGGGTACTCAATATTTTTAAACTCAAGTTTTTTCTATTTAATCCAATAGCTACAGCTACTACCACACCAGGTAAGAGTGGACATGGGAGTAATGGTGATGAAGGGGTACTATATGATTGTCATATGGCAAACCCAACACTTTTTATCATATATGTGCTAGTAGGCGGTGGCTAAGGGTCTTAATGTCCAAGTAATGACGTTAAACTATATCTGATGGGGAGGTTCCAATTCTGGAGCTCTGGGGATGTGGAGTACCCCTTGATTACCATTACTCCCAGGTCCACTCTGACCCGGGGAAGTAGTACCTGTCAGAGTTCTATGGATTCGGTTAAATAGAAAAAAACTTGAGTTTAAAAAATGTGTTAAAAATATTGAGTACCCATCAAGATGAATAAAATGAATAAGGAGATTGTTTGGGCGTCTGAGGTGGAGCACCACACCTGCCATCAGCTCCTCACTTTAGATGAATAAAACGAATAAAACAAAAACGTCTTCGGCATAAAGTAAAGTCGTCAGGGTGGCCTAAAGTCGATATCAGCCAGATAGCGATGGAGTCTATCCCATTTTCACTAGCGCTAGACCAAGGAGATTGTTTGGCGTTTGAGGTGGAGCACCACACCTACCATCAGCTCCTCACTTTACCACAAAGATCCCTAAAAAAAAGATTGAGTACCCATCAAGAATGAGTAAAAAAAAACAAAAACTTCGGCATAAAATAATCCAACAAGGGTTGACATGCCGTAAAACCCAATCACCAGCTAACATGCCAACCAGCCAGCAAACCAACCAGTCAACCAACTTCCAGTTCTAAAGAATCTGCTATATAATTTGTTCGAAACCTCACGCACGCGATCTATTACTCCCAGGTCTACTCTGACCCGGAGTAGTAGTACCTGTTAGGGTCTCATCTATGGGTTAAATAGAAAAAATGAGTTTAAGAAATTTAGTTTAAAAAAGATTCAGTACCCATCAAGAATGAATAAAACAAAATTTTTTCGGCATAAGATATCCCAACTAGGGTTGGCATGCCGTAAAAACCAACCAACCAACCAATGGAATGGATACTACTACTACTACTACTACTACTACTACTTACTAATAATAATAATTAGGAGGTGTTTGTGGTGTAATGGCTATTGTCGTAGGAATTGGACTCGGCTATCTGAGTACTAATCTAAAACCCAACAAAGCAACTAGCCAATCAGCTTCCAGTTCTAAAGAATCTGCTATAGAATTTGTTCGAAACCTCATGCACGCAATATAAGCGTGTTCTTCAGGTTGAATAAGAAATTAAAAGTTTTCGAGTTGTATATCTCGCCTTCAAGATGTTTTCTTGTTTGTAACAATTCATTTTTATGATTTCTTTTGTTTTTAGTTAAATATTTCCACAGGCTGATCAAGATAATTGTGTGCCTTTTTATTTTTTTTCATGGATTGAATAACACACACAAAAAAACGCGCTTTGTGTAGATGGAATGGCCTCAAACATTTTATCTGACAATGAATAGTAAACTGAGATAATGTTCTTGCTTACAGGCAAATTAGATCAGCCAATTCTTGAAAAATCGCGATTCGTGACATCGATAGATTCATCAGCGTAAAATACGTAAATCAATTTCGTTGATTCAAGATACTTTAATGAACGAGGATATCGCCGAGGGGAATCGTCAAGCAGATCAAGATTGTCACATCCGGTACACATTTTGTAAGATATTGATGAGTGTAGAAGTCAGTGTGTGAAGTCAGAGGTGGGTTGACGTGGGACGAATGTGGAAATCGAAAGATTTTAGCTTAGGCTGGTAGAATCCATTAAAAGCGAGTGATAAACTGACATATCCGGTACAGATATTGTAAAATAATTATGAGTGTAGAAGTCAGTTTGCAAGGTCAGCGGTGGGTTGACGTGGGACGAATGTGGAACTTGAAAGATTTTAGCTAAGATGGTAGAATCCATTATTGCCGCATCCGGTACACATTTTGTAAAATAATGAGTGTGAAGTCAGTGTGTGAAGTCAGCAGTAGGTTAACGTTGGACGAATGTGGAAATTAAAAGATTTGAGCCAGAAAAAATACAATATAAAAAGAAAGAAAGAAGATAGAAAGAGAGCAAGCGATGACGCTAATCTGTTTCAATCGAACATGATGGAAAGAGAGAGAGAGAGAGAGAGAGAGAGAGAGAGAGAGAGAGAGAGAGAGAGAGAGAGAGAGAAGGGGGGCGGTTAAATCAAGATTATTATACTTTTTACTTATTGAAGTATTTAGAAATAGCTCTCAAGTAAACATATCAAACGTTGTAATAATTAAATTATCATATTATGGTATATCTACAGATCCTGCCAGTATGAAGATAATATCTGAAAATTATTGAATGAAAACACAACCAACCAACCAACCAACCAACCAACCACATTCCCATCTTTTTTTTTCTTATTCTTTCCTTCATTCTTATTCCATCTTATTCTCTTCATATTTATTCTCTCTTATTCTCATCTTATCTTCTTATTCCTCTTAATAACCCAATAAGGGTTGACATGCCATAAAATCCAACCAACCGACCAACCAACCACATTCCCATCTTTTTTTCTTATTCTTTCCTTCGTTTTTATTCCATCGTATTCTCTTCATATTTATTCTCTCTTATTCTCATCTTATCTTATTATTCCTCTTAATAACCCAATAAGGGTTGACATGCCATAAAATCCAACCAACCAACCACATTCCCATCTTTTTTATTCTTTCCTTCGTTTTTATTCCATCTTATTCTCTTCATATTTATTCTCTCTTTTCTCATCTTATCTTATTATTCCTCTTAATAACCCAATAAGGGTTGACATGCCATAAAATCCAACCAACCAACCACATTCCCATCTTTTTTCTTATTCTTTCATTCGTTCTTATTCCATCTTATTCTCTTCATACTTATTCTCTCTAATTCTCATCTTATCTTCTTATTCCTCTTAATAACCCGATAAGGGTTGACATGCCATAAAACCAACCAACCAACCACATTCCCATCTTTTTTTTAATTCTTTCCTTCGTTCTTATTCCATCTTATTCTATTCATATTTATTCTCTATTATTCTCATCTTATCCTCTTATTCCTCTTAATAACCCAATAAGGGTTGCCATGCCATAAAATCCAACCAACCAACCAACCAACCAACCAACCACATTCCTATCTTTTTTTCTTATTCTTTCCTTCGTTCTTATTCCATCTTATTCTCTTTATATTTATTCTCTCTAATTCTCATCTTATCTTCTTATTCCTCTTAATAACCCAATAAGGGTTGACATGCCATAAAATCCAGCCAACCAACCAACCAACCAACCAACCAACCAGTCTATCAAGAAATTCAAATTTAAATCAACATGGAACTAGCAAAGAACTCCGATGAATTTTCTATTCTCTTTGAATCTTCGTATTGATTTCCTCTGTGACTTAATGTTATTCCTGTCGGTCATTGTTCAAGTCTATGAGAATAAATTAACGTTTACAAAGTTGCTGGTGCAATATTTCATTGATTATAAGGATAATACGTTTGAAAAATTGAAAAAAAAGAGTCGTATTTACCACATAAATAAGTGTGAATATATACTTAGGTAAACAATTTTATTTTCATGTTCCAAGAAAAAAAATATATGTATGTATATATAAATCGATGAATAAATAAAACCCCGGAAGACATGTTAAAGCTTTGGCGAACACTGCTGACAAATTTTAAATACAAGATGTTTATCAAAATGGTGGGGATATCAAATCAGCACTCAAGGGAAAATAATGTTTCTTTTACGCCATCATCAAAAATAGATGCTTTTTTGTTGGAATGTTGAGCTGTTAAAGAAAATGGTTAAAAATGAAAAATGGCCTTAGGAAGAGTCATTTTCAATACTGAAATATTGATTAGAAAGATTGGTAATGTATGTCATAGAAATATTTGAAGTTTGCAACGCACACAGTCACATACACAGAGTAACATACACAGCCACACACACACACACACACACACACACACACACACACACAGAGTTACATACAGTTACACACAGTCATATACACACAGAGTCAACGCACACAGTCATGCACATAGTCATATACACAGTCACACACTCATAGCCACATACACACCGTCATGCACACAATCACATACATACAGTTACACACAGATATACACAGTCACACACAGAGTCACACAGTCACATACACACAGTCGCACACACAGAGTTACATACACATAGTCACTTACACAGTCTCACACACAGTTGCATACAGTCACACACAGAGACATACACACAGTCACACACACAGTCACACTCACAGTTACATATAGTCATGCACACAGCCACACACACAGCCACACACACATAGTCATGCACACAATCACATACAAACTGCCACCTACACACAGTCACACATACAGTTACACAGAGTCACATACACATAGTAACAAACACAGTCACGCATACTCAGTCACATACACATAATCACCCCTACAGCCACATACACAATCACATACAGTCACACACACAGTAACGAACATACCGTCACACACACACACACACACACACACACATATATATATATATATATATATATATATATACACACACACACACACACCACACACACACAGAGGAGCATGCACACAGTCACGCCCACAATCACATACACTCAGTCACACACATATTCATACACAGTCACACACACAGTCACTCAGACATAATCACACACGGTCACACATACAGTCACATACACACAGTCACTCAGACACACAGTCCCACACACAGTCACACACAGTCACATATTCACACACAGAGTCACGCACATACAGTCACACACAGTCACATACATAGTCACTCAGACATAATCACACACGGTCACACACACAGTCACATACACACAGTCACTCAGACACACAGTCTCCCACACAGTCACACACAGTCACATATTCACACACAGAGTCACGCACATACAGTCACACACACATACATATACATTTGTAGACTAGCATATAACTTAAATCGTATATTCATTTCAATAAGCTGATGTTCGATCCTAGTTTCAACTGATTTTTATGGCCTTCTATGTATTCACATTGATTATTTTTTTTATCAGTGGAGGCACTTGGTGTAATTGTTACCGTCGTAGGAAATGGATACGTCGAGACGAGTTCAAATCCTGGACGTGGCATATCACATAGCGCTAATCCCTTAGGAAAGGTATGAATCAACACAAATTTTGATAATGGGAAATCTCGTAGTTGTGAGAGTCGGTCAAACGCGTGATTGGTGTTTTTGAAAGGGAAATTCAGTTAGTTACCGGAAGAGCGACAAGTAACAACCAAAGTCTTTTTGCAAGCAATTGTATAGTTTTAATTTGTTTGTTAGTTGGTTGGTTGTTGGATTTTACGGCATGTTATTTTATGTCGAAGACGTTTTCTTTTATTTATTCTTCCCCGTGTACTCAATTTTTATTTTTAAAACTGCAGTCGGAATATTGTAAAGCCCCAGCCGACAGGGCTATGTGCATTGTTTGTACGTCGTAATAAAGTAAAACGTAAAGTCGTCGGGGTGGCCTAAAGTCGGTATCCTCACTAGACCAAGGAGATTGTTTTGTCATCTCAGGTGGGGTGCCACACATATCACCAGCTCTCTACTTTACCGCACAGATCCATGTGCTACTCATCCACTGGGTTGGCGAGGGTCGGTATCGAACCAGGAAACTTTTTGTGCCTAGACGGACGCTCGACCGACTGAGCTAATTACTAATGATAATATTAGTATATATATATATATGATATAAGTCATATTTAATATATATAATATAAGTTATATATAATATGATATAAGTTATATTTAATATATATAATATAAGTTATATATATATATAATATAAGTTATATTTAGTATATATAATATAAGTTATATATAATATAATATAAGTTATATTTAATATATATAAGTTATATATATATGCTATATATAATATAATATAAGTTATATTTAATAAATATAATATAAATTATATATCTTATTATATTGGAGATTGTGGGTTTGTATGTCTGTAACCGAAACTATATTACTATTCAAGTCACAATTCCCTTTGTTATTTACATCACATTCTCCATGATTTTATTTTTGTTTAAACCTCAATTATTAATAAAATTGTTTTACATAATTAAGACTGTTGACCATATCTACACACTAATAACATGCAATTGTATTTATATATACAACAAAATAGCGGTTTACAGTGTGAACGGAAAGGCTAATTTGTATATTGATCTTAAAAATTGATTTTAATAAATATATGCTTAGTATTATTGATTTCTAATTGTTTGGTTTTATATTAATGAATATAAGCAAAAATCTCGGGGATAAATCTTAAGAGAAATCCATTAACAAGAAGAAATAACTGTAATATTATTCTTTACTTCCTATTTTAACTAAATAGTTAAATTAGGAAAATGTACCAATGAAAGACGGGAGTAAGGGAAAATGATGGAAGAGTTAGTTTCAAAGTTGTTCTATATTTCAATCATACTGTTCAAAATCTTTTTATCTACATTCTTATTCAGTTTCATTAGCCTTTCTAATTTAATATATTTTATTATATTAAAACTTAAATACTTGCACCCAGAGGGTGCATATATTTGCGAGTATATGTAATAAGTTATATATAAGTTACTAATGATAATATCATTCTTTAAATAATTATATATTCAAATAAGTTATATGGTTTAAATTATTCCTATTTGATAATAATAATTTTCAGACATCTATTTGACTCATAGTAGGACTCATAGTAGGTAATGCCATTCCGGGTCAGAGTGTACCTAGGGGTAATAGAAATAAAGAGAGTGTCTTACCCCTCTGCAGGAGATACAGTTGGCATACTCAAGCCCCAAGGGGAAGATATTTTAATTAAAAAGGTAGTATCCTTATTTTCAT
>CM042159.1:21182256-21192567 GCA_023376005.1 Doryteuthis pealeii | reverse complement strand
TATATATATATATATATATATATATATATATATATGAAGGTAAAAATGGATATTGAATCCGACAATATGTAAGAAAGTAATATAGAAAAACAACAAGATGTTAAAAATTTTTGCTGACAGATATCTGTTTCGACATTATGAATATGTCTTTATCAATATTGATAAAGACATATTCATAATGTCGAAACAGATATCTGCCAGCAAAAAATTTAAACATCTGTTGTTTTTCTATATTACTTTCTTATATATATATATATATATATATATATATATATATATATTGAAAGGAAAAATAAACAAGGGAAAAATCTTGAATGGATGAAATATATTTTATTTTACTGACACGTGTTTCGGCCAGGAGATTTTACCCATGCACACATGCACTCTATCTATTATTATTTTAAATACAAAATAAAATAATAATAATAATAATGGAAAACTACAAAATCTTTTAGTATACAAGGAATAACGGCCTTCGTCAGAGTAAATTATTATTTTATTTTGTATTTAAAATAATAATAGATAGAGTGCGCGTGTGCATGGATGAACACCTGGCCGAAACATGTGTCAGTAAAATAAAATCTATTTTATCCATTCAGAATTTTCTTTCCTTTGTTTATTTTTCCTTTCAACATACTGTCGGATTCACTTCCATTTTCAACTTACACACACACACACACACACACACACACACACACATATATATATATTATATATATATATTATATATTATATATATATAAAATTGTATAGGCGAGAAACTGTCAGTAACCAAGCACCGTTTACTTCACGCTACCCTAACTTAGATACACATATCATTAGAATCGCATTTTACATATAAATAGTATTAGATTATGGAAACTCCCTAAGTAGCCTAACACTAACCCTTACTCTTTCCCTAATTCTAGCATCTCAAAATCGTTGAGTATTTCCGTGAAGTGTAATGTAATGCTTTTTTATATGCAATCTAAATCTCTTGTGCACTATTCTGCATTAGTACCACTTATCTAAACAAATTCTTTGAGAATAGCTGAATGATTGGAACGGTTGATATTCAGTTAAATTTTTATTTGCGATACTTGTTGGTAAGAATAATGTCTTTTAAAAAAACTTCAGATCAGAAACACAAACCTCCATCATTGGTAGAGTATAAGTGTTAATTACTAGTTACAAAATTAATCTAATGTGTTGACGGAGATTTAAAAAAAAAAAAATTTTTATACTCTTATTGCATTTTAGGTTATGTTGTCCAGGGTTCAAATGGAGAATATGTCTATTTGGACACATCAGAACGTATTGATTTGGTACGAAGGGTTTCACACTTAGCAAATGAAGATAAAATTATTATTGCTGGATCAGGTTGTGAATGTAAGTCATTTCATTTTATTTCACATTTTGGTTTTTAATTAAATAGCCATTATGTTCTTTGGATGGGAGTTGTTTTTTTTTTGTTGTTGTTTTTTTTACTAAAATAAAAACTTAGCATTTTTATTTGTCTGAATTTCTGAACAATATTTACTTATAAATATGGCCAACTATATTATCAATATTAATGTAGAGTAGTCAACATGAGGCCCACAATTAACTCCACTAAATTCTGCCGACCATGTAGTACAAAAAACAACCTATGCTGCAAACAAGTAAAAACAACAGACACATTTACAGCTCAACAACCAAACAAACCTTCAAAATCTACCACGAATCGAACTGCAAAAGCAAAAACGTAATCTACCTGCGCGATTGCACTAAAAGCAAGGGAAGTCTGAGTGCCCATTTTACTTTAGGCTTAAAAATTACAGACATCGCATAAAAAATACAGATGATAGCAAGCTCATCCCAGTCGAGCAACACTTCCGATTAAATGACCGTGACTTCGACAGAGACGCCAAATTTACTCTTGTCGAAAGAATCCAAAAAGATACTGACATTAAATCTGTAATCGAAAACCACGAGTACAGATGGATAAAAAAGATAAGAAGTTTTCACCCATTTGGATTTAACCAAAAATTAGACTCGTTATCCTGGCAATAAAAAATCGAGGTCACAAAAAATGTGGGGGTCAATAACACCTAAACAAACAAACACCGACCGTCCCACATCATCAAACCCCTCCTTAACCCATTTGAAAATCTAAAAGTCACGCACATAGTACTGAGATACACACGCACACTCACACACATCTATATATGCACGCATATACATTTATATGTATATATATATGGTCATATACACAACTCCCAAGAACCCTCCTCACATATCTAAGAGAATTAAAAAAGAATCCACCTCAAAGAGGTTTTTTCACGGAACAGATGGTATTTGCTATTACAAATACACTCCTCTACCCAGATTATAATAGCATGTCAAACCCTCAAAAATATTTCAATTTCTATAATTCTTTTATAATGCTCCCTTAAAAAAAAACTCTGTAAAAACAATTTCTTTAAACAAAAAATCTTCTCCTGGCGATAACCTACAGTCGAAACTAGTTGAGAATAAATAACATATAAGAAATATTCCTATTTGTCTTAACACTTTTTGTTCATACTATATATATATATATATATATATATATATTCATTTATTTAACATATATAATGCTCCAACTCCTTTTTGGTTGAGCTCTCTGGGGTAACATTTGATTGTCGGTTGCATATTAAGCTTAAAGGGCAAGGCTCTCCTATAAACCGGATGTGAGCTTTCTAGCGACATGTAACATTACCTATTTATCAGTTAAGATATATCCCTTCCCTGCAGGTGGCTGATGGCCAAGTAGTTAAGACACCGGACTGATGAAAAATCAGTCAGGTTTCTATCCCGGCCGGAAGAAGCCACTCTGAGAAGACGTGATACGTCGAAATACGGTGTCTATGGATGACACAATTTATGTTCCCAAATCTTTATTGGTTGAGCACTTTGTGGTACAATTTGACTGTCGGTCGCAAATTAAACTTAAACGGACTGATGAAAAATCAGTTGGGTTTCTATCACGGACGGGGCTATCCTGTTAAGTCTAACCAGATTGAAGAGACGTGATACATCCAAACACGGTGTCTGTGGATGACAATATATATACATATATATATATATATACATATATATATATATATATATTTAAACTATATAAAATAAACATATATTTAAACTATATATATATATGTGAATGTGTATATATATAGGATTAATGTGTATATAGAAATAACCTACTCAAGTTTCACCATAAAGGATCTTCAGAGTTAACTATAATGAATTAATCAAGATACTGATTAATTTCAGGCAATTAATTACTTCAGCAATTGCCTGTAATTGACCAATTAACCCTGATGATCCTGTATGCTGAATGCTGAATAGGTTATTTCTATATACCACTTAATACTAAATCCGCTCTACTAACCTATTGGGCATTTAATATTCTTCATAACCCTGATTTATTCAGTTGATATTTATATCAACCGTCGATATTGCGATTAATTCGATATTTTATTCCTCGGTAAGTCATCTTCTTTATATATATATATATATATATATATATATATATATATATATATATATATATATATATATTTATATAGCTTAGATCCCGTGATTATTTTAACAGGCGGCCATCGTTTAAAAATATACGTGCCGGAGGACTGTCTACATTACGTGACAAAAAATAAAAATATCTAAACCAAAATATCTAAACGGGAAAATAATTACTTATTTACTTCATTTTACTGCCGACCTGAGGGACAAAATCCATGAAATGAGAGAAGAGAGAGAGAGAGAGAGAGAGAGAGAAGAGAGAGAGAGAGAGAGAGAGAGAGTAGTTGTATCTTGGATACCACATCCGAAATGAATACTGATTTTTTGATTAAATATGGTATCTAAAAAAAAATCTGTAAAATTGTAAAAGAAACATAAAAACAAAATCAAAATCAAAACAACAACAACAACAGCAGCAGCAGCAGCAGCAGCAGCAGCAGCAGCTTACCAAATACGCCATGAAAAAAGTAATTAAAATCTCTTTAACTTTGGGGCAAAATTGTTTTCGTGAACTGTCAGGTGAAATTCACAAAAATATCAAATATTTATCACTCTCAAGTGTTTTTTTTTTCCAATCGCATAAATCGCCGTTGACAGACGCAGATATTCTGAAAAACACACTTGATCCGGAGTACGCATGCGCAAGCTCAGTCGGTAGAGTACCCGCCTTAGTAATCGCAAGGTTCTGAGTTCGATACCGGACCCCGGCAACTCAGCGTATGAGTAGCACGGATTGGGTAATCTGATCTGTGCGGTAGAATGAGAGGATAGGTGTGGCGCTCTACCTGGTCTATCGCTAGCGAAAAGGGGATAGCCTCCCTCGCTGTCCGGCTGATACCGACAATAGGCCACTCCGCCAACTTTACTTACTTATTGGTAGCAAATATAAAATCCGAATATTGATAAATTTTAGAATTATTTTCAGAATATGCACCCTCCGGGCGTAAGAATTTAAGTTTTAATGTAATACAATAGATTAGAAAGACTAACAAAATTAGATAAGAACGCATATAAAAAGATTACACTTATCTTAATTATATTTTAATTGATTTCTATATAAAATCATCCATAGGACTGATTTTAATACGATGAAGAATAAAATAATAATATTAGAAATCAATAACACTAAGTAATTATTTATTAAACATGGTTTTGTTAACATCTATATGCAAATTATCCACACTATATATTATGTAAACTTTTTTCTTAGTGATATATAACGCATATTACAGGATGTTAAATCCACTAAAACCATAGGCTTTTCGGGGCCTGTGTCTATTAATGAAATTAACAGCGTCGATCACAGGGGGCTATGCCCCCAGGCAACACATGCACCCTTGATTTAAAGGGGCAGGGCTGGGTTTATTGCCCAGCGCCTGAGGGGCCCCCTTGAGGGGGAATGCCGAAGGGATCGACGCAATTTTGTTCTTTCCCACACATGAGCTTCGGCTTGTGGTGGGCCCATGTTAAAACGAGGCCTTGTGCCCAGCCCATACAAGTGGGGTATGAGGCAAATACACCCCCAGGCAACACCTGCCCCCTTGATCTAAAGGGACAGGGCTGGGTTTATTGCCCAGCGCCCCCCTCGAGGGGGAATGCCGACAGGATCGACGCATTTTTTGCGTCTACTACCCACGAGCTTCGGCTTGTGGGTAGGCCCACATAAAAATGTCCTTGTGTCACGCCCTCATAGTGGGGTGAGAGGCAAATACCTTAAAACCATAGGCCTTTAGGGGCCTGTGTGTCCGGTGGCTTCGGCCACTGGACTGTTAGTGAAAATTAACGGCGTGATCCCAGGGGGTCATCCCCACGCAACACCTGTCCTCCTTGATTTAAAGGGACAGGACTGGGTTTATTGCTCAGTGTCTGAGATGCCCCCTTGGGGTATTACGTAACCCAAATTTGAGAATAAATTGGGAAGTAGTGGTTGGGGTATTACGTTAACCGAATCGTTTTGGTATAGATAATCAGCAGGCTCGACAATTAACTTAAAAAAAGATTTCGCCCTTTGTTGGTACTCGAAACTTAACTTATGGAATTGGATTAGGGTAGACAAAAATAACTAACTCATTCATCACCATTGTTCACAGGTCTACAATTTTAGTTATACGTTATGTAATAGTGGAAATTTACTAGAATTTGGGATGACGTGTGAAAGGCTCACCTGTTGGCTTCTGATTAGTTGAAAAGTTCCAACAGGGTGAGGAGTGAAAGGGGGATATAGAGAGGATATAGTTCGTTCAAAGTCTTTTTGAATAGAACGCTTGAGAGGGTCTGGGGTGGGTAATTTTAATTTGATTACTCGGATCGTTTAGATAAAGAGGATCTAATGTTATATACTCATATATACCCGCATCATACGTCGGGTATATAATAATGAGAGAGAGAGAGAGAGAGAGAGAGAGAGAGAGAGACAGACAGACAGACAGACAGACAGACATATTAGATGATAATTGATAGTCTTACTTTACATTCTGCTTACTTGGCCTACTCGTATGGACGCCATATTCTCTGGTTGGACTAACTTCTCTGCTGGAGGTTGATTCTTCTTCATGCAGGGTTGGTCATTGTTTGTTTCATTTAATTAACACAACAAGACTTTGTGTTTCTTGATCAAGTTTTATTTTCAACACTGCCCATTTGATTCCGCGGCTGGGGTGGGGGGAGAAACGCCATTAGAACGGCGACCCATAGGTCCACCCGTTCCGAAATCTGTGTCACATCTCTAAAACTATCACGTCTCATCGCGCGCTTTCAAGGGGTCAAGGTTATTACTCGTGACCAACTGTCGGGTAACTTTCCATGGACCCCGTCATTTTAAGTTAACGGACCCTAATTCAAAATTCTAACAACAGGTACGTTTATAATTTATAACTGCTCATAAATTATGAAAAACTAATGCCTTCAACAGTCAACATAAAAAAAAAATCTCGCCCTTTATCGAGACTCGAACCGTAACTTCTGGCATTGGGTTTAGGGTACGCAAAAATTAAGCAACTAATTCAGTCACGTGGGAGTCGCCGCTGCTTGCGCGTCCTTTGGTATTTTGACGTTTTTGGGTGACTGTCGGGAGTTTTGACTTTGGGTTTTTGTCGAATAATATTTTAATTGTCCGGCCACCATAAATCGAAGACTTTGTGTCGACCCCGCTCCCCGTTTTTCCACCCCTTTCACCCCCTCTCTCATCCGGAAATTTCAGATGCACTAATTTGATTCTTTTTGACTGTTCAAGTACACTGTGGCAATGGGGCATAATAATTGCTGTCGTAATAGCTTCGGCAAGAGAAACAGCGGCGCAGAGTAATGGTCGTTTGTTCTCGTGGCCGCTTACCTCCTTGTCGAATCTTTGTTCCAGTCGAATCTATCGGTTGTCTAACTGGCGGCAAAACATGATTCCCGACCAATTAATGATGGTCATTCTACTTGACCTCACGCTGACCATTAAGATTTTATTTCTGACGTCCAGAAAAACTCCAGTAGTTCGGAGATCTAAGATTTTCTTTCTTTTGTTAGAAATTTCTGAGCTGAATTTAAAGAGTTTGTACCAGTCTACATTCCAGAGTGGATAGACAAAAAAAGAGCAATATGAGTACATGTTAATACAAGTATATATATATATATATATATATATATATATATATATATATGTGTGTGTGTGTCTGTGTGTGTGTGTGTAAATTCAAAATGGAAGTGAATCCGATGATATGTTGAAAAGAGAAATAAAGGAAAGAAAGTATTGAATGGATAAAATAGGATTATTTTAATTAATTTAACCTACACGTGTTTCGGCCAGGAGTTTATCCATGTGTACATTATTCTATCTATTATTATTTTTAAATAAAAAAATAAAATAAAATAATAATAGAAAAAATATAGAAATGTTCAGCAAAAAATATAGAATGTTCAGCACAAAGAAACATCGACCTCACTGAACAGATGTACTCGCCACTTCTAATATACTTCTCTGTCCAGATTATTGTGGCTTGTCAAACACTTAAAAAATTCTTTAAATTTTTTGAACTTTTCAGAAAAAAATTTTTCTAAAAAAATTTTTCTTCTGACGATGACCTATTTGAGAAAAATAAACAACATAAAATAAATATTCCTGTTTGACCTATCACTTTTTGTTCATTTTATATATATATATATATATATATATATATATATATATATATATATCCACAGGAGAACGTCACTTATGAGCTCATCCTTGCTTCTCCAGCAGTAAGCCAACACACGGACATGCTAGTGTGGGCCGCCCATCAAGAACCTACATTGACCAACTAAGCAAAGATGCAGGTTGCAGCGCAGAGGACCTCCCTGGGAAAATGAATGATAGGAAAGGTTGGCGAGAGATTGTCATGGATATCCGTGCTAATTGCGCGACATGATGATGATGATGATGATATATATATATGTGTATCTGTGTCTGTGTCTTTATATCTGTGTGTCGGTGCGTCTCTCTCTCTCTCTCTCTCTCTCTCTATATATATATATATATATATATATATATATATAGTTTTACAGGATGCATTGGGCAGCAACCATAATCTCCTTTTTTTAGGCGCAGATCATCATGATACAAATTATTCTCTTCCATGATTCAGGTGGGTTCCAGTCATCTATTCTATCTGTCACACACACACACACACACACTCACACACACACACACACACACACACACACACATATATATATATATATATATATATATATATATATACATGTTTGTGTGTGTCTTTATATCTGTATTTCTGTGTGGGTTATTTCCTATAAGTCTAACATAAACAAATGGGAACCACTCTTGACTGATAATTTATTTATTTATTTTCCCATTAAACTAACCCTAAACCCTAACCCTAACCCTAACCCCGTATTCTTTTTTCTAGTAGATCAATAAATAAATAGATAATTTATTAGTCAATAGTTGTTCCCCTTTGTTTATATTAGACTTATAGGAAATAACCCATGTGTGTGTGTCTCTCTCTCTCTGTAATGGTTATCAACTTTTGACAGATCCCGACAGTTTCCACTCCGATATAAACGGAAACATATTCCCCAATATCTCATTGTCATAGATGACGTCCTTTGGTGACTTGTCAATGTGTCTTGGGACTTGCACACTATTGCACAATTATTACATTCAATCCCCCATCCTGCTGATGCCATTTCCTTTGAGTGGCAGAGTTTCAAATGATGTTTCATCCCACCAGTCGATCAACACACTTTGTTAAACAAGACCCATGCAGAGTCGAGCTGCGTGTAGTACTGTCCATGTTAGAGTGCCTCCGTTTGTAACTGATACAATCGGCCTTTGATAGGAATACATGAACTCACTCATTACATGTCAGGAAATGCTTTAATATCATAGTAAGAGGTTTGATGTTTTCTGTATGTTTTGAATCCCGTTTCAGTAGGCAATATGCCGTGAACCTTGCTTTAATGTCTTTAACGCCCGAATCTATGCCTTCGGCATTAAATAACTCAATGGTTCACATACCGTAAAATCCAACCAATTAACTAACCAACCAACCAACCATATTCCATCTTTTTTTCTTATTCTTTCCTTCGTTCTTATTCCATCTTATTCTCTTCATATTTATTCTCTATTTCTCATCTTATCTTCTTATTCCTCTTAATAACCCAATAAGGGTTGACATGCCATAAAATCCAACCAACCAACCACATTCCCATCTTTTTTCTTATTCTTTCCTTTGTTCTTATTCCATCTTATTCTCTTCATATTTATTCTCTCTTATTCTCAACTTATCCTCTTATTCCTCTTAATAACCCAATAAGGGTTGACATGCCATAAATCCAACCAACCAACCACATTCCATCTTTTTTCTTATTCTTTCCTTTGTTCTTATTCCATCTTATTCTCTTCATATTTATTCTCTCTTATTCTCAACTTATCCTCTTATTCCTCTTAATAACCCAATAAGGATTGACATGCCATAAAATCCAACCAACCAACCAACCAACCAACCAACCAACCAACCAACCAGCCAACCAAACCAAACCAAAATATTGTAGAGCTTTTGACTCACCCAAGTATTATTAAAAAAATAATTGCCAGTGTTAAATATGTTGAAAACAATTTTTTTATAGTCCGGACTATAAAAAAAAATCTGTTTTAAACTGACTTAAGAATGATAAAGGAATCCTCATTTTTTATCTGATGATGGAAACCGAAAGATAATTCCTCTAGGTTCCTTAAAATAGTCTATTATGCTTTCAACCTCTTTTGTTATTTTTCCTAATATAATTTTGCTCTGTGACTCTGAATATAAGAGCACACATTGAGCTCTGCAAATTACGACAATTGTAAAACTAGTACGTTGTAAGGAAGATTTCTTCGCTCGATCTTTGGATTATATATATATATATATATATATATATATAATATATATATATATTTCGAGGATATGTGCTTTATTGAAGTCATACCTAATTTTGAAAAAAAAAATTAGTTAATAATTAATGAATTTTAGGCGGGCATATATGTTCAATTGTCGGCTAAAAGCCATATCAAATAAACACATTGTTTATTTACTCACTCTCATACTGTCGTGTAGCAAGTCAATAAAAAGTGGAATATAAATAAGTTCAAAACATACGAAGAATTTGGGAATGGCCAGCTGGTGTAGTGGTTAGAATCACCGCCTGTCAGCTTGGCAGTCGAGGTTTCGAGTCATACACTGAGCAGTCTCCCATGTCTATAACCTTGCTGATGAGATCTAATAGGTCGAAATGTACATTCAGGGATTGAATGAAGCACATATCCTC
>CM042159.1:21157256-21172256 GCA_023376005.1 Doryteuthis pealeii | reverse complement strand
AAATGAAATCCATTAACAAGAAAAAATAACTGTCATTTTATTCTTTACTTCCTCTTTTCACTAAATACTTAAATTAGAAAAAATAACAATGAAAGATGGGAGTGATGGAAGAGTAAGTTTCAGTTGTTCTATTTTTCGATTATACCCCCCTATGTTACAAATCTTTTTATCTGCATTCTTATTTATTTTCATTAGCCTTTCTAATTTAATATAATATATTATTACATTAAAACTTAAATACTTGCACCCGGAGGGTGCATATATTTGCTAGTATATATAAATTATATGTATAAATTATATATAAATAAATATATATATATATATATATATATATATATATATATATATATATATATATATGTGTGTGTGTGTGTGTGTGTGTGTGTGTGTGTGTTGTATGTATGTGCATATACAGTTGAGAATTTATGAAAACATTTTCTCAAAAAATTATTTTTAAGGAAAGAAACTTTTTAAGAGGAATCTTTTTTTGAAAAAAAATAGTGTTTTCGTTCGAAGCATGAAATTAATACCGTATTTACGGCATATAAGACGTACGGGCATATAAGACGCACCCCCATTTCAGCAGGTCAGATTCAGGAAAAAAGTTTTTAGTGTATTTAAGCATATATTGTTGAAAACAGTCTATCTGTGCATTACACAAGCAGAAACATAGCTGTATAAAAGCAATTCGGCAGTACAGTCGAACAATAAGCATACACAAGACATCTCAATAGCAGGAAATAATAATAATAATAATAATAATAATAATAATAATAAGGTGTTTTCCAGACTCCAAACATCCAGGAATTGCCGGTCAACTGGACAGCATTCCTGCAACTGAGATTCGAGCCTCTCCAATGTAGTACCGGCCCCGAGATAAGTATACAACAATTATTTCTATATCAACACGTCATCACTCCATTCGGAAATGAGTGTCATAACGTAACAAACGTTGACACGTCATCTCTCCATTCCCAAATGAAGAGCGTAACGCAACACTATCACTCTGAGTCAGAGCGAACCTGGGAGTAATGACAATCAAGGGTAATTCCACATTCTCCGGATATCAAATACTGGAGCCTCACGACCAAATGTAGTTTACTGTTATTAACTGGGCGCCATTTCTTTTTGTCTTACCCCTCTGCAGCGTATTCTCACCAACTGGATGGAGATAGAGAACGAGTTCCCGCTGACTTTGCTACGTTTCCCTTACGCCGTTCACTACTTATTCTGTGCATTGTTTATTTCTCTTCATTTGTCAACATCAGAATATTTTTCTGGTTGGAATTCACAAACAATCAAAATGCATTCCAACCAGATTTTTCCATTCAATATATTTTTCTCTTCTTCACCCATAATTTACTTTTACTAAAATTAATTGTTTCACAACCCTAATTACCTCAGAGCCCCTTAATTATATGAAAATATTTGGACCATATTACCTTTAAGTACCCCATCTGCGATCTCGATTCATAAGGACATTTTTTTCATTTACATCGTCAAAATCCGGTTGTTTATTAGGGGTTAGGGTTAGGGGTTAGTTTTATAATTTTAAAGAACCTCTAAAAATCGTCTGTTAACAAACAACCGGATTTTGACGGTGTAAATGAAAAAAAACGTCCTTGTGAATCGAGATCGCAGATGGGGTGCTTAAAGGTAATATGGTCCCAATATTTCAATCCAATAATAATAATTTTAAAACATATCATAGATGGGATCATAAAAGGTATTTTCACTCTAGGTCAGAGTGGACTTGGGATTAATAACAACGAAGGACCGCCTTCTTGCATGTATATGATATAAAGGGTTAGGGGTTTGCCATAAGGGCAATAGGGTTGGGATAATCATATAGGTGCTAGGGCTTGACGTGACTAGCCGATTGCTCAGAGTGTGCCTTTCCGATTGCCGGTCTAACCTAAGTAGGAGGGGTCCTGGAAGTAATGACTATCAAAGGTAATTCCACATTCCTCGAATATCCAAAACCGGAACCTCACCACCAGACATAGTTTACTGTCATACCCAGGGCACCATTTATTTTTGTCTTACCTCTCTGAAGCGTATTCTCCCTGAGTGGAATGAGATAGAAAACGATTTCCCTCTGACTTTGTCGGTGAGAGGAAAACAAAAGCCAGTTCCGCTTTGGAAAGTGTTGTTCTATGAATTGTCAGATGGACGAGACACGTCTTTCGGCATTGTTCACTACACCTACGCCACCTGGTGTCGTATTTAGGTATAACTTGTTCAGTGAAGATTCGACATCGGAGACCAGAGGCTTCAGGTTAGGATGTTTTCCGACGTGCAATTTATTAGAATGTTCTTAAAATCGACTTTGCCGAATATGAGATTGAATCGTATTGATACGATGTCGTCAAAAGCCTTTATCTCTTTCGGTTCACTCATGTAGCACTATTTGCCGCCCTGTGGGATGCGGCTGGAGAATACGCCAACTGCACCTCTGCATAATTTAGTTAAAAGAATATTTGGACCATATGACCTTTAGGCACCCCTTTTTGCTTTGCTGGTTCATAAGTACATTTTTTCATTTACACCGTCAACATCCGGTTGTTTGTTAACAGACGATTTTTAGAGTTTTTTTAAAATTATAAAACTAACCCCTAATCCTAACCCCTAACCCTAACCCTAACAAACAACCGGATGTTGCTGGTGTAAATGAAAAAAAAATGTACTTATGAATCAGCAAAGCAAAAGGGGTGCCTAAAGGTCATATGGTTCGAATTTTGATTAAAAAAGAAAATTGGTTAAATTGAATTAGTTTAAAAATGAATAAAAAGAATAATGCACATGAAGTCAAACAAACCATATATATATATATATATATATATATATACATTTAAAAAAAATTGAAAAACACGAGTGATGTTTATTTCGCCTACACTGCAGTGTTTTGATCTGTTTCAATAGATCTTCATCAGAGCTTTCGTTAGTCTAAAAATCTAAGGACGCTCGCGTTTCATTCAACAATTTTAAATAGACAGACCGACAAAGCAAAAGAGACTCGCAGATTTCTTATTTTCTGTGATACATTTATTTTTTCCTCAAACTAACGAAAGCCCTAATGAAGATCTATTGAAACAGATCAAAACACTGCAGCGTAGGCGAAATAAATATTACTCCTTTATGAACTTGTGTTTTTCCATTTTTTCTTAATATTACATACTGTCGGATTCACTTCCACTTTTCTTCATATATATATATATATATATATATATATATATATGTGTGTGTGTGTGTGTGTGTGTGTGTTAGTGTATTTGGGCAGCATTCTTTCATTTATACATGTAGAATTAAACAAAAGACACATCTCCTGTTTAACAATTTTATTTTTGATCTTTTCGAGTTTTCTGGCCAACTTTTTAATATTTGGGTGGAATTCGTGGATAAGTCCACCAAAGTTCAGGTCCCGAGTACTTTCGGCACTTCGAAGTGCCATCATCAGGGGTGATGTGTTCCAGTTTTTTAAAAATTATATTAATGTGGAGGCTGGAAAAGGAGAAGAATTGATGAGAAAGGTGTTATAGGCATTTTAAAATGTGTGTACATTGATAGCACTTCGAAGTGCCGAAAGTACTCTGGAGTACAGCTGGAGATGTGTCTTTTGTTTAATTCCACACACACACACACACACACACACATATATATATATATATATATATATATATATATATATATATATATATATGTACATATATATATTACCACAGTGTATGGTTGATACTATCCCCCTTCATGAGCCAATATATACAATATTATTATGAGACTGCTCTTTTAAACCTACTTGTTTTAAAAAGGGAATATATGGACAAGGGATTTAGCGTTGGTGATTTGAAATTGTTTAACTGCATGCACAGGTCATTTCGATGTTTACATATGTGATGTATAAATGTGGCTGATAAATATATATATATATATATATATATATATATATATATATATCGCATCGTCGCATCTGATGAGTCGGGAGAGTTAGACACTTTGTCTAAGCTCCCTGAAATAGACTATAATGCTAAATCTCTAAGTCTTTTGTTATTTCTTTACTTACATATTTGCTCTGTGACTCTAACATTAAGAGCACACATTGAGCTCTCAAACTGTTTTTTTAAATAAAACTCTTGTGTCGTAAGGAAGATTTCTTCTCTGGACTTTTGGATTATATATATGTATATACATACATACATACATACATACATATATATATATATATATATATATATATATATATATATATATATATATATATATATATATATTTATATATATATATATATATCATACAACTATATAAAAATATATATAAATCATACAACTGCGAAAATATTCATAAGAAACAACAAACCAAAAATGTAAATATAAACGTATAATTAATCCGATTCTTAAACCTAGGTATTGAATAACCCTAGGTAGGTTAATTTCATAGGATGAACGTCACTTACGAGTTCGTCCTTGTTTCTCTAGCAGTAGCCAGCATGTCTTGTTCGTCTCTCTCGGGTGGTCTGTGTGATAGGTGCAACTTGCTGTACAGCTGCTTTGTTGTAGAGTGTTGTTTCCATGATTTGGGAAAATAGCACATGGGCACGCCAGTGTTGGTCGCCCAGCAAAGACCTACATTAACCAGTTCTGAGCAGATACTGTATGCTGCGCAGAGAACCTTCCGAAAGCAATGAATGATAGGGACGGTTGGCTAGAGATTGTCATGGATATTCGTGTTGCTAGCACGACATTAGGAGGATGATAATGCCGTTAAAATCAATCATTTAATTAGATAAGTCTGAATGTATAATTAATGATTCCCTAATTTCTGGACACAAAATAACCCTAGACAGGTTGATATGCCATTAAAATCAATCAATCACTTAATCATGAAAAATTCCGCGCATTATCATGGTCGAATATATAATAGCTGATTTTATATTTTGCTGAATCCAAAAATCATACTCATTTTTTATAATCAGATCAATTTTTTTTAGATACAAGCTCTTAGTTGAAATGTATAGAACAGCCCTAAACTTTAGGCATAAGATAACCCTAGACTGGTTGAGATGCCGTTAAAATCAATCAATCATTTAATTAGATAAGTCTGTATACAAACGATTCATATGAAAAAATTACACAATAAAGTAAACACGAATATATAATTAATACGATTCCCTAATTTCTGGACACAAAATAACCCTGGACTGGTTGACATGTCGTTAAAATCGATCAATCACTCAATCAATTAACAAACTATTTCTCTGTCAGCTGCCATACTTCTAAGCCCTTCCTTTATACAAAAAGAAGAATCTTCATCCCTTGCGGCATATTTGATATTCCATCATTTGGTTTTAACGGACTGTTGGGAGCCTTTTCACGTATGGATCTCAAGAGACAAGCATTATTGTTTCGCTATTGTTTTGTTTACTTTATTCCATTCAACAAATAATGTTGCTGGGAGTTCCCCCCTCCCTTTGATGTTCAACTGCGTAATGCCTCTTTTGTTAACGAGAGTCCCGTAAATCATTCGTTTCAAGATGTTTCCTACATTGTCTAAGTTCTTTTTTTTTTTTTTTATCTAAATATCTTTTAGTTTATAAATCCACATCAGAATTCAATGGGATACCGACCCAACCCTTAAAAAAAAAATACAACAAAATACAAAATACCTTTTAAAAAAGTTTCATTGATTTTTTCTTACTATAGAAAACCAGCAGGTATTACTTACAGAAATGGTGGCATATGTAAATGCATTGTTTATCAGTCGGTAGAACGTTCGGCTAGAAACCACAAGGTTCCTAGTTCGATACCGGTCCTCGCCAACTAAGCGTTAAGAGTAGCACAGGGATCTGTGCGGTAAAGTAAGGTGCTGATGGTAGGTGTGGCGCTCCACCTCAGATGCTAAAAACAATCTCCTTGGTCTAGCGCTATTGAAAAGGGGATAGACTCCCTCGCTGGTTGGCTGATACCGACTTTAGGCCGCCCCGTCGACTTTACTTTACTATATACCTGCAGGGCCAGTGGATATACCACAGTATGCTAATTTAATTATTACAACGTTCGATATGTTTACTTAAGAGCTATTACGATATACTTCAATATGTAAGAAGTATAATAATCTTGACTAGCAGGACCTGTGTATAGACTACAGTATGCTAATTTAATTATTACAACGTTCGATATGTTTACTTGAGAACTATTACGATATACTTCAATATGTAAGAAGTATAATAATCTTGACTAGCAGGACCTGTGGATAGACTACAATATGATAATTTAATTATTACAACGTTCGATATGTTTACTTAAGAGCTATTACGATATACTTCAATATGTAAGAAGTATAATAATCTTGACTAGCAGGACCTGTGGATAGACCACAGCATGATAATTTAATTATTACAACGTTTGATATGTTTACTTAAGAGCTATTACGATATACTTCAATATGTAAGAAGTATAATAATCTTGACTAGCAGGACCTGTGGATAGACCACAATATGATAATTTAATTATTACAACGTTTGATATGTTTACTTAAAAACTATTACAATATACTTCAATATTTAAGAAGTATAATAATCTTAAGAACGAATTATATCAAAGCAAACATTTATAAGACGCAACAAACAGTAAATGTAGATTGTGCGGTGACAGAGATGAGACTGTAAACCATGTATTAAGCGAATGT
This sequence comes from Doryteuthis pealeii, assembly GCA_023376005.1. Classification (NCBI taxonomy): domain Eukaryota; kingdom Metazoa; phylum Mollusca; class Cephalopoda; order Myopsida; family Loliginidae; genus Doryteuthis; species Doryteuthis pealeii. The sequence continues at coordinate 21,165,574 of CM042159.1, read as the reverse complement.
AGCGAACTAGCACAATGGGAATACAAAGCTAGGCACGACTTGGTTGGGAAGGTGAACCACTGGGAATTATGCAAAAAATGTTGACCATACAACAAAATGGTATATGCATAAACCAGAATCTGTTCTTGAAAATGAAACACATAAAATTCTCTGGGACTTCGAAATAAAGACGGATCACCTTATCCCAGCAAGGAGACCAGACCTAGTGTTGATTAACAAGAAAGAAAGACTATGTCAACTGGTGGATTTTGCAGTTCCAGCAGACCACATGTTGAAGATGAAGGAAAACAAAAAGTTGGAAAAATACCTGGACCTTGCCAGACAATTGAAAAAGCTGTGGAATATGAAGGTCAAAGTGATACCAATTGTAGTTGGTGCACTTGGAACGGTCCCAAAATGCTTGGGAAAAAGACTGGAAAATCTGGAAATCAGAGGAAGAATTGAGACCATGCAGACTACTGCACTGCTGCAATCTGCTAGAATACTCAGAAGAACCAGGACACCTGAGTAGAGTTGTTGTCACTCAGATCCTAGTGAAATACCATCAGCTAACTCTGGTGTGAAAATCTCTATAATAATAATAATAATAATAATAATAATAATAATAATAATAAATGTAGACTTTGCGGTAATATAGATGAGACTGTAAACCATGTACTCTACGAATGTAGCAAACTAGCATAACGGGAGTACAAAACTAGACACGAATGGGTTGGGAAGGTGATCCACTGGGAATTATGCAAAAAATTATATTTTAACCTTACAACAAAATGGTATATGCATAAACCAGAATCTGTTCTTGAGAACGAAACGCATAAAATTCTCTGGGACTTTGAAATAAAAACGGATCACCTTATCCCAGCAAGAAGACCAGACCTAGTGTTGATAAAAAAAGGAAGAACTTGTCAACTGGTAGATTTTGCAGTGCCAGCAGATCAGAGGGTGAAGCTGAAGGAAAATGAAAAAATGGACAAATATCTGGAACTTGCCAGAGAACTAAAAAAGTTATGGAATATGAAAGTCAAAGTGATACCAATTGTAGTTGGTTCACTTGGAACGGTCCCAAAAAGCCCGGGAAAAAGGCTGAAGAATCTGGAAATCAGAGGAAGAATTGATAACTTCTAGACTACTGCACTGCTGAAATCTGCTAGAATACTCAGAAGAGTCCTGGAGACCTGAAGAGACTTGTTGTCACTCAGACTCCAGTGAAATACCATCAGCTAACGTTGGTGTGAAAAACTCTATAATAATAATAATAATAATAATAATAATAATAATAATAATAGACTAAGATATTAAATTTCCTTTTGAGGAATCTGTCTTATTTATTTTATCACCTTGCACCAGTTTTTAAAACGTTAGTTGATTTTTTTGCATTTGGCTGAAAGACATTAATATCCGTTTTTTGGAAAGCGCCTTTGCAGTTAATTCTAGCCATAAGATCTCTTAAAATGTACAAGTCCCTGGAAACCCATTTGCAGAATATTCCTTCCGAATCCTTGTGATGTTTTGGAAATTGATAAAATCCAGCAAAAAAAAGATAACCATTGAATCGTTTCATCAGCTCGTAAAACTGGAATTGGTCGTTTTGAGGCAATATCGAATACGGGATCGACTTTTTTTTATTGATTTTTTTTATTGATTAATTTTTTTTATTGATTGATATGTCGTTATTACGTTTCTACATAACAAGATTAATAATATCTTTTCTTTTGTTATTTCTTTCTTTTATTTTCTTTCATTTTTTAAATTTAAAAATAAATTCCGATTTGTATTTCTTTTTTTCTTTCTTTCTTTTACTTCCAATAATTTTCATTCATTTTTTAATTTTCTTTCTTTTCTTTCCGATTTATTTCATTCTTTCTTTCTTTCTTCCTTATCTATATTTCTTTCTTTCTTTTTCTTTCTTTTTTCTTTCTTTCTTTCTTTTATTTCCTATAATTTTCATTCATTTTTTAAATTTTCTTTCTTTTCTTTCCGATTTATCCCACTTTTCTTTCTTTCTTTCTTTCTTTCTTTCTTCCTTTTTTATTTTCTATTTTCATTCATTTTTTAATTTTCTTTTTCTTTCTTTCTTTCTTTCTTCTTTCTTTCTTTCTTTCTTTCTTTCTTTATTTCTTTCTTTCTTTCTTTATTTCCTATAATTTTCATTCATTTTTTAATTTCTTTCTTTTCTTTCCGATTTATCCACTTTTACTTTCTTTCTTTCTTTCTTTCTTTCTTTCTTTCTTTCTTTCTTTTCATTTCATTTTTTTTTTTTTTTTTTTCTTTCTTTCTTTTTCTTTCTTTCTATTTTTTTCTTTCTTTTCTTTCTTTTATTTCTTATAATTCATTTTAAAATGTCTTTCCGATTTATCCCACTTTTACTATCTTTCTTTCTTTCTTTCTTTCTTTCTTTCTTTCTTTCTTTTATTTCTATAATTTTCATTCATTTTTAATTTTCTTTCTTTCTTTCCGATTTATTCCACTTTTTCTTTCTTTCTTTTCTTTTCTTTTCATTTTCCTTTTTTTTCCTTACTCACTTTCTTTCTCTCTAAGGCCGGTATAGCTCAAGGTTCCGGGTTCGATACGGAACCTCGCCCACTCAGCGTATGAGTAGCATAGGGATATGTGTAAGTAAGGAGATGATGGTAGGTGTGGCGCTCCACCCCAGACGGCAAAACAATCTCCTTGGTCTAGCGCTAGTGAAAAGGTGATAGACTCCCTGGCTGACTTGCTGATACCGACTTTAGGCCATTCCGATGACTTTACTTTTTTTAAAACTTTTCCCATGAGGATGCGTCGTTGGAGAAACAGGTATCGTAACATGTGTCACTCAGTGACTGATTCGTCAAGTCATTGGTGCAGAAGAATTCATCGACTGTTTTGTTGGTCATGGGTGGCAACCCGTGATGCTTGAAGGACGGAATCCTGGTGGCTGAGTAGTCCATGACATGCAACACTCCACTTTGGCCCTTACTTACTTACTAGGCTAGACGGGAGGTCGGAAAGGCCCCCTCAATCAATCGGCTGGTCATATCAAGCCCTATCACCTATATCATTATCCCAACCATATTGTCCTTATGCCAAGCCTCAGCCCTTTTTATCATATATTGCTAGAAGGCGGTGGCTGAGGTCTTCATGTCCTGGGAATGACGTTTAAAATATAATATGATAGTCAAGTTCCAATTATGGAGATCTGGGTAATGTGGAATACCCCTTCATCACCATTACTCTCATGTCCACTCTGATCCGGATGTAAGTACCTGTTAGGGTCCCATCTATGGGTTAGATAGAAATAAATAAGTTTAAAAATGTGTTTAAAAATTGAGTTTAAAACAATTTGAATACCAATAAAAAGTAAATAAAACAAAACGTCTTCGGCATAGAATAACTCAAAAGGGTTGCCATGCCGTAAAATACAACTGTAAAATGGTAATTCCGGATAGACATGAGTTCAATAGGATTATCTTCCTTTGCTGCAGGTTTCGCCGATAGGTGGCTATGGTATTTAGGCAGCAGCCCGGGAATTTTGAGTTCTCTTTCTCCGGGACAGGTAAAACACTTCATATGGTTTAGACGCTTGTGCCTCTTACCCTTAAGTGGGGGGCTTTGTCCCCCAACCAGCTATCAGTAAGTGACATTCCTTAGGACGCAAGTCCTACACCTACTTTCTTTATGCATGTTTATATATTTGCCTTGAATGTATTTCTCAGTGTGCTCACAGAATAAAGTCAGGTTATTATCTTATAACTTTGCCAGAATATTTCATGTACACACATTTACCTACGTTGGAAGGTTACTCTAAGCTTTCCAACTTCAATATAAGAACCTTAAATCTTACACAACCAACCAACCAACTTACACCACTCCCGTGACAGTTATGAATGTGAGAGGTATATCTGCCACACCCTGTACACACACACACACACACACACACATATAATATATATATATATATGAAACAGTATCTAATATTAGGCGTGTTCAAAGGTTTTCAGCAGCCCTTTATTTTGGGAAAGTAGAGACTGAATACACAATAGAAAACTTTTTGAAAAAAACAAAAACAATAGACATAAAATATGCGCGAAACTCGTTCACACACCTTATGCCATTATAGATGTTATATAACACAGCCAGTTTTATACAGTACTTACATGTAATTGATTTGTTGTTTTTATGTGAAAAAAGAAAAAAACAATAACAATGAAATCTTTATCAAATTCCATGAAATAATCTCTTTCATGTGAATAGATTTATTATCGTTAACTTTTATGGGCGACATTTTTTTTTCTCGAATGAGATTTACGATATGACTTTATCGCCTCTCCGGTTACAGTTTTTACATCTTTTGTTATTACTATTTCATACTAAATTTTTTTTATTACTATTTTCTACCAAAATTTTGTTATAACAATTTTATACTAAAGTACAATTATAAAATATACTATTTTGCTCTGTATTCACCCCAGCTCAAACTCATGTTTTTTCACTGTATCTGTGTAACAGCAAGACTTCTCAGGCGGGTTAGTTAGTTAGGTTTTACGGCATGTCAACTTTTGTTGGTTATTTTATGCCGAAGACGTTTTGTTTTATTCATTTTCGATGGGTATTCAGTTTTCAAAAATAACATTTTCGGCATAAAAAATAACACAAGGGTTGACATGACGTAAAATCCAACCAACCAAGCAACCACGTTCCAATCTGTTTTTCTTATTCTTTCCTTCGTTCTTATTCCATCTTATTCTCTTCATATTTTTTCTCTCTAATTCTCATCTTATCCTCTTATTCCTCTTAATAACCCAATAAGGGTTGACATGCCATAAAAACCAACCAACCAACCATATTCCCATCTTTTTTCTTATTCTTTCATTCGTTCTTATTCCATCTTAATCTCTTCATATTTATTCTCTCTTATTCTCATCTTATGTTCTTATTCCTCTTAATAACCCAATAAGGTTGACATGCCATAAAAACCAATCAACCAACCACATTCCCATCTTTTTCCTTATTCTTTCCTTCGTTCTTTATTCCATCTTATTCTCTTCATATTTTTTTCTCTTAATTCTCATCTTATCCTCTTATTCCTCTTATAACCCAATAAGGGTTGACATGCCATAAAAAACCAACCAACCAACCATATTCCCATCTTTTTTCTTATTCTTTCATTCGTTCTTATTCCATCTTATTCTATTCATATTTATTCTCTCTTATTCTCATCTTATGTTCTTATTCCTCTTAATAACCCAATAAGGGTTGACATGCCATAAAATCCAACCAACCAACCAACCAGCCAACCAATATCTTCCAGAGTCCATAATTTTCCACTTCAAATAAGTAAGAAATCGTTTTTTGTTTATTCCGAGAAAGTTTGACGGAGCATGCCGAACTTTTCCGATTGAATATCGACCGGTGGTCAATTTTCAGAATTGTCAAGACAATGACGTCCAGCTGATTTAAATCAAAAATGTCAACCGACATCCAGAGAAGTCACCAATGTTTTGTCTTTTAATGAAAATAGATAGAAAATCGACAACAGTCTAATATATCACAACAACTGGGTCAAGGTAGGTTTCACTTAATATTTATTAAGCTTCACTATTCTGTTTGATTTGAAAGTAAGGCTGGAAGAAGTCACCCCCACACAAGATATATATATATATATATATATATATATATATATATATATATACGAGGGCGAGTCAAAAAGTAATGCCGTTTTGTTTAGGATATATACTTACCAACACAGGAACATATATCATATATAAAAATAAAACTGTTCCTCTGTTGATCACATCCCTACTTCTCCACATAGTCACCGTTTCTCTCAATAGCAATGTTCCACCTTCGAATGAGAGCATGTATCCTTGCCCTGTAAAATTCCGTTGAATGTTCTGTGAGCCACTTCTTCACTACAGATTTCAGTTCCTCCATACTCACCAGATTTAGCGCCTTCAGAATATCACCTCTTCGGTCCCATGAAAGAGGGTTTGTGAGGCAAACGTTATTCCAGGGACGTGGAAGTGAAATCTGTAGTAAATAAGTGGCTTAAAGAACAGTCAAGTTAATGTTCATGAAGGGATTATTAACATGCCTGTTGTGATGTTAGTTCCAACAGTAAAAAGAAGTCAAGTCGAGATGGGGTAAAATAAGACAAGTGTATTTACAATTAATGGTACATGTACGACTAGCTTGTCGTTAACGGGAACAGTCCTCCTTTCCACTCGGTGTCTCACTATTTATAGTGAGAACCGGTGCATGTTCTCCACTGTAGGAACGGCCGGTACAACAATGCCTAAAAGGGTATTTGCATTAAAAAATGCAATTTGGGTTTTAATTAAGTATTAGTAAATAATTATTAGTACTTTACTGTAATACTTTCATTATATAATTGATATTTTAAATAAACATCTAAGTTTATATGGGTGTCTATTTACGTCTGTGTACTTAAGTTCTAACAGTTTACGCCGATAAGTGTCCAAAAAGTACTTACGTATATGGAGTAAGGTTGTTGATTGTTGTTTTATGTGGGTTTAAAGGTCATTGGTTGTTTTTGGTACGTGTTTGCAGGTTGTTTCTTTTATATTTGGTTCTTCCTTCTGATTGGTTGTCTTGCTAAAAAGGAATTAAACGAAGGGAAAAGAAGAGACAAAGGCAAAAGGCATTTTTAGGTTTCAGACTTTTATTCTAGGTTCATAGCTATTTTGTGGAAGTCGTATTGTCTGATCCCATCCAAGGCCCAAATTGGAATGGTCGAGGGATTACTTGGCGGTCGAAAGGGAGCTTTTTCTGCGCATGCCCAGAGAGTGCTTCATGTCTAAGGGCTCTTGGGAGATTGTTATTTTTAAGTTGAATTTTATTTTCATTTTATTTTAATCCACACTCGTATTTTGGCATATTATTGTACATATATTGCGCAACTATTCATCAACTGGTCCACAGTAAAAAAAAAAAGTAATAAAATATTGTTGTCGCCATTTTTTCAACTTTTCGTACTGTTCTTTGCTCATGCTGACTCGAAATGCAAAATTGTTTGTATTGGAAAAAATAAATGAAAGAAATAACACATGGAATATTTTATAATAAATCACTCGAAATAAATAAAATCTCAGTAGCTTTTAGTTTAGAAGACAATTAGATTTTTATAAATTAATGGTAGGATTATATCTATCATGGAAAATGCTATAAATATATATATATATATATATATTATATATATATATGTGTGTGTGTGTGTGTGTGTGTGTGTGTGTGTGTGTGTTTGTTTGTGTGTGTGTGTATTTATTTGTTTATTCAGAAGCTATGGAGAATGACTAAATTTTCATAAAAACGATAGGATTGTATTTGTCTATGGAAAATACTTATATATATATATATATATATATTATATATATATATATATATAATATATATATTTGTGTGTGTGTGTGTGTGTGTCCTATTTATTCTGAAGCTATGGAGAATGACTAAATTTTTATAAAAAATGGTAGGATTATATCTATCTATAGAAAATAGTATATATATATATATTATATATATAATATGTGTGTGTGTGTGTGTATGTATGTGTGTATGTGTATGTGTGTGTGCACGCCCCTGTGTGTGTATATATAATTCATTTATTCAAAAGTTATGGAGAATGACCACATTGCTAACCTAAATTAGATTATACTAGCAGGACCTGTGGATATACTACAGTAAGATAATTTAATTACTACTTTTTCTAAGTTCTCTATATACAGATCAAATTACGTAATTCGTCCAATAGTTTAAAAAATGCTCTCTTAATTGCCTTTTCTTATCATTATTTCTGGAATCTTAAAATTTTCTACGCTATTGCTGTTTTTGATTTGATTAGGCAACATATCAATATATTAGTAAAAAAAAAATCCAATTGCTCAATAATTTAATTTGAAATCTGCTTTGACAGTAGATTTCCAGTTCGAGAAGAAAATATTAGAAATGTCTACCGTAATTTGAAATTTCATTAAATTATTTTGTACGTTCACTGAGAGCACCTGTCATTTTTTAGTAACAGAATGAGTAAGGTATTCCACTTCTCTCACCACAGTTGTCATCTTTAAATACTATTAGCTATTCTAGTGAGTCTTGATCGGTTAATTTGTAGTTTGGTTTATAAATAAATAAATAGAATAAATTCAATCCTTCTTACCTAGACACGGTTGCTCGATCCCTACCTTATGTTACCCATTCAACGGTTAGGTGGAGGCAGGGTGGACGTACATTACCTTTGCCCAAGTGAAATTGCAAACTGACCTCATCTAGAATTTGAACCCTGGCACGCTGAGACCTTTTCTTTTGTGATAAATCTCTTCTCC
>CM042159.1:21105293-21157156 GCA_023376005.1 Doryteuthis pealeii | reverse complement strand
AAAAGAGAAGATTAATGTCCTCTAATTGCCTTTTCTTATCATTATTTCTGGAATTCTTAAATTTTCTACGCTATTGGCTTGTTTTTGATTTGATTAGGCAATTATATCAAATATATTAGTAAAAAAAAAAATCCAATTGCTCAATAAATTTAATTTGAAATCTGCTTGGAAGTAGATTTCGCCGAGTTCGAGAAGAAATATTAGAAATGGTCTACCGTAAATTTGAAATTTCAATTAATTATTTTGGTCGTTTTGCACTTAGAGCACCTGTCATGTCTTTTTTTAGTAAAGAAATGATTAAAGGTGTTCATTCCTCACAGCAGTTTGTCATTCTTTAAAACTAATTAGCTATTCCTACGTGAGTTTGATCGTAATTGTAGTTTGTGTTTATAAATAAATAAATAAATAAATAATTCCTTCTCCTAGACTGGTTGCTCTATCCCTAACTATTTTACCTCATTCAACTGGGTTAGGTGGAGGAGGGGTGGATACGATACCTTTGCCAAGTGAAATGCAAACTGCCTCATCTAGAAATTGAACGCTGCACGCTGAGACCATTTTTCTTTTGTGATAACCATTAATCAACCAAGATTACAAAAAGCAAATTTGGATTACTTCAGACTATTGTCCTAAATCTTTATTGTTATCTGTACAGTGTTTCGGCTGATGTGCCCTCCGGCGCCTTCTTCAGGTATGTTAGGTACAGATAAACATAAAGATGAGGAGAAATAGTCCGAATAATCCAAATTTATCAATAACCTCATCTCAAAAATTCAGAGAAATAGTAAAAAAAAAGCAATAGATATTTTTCAAAAAAAAAAACATAAGAACAAAAAAAAAACCCTACAAAGTTTACTGTGGAAAAAGAAAATTTGTCTTTTCACACCCAAAAACAAAAATAGTTATTTCAGTTATAAGTCTAACAAACAAAGGGGAACCACTCTTGACTGATAAGTTATTTATTTATTTATTTATTGATCCTACTACCAATAAACCTGTTGCTTGGCTAATCATTAAAACTAATTATCTATTCTAGTGAGTTCGATCGTAATTGTAGTTTGTGTTATAAAGTAGTCACCTCCTACTACCAATAAACTTGTTGCTTGGCTGTGTGACCGACTACAATTGATCAATCACGGGAACTCTGGCGATAGGTGCAAGAAACAGTCATACAAGTGAGTTGTCGATTTTTGAAAAAGGTCAGCCAATTGGTAACCTAGCGACAGAGCAAGAAGTCACAACCTACATTTTCGGTGCTAAGAGAACTGTCCCGGGTCATTGGGGTGTGGGGACACGTTTTGTCAAACACTACGCTGCAAAATTAATTGGTAGCCTATTATTTATGTACGTTAAGTGTAGTTTAGATTCAAACTAATGGTCGTAGAAAAAACAGGAGATTTGATTGACACTTTTTAATCTGTGTTGAACTCCTTTTCCGATTCGCCTGCGCGAACGTGATGAAGCTTAGAAAGTCAGATTTTGGCAGGGTCTTGAAGAGGACGGATGACAATGTGAAGTCCAATTTCTCACACGAGTGTTTGTTGTTTTGTGGATCTTATGAAATAACAAAGAGCTCTTAATTAAAGCAAAGTCTTGTGTTAGTTTACTAAAAACAAACAACACAAGACGCCCCGGTATCAAAGTACAGAAGATCCAGCCCAGATTAAGAAGAACATCTACCAGCCAGAGCAGTCCAAAGATAGACCCAAGCTAAAATAAACACCTACCAGCCTTGAAAGATAGCAGAACTCAGATATAAGATAACAGACATACAGATAACAGATACAGAAGATAAGATCCCGCTACTCAGAACAAAGTAAGTATAAAGAAGATAAGTATATCTGTATACCACGGGTATACGGTTATGCGGATATACACTACAATATACATATATACGAGTATGGTATACAAAAAATATATCTTTCCTTCATCAACTCGAGAATATCACTGTACGTCTTCCTGTTTTTGAGATCGGTTGAAACATCGATAATAAATTGAGTGAGATTTTCCTATGAACACGTGTCTGACATTTCCTTTCCTAAAGTGAACCCGTCATCATATCTTCTTCTCGTGTTTGTCTCCACGAAGTGTCTATTTCTACCGATTATTAATTATTATTGTTTATTTTATCTTTATCATTTAAACAGTTTAAAATGAAATTAATTGCACGATTTAATAATAATGATAATAAATACTTCACTGCTGCAATCTGCCAGAATACTCAGAAGAGTTCTGGAGACCTGAGGAGACTTGTTGTCACCCAGACTCTAGGGAATTACACCAACTAATGCTGGTGTGAAAACTAACAATAATAATAATATGTAATAAACCAGAATCTGTTCTTGAAAATGAAACGTATAAAATTCTCTGGGACTTTTGAGATAAAACGGATCCCCCAATCCCAAACAGGAGACCAGACCTAGTGTTGATTAACAAAAAAAAAAAAAAAAAGAAAAAAAAAAAGAAAAGAGAACGTGTCAACTGGTAGACTTTGCGGTCCCAGTAAGACCACAGGATGAAGATGAAGGAAAATGAAAAGATGGATAAATACCTGGAATTTTGCCAGAGAAATTGAAATATGCTGTGGAATATTTAGAGTGAAAGTGATACGAATTGTAGTTGCTACTCTTGGAACGGTCCCAATAACCTTGGTAAAAAGACTGTAGGATCTGGAAATCAGAGGAAGGATTGAGATCATCCAGACTACTGTACTGCTGCAATCGGCTATAATACTCAGAAGAGTCCTGGAGACCTGAGGAGACGTTTTGTCACTCAGACTCCAGTGAAATACCATCAGCTAACGATGAGGTGAAAAACTCAAAAGGAGTGAAAATAATAATAATAATATAATAATAATAATAATAATAATAATAATAATAATAATAATAATAATACACTGGGAATTATACTTAAATTTTGACCATACAACAAAAAATGGCATATGCATAAATAATAATATGTATAAACCAGAAATCTGCTCTTGGAATGAAAACACATACAATTCTCTGGGACTTTGACGTAAAGACGGATCACCTTATCCAGCCAGGAGACCAGACAAAAAAAAAAAAAAAGAAAAAGAAAAAAAGAAAAAAAGAAGTTGTCAACTGGTTGACTTTGCAGTTCTACCAAATCCCAGGGTGAAGATGAAGGAAAACGAAAAGATAGACCTTGCCAGAGAATTGAAAAAGCTGTGGAATATAAGGGTAAAAGTGATACCAATTGTAGTTGGTGCACTAGGAACAGTCCCAAAAAGCTTGGAGAAAAACTTGAGGAACATATACATGGATAATGTTTGCCTCTCTCCGGCCCCATGAAAGAGGGTTTGAGAGGCAAACATTATTCCAGTGACGAGGAAGTGAAATCTGTAGTGAAGAAGTGACTCAAAAAATAGTCAACAGAATTTTACGGGTCAGGGATACATGCTATCATTCATGGGTGGAACTTTGCTATTGAGAGAAACTGTAACTATGTGGAGAAGTAGGGATGTGATCCACAGAGGACCAGCTTAATGTTGATGTATGATACATGTTCCTGTATTAGTAATTATACCTGTCCCAAACAAAATTACATTACTTTTTGACGCACGCTCGTACTTTTTTTTCTGCCGAGAAAAATATGGAAACTCTTACAATCTTCAAGTGAGTGGTTTTTGCAATGGTACCTCAAAGTAGTACCTGAACTGTTTTACCAACTGTACTCTATTCACCGTTTTAATTTCTAAGAGAACGATTCCATGTATTTTTGAATTATTGACAAATAAATGTCAAACCGTCTATGAAGAACTTTTCAGTCAGCTTCGGGCAATTAATGCTAGACTTAACCCATATAGTATTATCGATTACGAAAAAGCTGCAATGAAATGCAATGGAAACTATATTATATATATATATATATATATATATATATAATATATATATATATATAATATATATGTGTGTGTGTGTATTTATGTATGTACATTTATGGGTGTATATATAGCTATATCTCTATATGTATATATTTGTGTATATATATACGTGTATGTGTTGATCATGTAAGATATGTGTAATTTTTTCATTTTTATTTTTATTTTTTAAATTTTAATTTTATTTTTATCAATAGTATATTTATACAACATTATATTATCTAATATATTTTAAGGTTTAAATATAATTTTTTTTTAATATATTTCTTTATTTATATTTTTATTATTTTTCATATAATTTTTTTGTTTTATTCTTACTCTATACTTGTTCATATTCATTCAATATTTTAATTCATACTTTAATTTTGTCTGATAACCATCCCCCTAAGAAACCAGAACTTGAAAAGTATCCTTTTTTCTCATTTCACTTCCTGTCACCATGGTGACAGTCTTACAATGTAAAAAAAAATGTTTTTTTTTTTTATTTTAAATTTATTTTTTAAATTTATTTTTTTATTTTTTGAGAAGTAAACTTTTTCAGTTATGCAATTCAAATAACCTGATCCTCCATCTGATGAGACTGAATTTTGGGGAGATATATTAAATCAACTTAGATTTATATAAACCCCAATTTTTGGTCGAAATAAATTTATTATGGATTACGGTGTTGAGTTTTTCCTTCCTTTCTAAGATATATATATATATTATATATATATATATATTATATATATATATATATATATATATATAATATATATATACACTATAGATATAGATATAGATATATATATATATAGTGATCAGTGTGCAAGAATGGTTGTAAATTTTAAATGTGTAAGATGAGGAAAACTGCTTTGGCACAGAAATTATACTATGATACTTTTCTTTTTATAAAATATGAAAAAAATATCAAAATATTCTACTGTACATGCATATTAACATCGGGTATTTTTCCGTCGGGCAATTGTCCTCATCAGGCAAATGTCTGTCGGGCACTTGGCTGCTGGGGTCTTGTCATTTGGGCAGTTGTCCGGATACTGGAAGTAAAAAGAGGTAAAAACAAGAAGAAAAAAACCAAAAAACAAAAAACAAACAAACAAGAACCCCCCCAAAAAAACCCCAACAAAAAAACAAACAAAACAAAACAAATACCTATTACTATTATAAAATGTATAGAAAAACAAGTTATAAATTGGTCCTAGGATCTAGGATCAATTAAATCAGAAAGACTAATAAAAGTAAATAAGAACTCATATAAAAAGATTACATTTATCTTAATCATAGTTTTATTGGTTTTGATATAAAATCATTCATAGGATTGATTTTAATACGTTAGAGAATAAAACATTGATGTTAGCGATCAATAACAAGAAGTGATTATTTATTAAACTCGGGTTTTAAACCAGTATACACATTAACCACACCATATATTATATAAACCATTATTTCTTAGTAGTATATATCACACATTGAAGGATTTTAAACGCACTAATAATATGGGTTGTTTTGAGGCAAATCTAACTCAGATTTTCATAGAGACATCGTTGATAGATAAGATCTATTCTATGTATTAATTAAGGATTTAGACAATAAATTAAATACTCATTGATAAACTTACGCAATTCCTAGGGGTATTGTAACGTAAGCAGTGACGCAGTTTCGGTTACAGACAGATACTGAATCTCCAAGGCCAGACCTAGTGTTGATAAACAAAAAAGAAAGAACTTGTCAACTGGTGGATTTTGCAGTGCCAGCAGATCAGAGGGTGAAGTTAAAAGAAAATGAAAAAATAGACAAATATCTGGACCTTGCCAGAGAACTGAAAAAGTTGTGGAATATGAAAGTGAAAGTGATACCAATTGTAGTTGGTGCACTTGGAACAGTCTCAAAAGGATTAGAAAAGGGATTGGAAAGTTTGGATATCAGAGGAAGGATTGAAACCATTCAGAACACTGCACTGCTACAATCTGCCAGAATACTCAGAAGAGTCCTGGAGACCTGAGGAGACTTGCTGTCACTCAGACTCCAGTGAAAGACCATCGGCTAATGCTGATGTGAAAACTCAAAAGGAGTAATAATAATAATAATAATAATAATAATAATAATTAATATATATATATATATATATATATATATATATATATATATATATATATACGTGTTGAATTCTAGCACTCTTGAGGATTGTCTTGAGCTCACTTGGTTTTTGAGATAGGACACCCTGAAACAATAGAATTCTATTCTTTCAGCTTGTTCGTAGCAGACCCCACATTTAGCGTTAGTGTCTTCTACTGTGAATGTTTTCTTTTCATCTTATTAGTTGCTCATAAAACTTTCATGTGTTACAATTAAGAAGAATTCGGTACGTAGATAATTTTAAGCAATTATTCCTGGAGTTTACATTTGTCTGCTTTCTTTTAATCATTTGGGATATACACCGTGTAATGACTTATCTTCTCATGAATTTTTAAAATATCAAGGCATTTTGTTATTTTTTTTCGTTTTGTTAATAATCATTGTCCAATGCATTTGTATAGTAAAAATCATTGTCCAATGCATTTTTATAGTAAAAATCATTTCCAAAGCATTTTTATAGTAAAAATCATTGTCCAATGCATTTTTATTGTAAAAATCATTTCCAAAGCATTTTTATAGTTAAAAATCATTGTCCAATGCATTTTTATAGTAAAATCATTGTCCAATGCATTTTTATAGTAAAAATCATTTGCATTTTTATAGTAAAAATCATTTCCACTGCATTTTTATAGTAAAAATCATTGTCCAATGCATTTTTATAGTAAAAATCATTTCCACTGCATTTTATAGTTGAAATCATTGTCCAATGCATTTTTATAGTAAAAAATCATTTTCCAATGCAATTTTTATAGTAAAAAATCATTTTCCAAATGCATTTTTATAGTAAAAATCATTGTCCAATGCATTTTTATAGTAAAACTCATTGTCCAATGCATTTTTATAGTAAAAATCATTGTCCAATGCATTTTATAGTAAAAATCATTGTCCAATGCATTTTTATAGTAAAAATCATTGTCCAATGCATTTTTATAGTAAAAATCATTTCCAATGCATTTTTATAGTAAAAATCATTTCCAATGCATTTTTATAGTAAAAATCATTGTCCAATGAATTTTTATAGTAAAAATCATTTCCAATGCATTTTTATAGTAAAAATCATTGTCCAATGCATTATAGTAAAATGTCATTTCCAATGCAATTTTAGAGTAAAGATTTTTAAATTTAAATTCAGAATTCTATTCAAATCCACTCCACAGCTACCCCCCCACAAAACTCAGTGACATTTCCTTCTTCTTAAACTATTTGGTAATGACTGCGTTTGTCAAAGTTTACAAATCAACTTTGACATTTGTTAAAATCATTGTCCAATATATATATAATATATAAAAAAAATATTTCTAATGCACTTTCATAATAAAAAGCATTATCTATAGATTTTTACACAAAATATTTTTATACACATTTTCCATGTATTTTATAATAAAATCATTTTCAACACATTTCTATAGTAAAAATCATGTGCCAATGCATTTTTATAGTAAAAAATAATTTCCAATGCATTCTTATAGTAAAAAAAAAATCCTTATATAATGACTGCTATTTCTATCAATAATGGAGATTCAGTACCGTAAAAACCAACCAACCAGCCAACCAACCAAACAACTGACCAGCCTTCCGACTAACCAAAATGTTTGATGTTCTACAGAGATATTGAATTGTTTATATTACTTAGAGTATTTTTAATATCATTGTATTTTTAACGTGTGTCTTTTGTTTCAATCTGTGCGGATCTATCTATTTATCTATCTATCTTTATTTATCTCGGTCTTTTCAGATTTATCTACTGATCTCTCTGTCTCTCTCTGCCTCTCTGTCTCTGTCTCTGTCTCTGTCTCTCTCTCTCTCTATATATATATATATATATATATATATAGAGAGAGAGAGAGCAAGAGAGACAGACAGACAGACAGACAGAGACAGAGACAGTGAGACAGACAGACATATGAATAGGCAAAACAAAAAGGAAGAAAGTTACTGATATATATATATATAATATATATATATATATATATAATATATATGTGTGTGTGTGTGTGTGTGTGTGTGTGTGTGTGTGTGACCATTTTCACCGGTAAGTCACTTTTTACACAAATACCATATGGAAGTAAGATGAGGAAATTAATCCGACAGTATGTGGAGAATTTTTTAAAAACACAAACAAATGTCATGAACGATGGAAATTCTTTATGTCGATACTTAAGTATTTCGTTTTAAAAAAAATAAAACCTTCTTCAGGACATTGAAAATTTGTATGAGTAAAAGATGGAAGATGTTCAGTGTATGTTGAATGTGTGATAAAAGGTTTTATATATATATATATATATATATATATATAAATCTCAGCACATTCTCCCTTTCGTGTTGTTATGGATCCAACGGGAGAAAATTAAATATTTAATAAAAAAGAAGCTCCGCAAAATGGATAATGATTAAAATTTCAGGATTTTCTTTTGGACTTTATCTTACTCTTTTGTTTTACGCTTGATAGTTGGGGTTTGTTTGTTTATTACATTTTATCATTTTGATGACTATTTTCGTTTTTTGTTCTATTTCTTTTTTAATCAATTGTTTACGCTGAAACACCTTATTGTTCTATGTCTCGTATATTCTATTTTTAGTTGTCCATGACTTCAATCACCGATCACATGTGCTATCATCATCATCATCATCATCATCATCATCATCATCATCATGTCGCGCATGCAGCACGGATATCCATGACAATCTCTCACAAACCTTCCCTATCATTCATTGCACCTGGGAGCTCCTCTGCGGAGCAGCCAGCATCTTCACATAACTGGTCAATGTAGGTCCTTGCTGTGCGCCCCACACTTGCATGTCCATGTGTTGGCTTCCACAGGAGAACGTCGCTTATGAGTTCATCCTTGCTTCTCCAGCAGTGTCCTGCATGTCTTGTCCGTCTCACTCGGATAGTTTGTGAGATGGGGGGCAGGTGACAGTGCAGCTGTTTCCTTGTGGGGTGCTGTTTCCATGACTTGTTCAAGACTGCACGCAGCATTCTTGTACAGCTCCCAGCTAGCTTATTCTCAAGACGCTTTGTTAGGGTCCAGGTGGTGCAGCCATATAGCAGCACCGACACAACCACAGCCTGGAAGAACTAAAATCAGTTTTATCTATTATAGCTGTGATAATTTTGAAAACTGAATGGTTGAAAACCAGACCGACTCAAGTTTCATGTAGATAACAAATCTTCTAACTCTGAAATAGAGTTTGAAGGTTTGTTATTGTTGTGGACTAGCCTGGTGTACTTTCCGCCAGTGAAAAGTTCGGCTAATGTAACGAATACTCCAATCGCTACATTTTCATTCAATTTGTACAAGTTAAAACTTTATTGTTAATATTATAAAGTAATATCGGTTTAAGCTATTTCTTAAATTTTCCTCGAAGAAATATGTTTTTATTTTTTACTTATGTCGTAATAAATTCCGATAAGGGTCTTTTTTCTCTTTTTAATTAATTCAATACAACATTTACTTTTGAATATTATATTTGAATTTTATTTGCTACACTTTTTTTCTAACGTTAATTAAGCGAGTTTTAAAATGTTAATAATAACGAAGACATCGCTAGACGACCCGTGGACACGTTGGGGTCCCGTTGTAAACACCAGCCCATGATGATATTGATGCTTCTATTTAGGAAGGACTAAAAGCATTCTAATTAGCATTTCCGTTATATCAAGAATTTGGATGATTGAAAATAAAAATAATGATGTTCGGTACATTGCATACCCTGCAAGGTGATTACTGTCTGAGAGCATCGAGGTGATTGCCCATATAAAAATGTCCGTGTGTCACGCCCTCATAAGTGGGGTGAGATGCAAATATACCTGATACTGCAAGGATTACGGAACCATTACGCGAACCATCTACCTCGAGGTTTTAGCATTCTGTTGCGTGTCCTGGGTATGACATTAAACTATCTGATGGTGAGGTTCCAGTTCTGGAGCTCGGGGAATGTGGAGCACCCCTTCATCACTATTGCTCCCAGGTCCACTCTGACCCGGAGTGGTAGTACCTGTTAGGGTTCCATCTATGGATTAAATAGAAAAAATATTGACTTAAAAAAAAAAATTGAGTACCCTTCAAGAATGAATAAAGCATAAATGTCTTCGGCATAAAATGACCCAACAAGGGTTGATGTGCCGTAAAACCCAACCAACCAACCAATCTATGTCTGGCACACATTTAGTTTGAAGGTACTAGTCTATTAAATACTGTATGATCCAGTATACAACAGTTATATGTTTATCCTACTTTAATTCCCAATGTCTGATCTTCTATAAAGATCTTGATTTATCGATATCGCTTAGAGCGTTTTTAATATCATTGTATTTTTAGTTTGTGACTTTTGTTTCAACTCTTCCTTTAAAACTTCAGGATTATATTTTGGTCTTTTATTTAATTCTTACTGTTTTTTTTTTCAAACTTATATTCGTTGATAATTATATTTTTTTTATTATTTCATTTTATTATTTGATCTATGTTTTTTTAAAACCAATTTGTTTACGCTTAAACACCTAATTGTTATTTGTCTCGTATATTCTATTTTTAGTTGTCCATGACTTCAATCACCGATTATATGTGCTACAATATAATAAATATACCATTACATCGTAGCACATTGTAGTAAAAACAGAACCAGTTTAGATTTTTGAAAAGCTTTATTTCAATTTACTCTTACTAAGATCTGACTGACGTAGTCAAAGTGCTACCTTTATACAGAATCGGATATTCAAGGGGAGTTAATTAGTGTGGATTTATTAGTACACTCTCCCCCACGTATTTCTTTACTCATAGTAGGAAATCTTTTAAATATCTTGGTTCTTTATGAGTCCTTTGTGAACGTCTAGGTAGTTCACGGTCTGGCAATGGGTTATTCAAATTGGGAGATATCTCGTTATGAGGTCGCCCATTCGAGCTGAAATATTTCATCCTGAAATATCTCCTCCTTTGTGGATGAGGCCGCTCTGAGTCTGAATATTGATCATCAGGATTCGTTTCTGGATGAACACGCTTATGGGGTATTGATCGCTCATCAGGTTCATATAGTGTCGTTAATACTATTACATAGTAACACATAATAAAATCGTTTACCTCTATTATAGTTGATACATTAAAAAAAATATCTTATAACTTATATCGGGTGTTTCTTGCGGAGTCTGGTTTGTGCATACATCAGGAGGATCAAAGTTTAATTTCTTGGATAGTTCCTAGAGGATCACCTTTCCCACTCAGTACTGCCTAGGGTTGTAGTTTTCTTTATACAAATTTGCTTCCTTCACTTATTATATGTGTTAAGTTTCTGACCGCCATCCTTGGCCAGTTAAAAAGGACTTAAAGTAAGTAAGTCCTGAAGTATAGAATCCTTTGGTAAGTGAATAAGTCCTTTACTATAGAATCCTTTGGTAAGTGAATAAGTCCTGAACTATAGAATCCTTTGGTAAGTGAATAAGTCCTGAACTATAGAATCCTTTGGTAAGTGAATAAGTCCTGAACTATAGAATCCTTGGGTAAGTGAATAAGTCCTGAGCTATAGAATCCTTTAGTAAGTGAATAAGTCTTGAACTATAGAATCCTTGGTAAGCGAATAAGTCCTGACTATAGAATCCTTTGGTAAGCGAATAAGTCCTGAGCTATAGAATCCTTTGGTAAGTGAATAAGTCCTGAACTATAGAATCCTTGGGTAAGTGAATAAGTCCTGAGTTATGGAATCCTACGTAGTGTCAAAAGGTCCAGTGATATAATCCTATGTTCCGTCCAAGTAGTAGTGAGTAGCTAAGATTAGAACAGCCAGTATAAATAATAATATCAGCAGCAGAACACTGCCAGTGATTGGATAAGAATATGGTCACATGACTATCGCCCAGTCTATGAATAAGAGTGGGCGTCTAGCACTCACCTTATATCCCAGAAAAGTGGGCACCTCATTTGGTGTAATGGTTAGCGAGCTAGATTAGCAGACCATTGTTAGTGAGTTCGATTCTCACTGGGCGCCCCACACTTCTGGCCTTGTGCCACATCTAAGCAAAGCTTAGTAAATAACTATATCCCAGAAAAGTCAACAATATGATTAACCCTTTCGTCTCTGTCTCCTACATTTATTATTTTGTTTTATCTTTTCGTTTTGATATAAACTGTTTTTTTAAGGCATTATCTTGTGCTGCAATTATAGAATATTCAGATTCTCTCTTGAGGTTTCCCTTTCTTAACAAAGTTCATATGCAATCTGTCACTTGAAATATCCACGTATTTGTTTTTCTTCCAATTTTTATCATCAACGACATGTGCTACAATATATTAAATGTAGATGATCGGGATGACCGTTTTGCTTTTTATGGCAAATTTCGGGACACCAGGAGTTACTAAACTAAAACTTACACAAAGAATTTAGACAAAAAGTAAAACAATATACAAAGAATGTAATGGCACACACACACACACACACACACACACACACATACATACATACACTCACATACACATACATACACACACATACACACACACCTGAGAGTAATGGCGATAAAGGGGAACTCCACTTTCCCCAGAGCTCCACAATCTGAACGAGCATTAGATGCAGTTTAACGTCATACCCAGGAAAATAAGACCCTCAGCCATCGCTATTTGTCACTTGAAATATCCATGTATTTGTTTTTCTTCCAATTTCTATCATCAACGACATATGCTACAATATAAAGTGTGTATTCTTTTCTTTTTTAACCAGCAACCTCAAGACTTTATGTTAAGATTCTTTTGACCATTTTTAGACTGCAAGTGAGAGCACATTACAGTGGAGATCCCTTATGGCATGAAGTTGGATCCGTGTTGTGTAGTAACCAATAATGCTTTTTCATTGGTCCGTATTTCTTGAATCCGATGATCCTTGTGTTCCTCAGTGTCAAGCAGAATCCTTGTTAGTTGGTCCGTCCGCAACTGAACACCTTTACACCAAGGCCATTAGATAATTAACCAGCCACGTATTCGAGCGTGTTTATTGGCCGATTGAATCCATGCGGCCACGAAGAGTCTATAAATTTAAGTTGTGCCCTCCAACGCGCCTTATATATACAAAATATTCCAACACTTTATTTACTAAAATACTATTTTCCTATCACGACATATGTAGCATAACTCCAGAACGATATATGTATCAGAACGAGGTATGTCGCCTGAGCCGACTCAAGTTGTAGTAGTAGTCGCCGTTATTAGTGGCCGTTAGATCAGAAACAACATACACACAAGTTGTATAGTCACAGTGTATTTATTTCTAGGCTCGTGGGTTCTTTTTCAGAGAGAAGGAAAGGTAGCACATAACAAAATCGGTTTCGTTTATTATAGCTGAGATAAGGTTTTCCAAATATCTTGTGGTATATCGTGGTGTAATGGTTAGAGTAGTAGGAAGTGGGCTCTTCGAGTCGTGTTCAAAACTTGGACGAGGCTATTTACATTTCACATAGCACCCTTAATAATCTTGGGAAATGTATGCTTTGTATTATCGTTGTACAAGTTTGCTACATTCGTTTCATACATGGTTAATTGTCTAATCTCTGTCACCACACACTCTACATTTGCTGTTGTGTCTTAAAATGTTTTGCTTTGATATAATTTCCTTTTATGGCATTGTTTTGTGAAATTCTAAAATTCCTAAGTATTTGTAGCTTCCATTTTCACCAAGGGATTTTATAGTTTCCTGATTTGTCAGTTGTATCCCATCCAATAGTTTTCTTTCACCCCGTTTTATTACTTCGCCCCGTTCTATTACTAGCATAGCACATTTTTCAATTTCTTCCAGGCCGTTGTCGTGTCAGTACTGCTTTATGGCTGCACCAACTGGACCCTAACTAAGCGACTAGAGAATAAACAAGATGGGAGCTGCACAAGAATGCTGCGGGTGATCATGAACAAGACGTGGAAACAGCACCCTACGAGAAAGCAGCTGTACGGCCACCTACCACATATCACCCAAACCATCCGAGTAAGACGGACAAGACACGCGGGACACTGCTGGAGAAGCAAGAACGAACTCATAAGCGACGTCCTCCTGTGGAAGCAAGCACATGGACAAGCCAGCACATGGACAAGCCAGCGTGGGCCGACCAGCAAAAATGTACGTTGATCAGCTCTGTGCGGATGCAGGATGCTGAATAGAGGACCCCCCGAGAATGATGAGCGATAGGGAAGGATGGCGAGAGATTGTCATGGATACATGCACTGAAAGCGCGACATGATGATGATGATGATATTCTAATAGTTTGTACTAGGCTCTTCAATTCTTTTTCATTTTTGCAAATTTTTTTATGTCATCCATGTATATAAGGTGGTTTATCTTTTCTTGTGAGTTAGTGAATTTATATCCCCCTGTACATTTAAAAAAATATTATTATTATTATTATTATTATTATTATTATTATTATTATTATTATTTCCGTTCATTTTTTTCTGTTTGAGTTAAATTAAATGTTGCACGAAATCGATCAATATCATCGAATCCTTTTTATGATCACAGTTAATCAATTTGATCGATAGTAGAAAAGAAACCTGATCGTCGTAACTGGTTGTAAAAAATAAGCATCAAATCCTGAAGCGAATATAATCAATCATTTATTTGCACTTGACGCAGAATTTACTGACAGGTTTTTTTTTTCAATATCCCAAGAGAAGGGCGCGTTATGTGGATGAGACAAAGTGTCGAGGTGAAAGACAAATTGATTTCTGTCAACACTTCAGTCAAATTGAAGTCAGATTATATTATCAACTTTTACAATAAGCAAAAACACTGACAAGTAAAAATGGAGATCAAGTATCTAATAAGCACTCCGGCTGAGAACAGCTGACAAAAGGACAGGTTTTGCTTTTCACCACAATGTTTTATTTTACCCCTAAGTAAAAAAAATCATTGGAGAATGGACACTCACACTGCATCTACTCTCTCAAAATCCTCAGCCCTGAGTGACAACTCATCACTCTCTCTCTCTCTCTCTCTCTCTCTCTCTCTCTCTCTCTCTCTCTCTCTCTCTGTCTTCCTCGCCTTATGCTGACCAATCATAAATCAACAGGCAACCTTTTATACGTCATTCCAAAAATTATTGTAACATTCCACTCTTATCTACAATTTTTAGTTTTTCCATCTGTTGCAGTTTTTGTGATATATATATTTACCAACCCCTCCGCATGAGCAGGATGCGACACAAGGTCAATTTCTTAAGCGGAGTACAATATGTTTGAATTCAGAGTTTTCCTTCTCCTAGACCGGTTGCCTAACTAAGGTTAAAGAGCCCGGTCTGCCCTACTATTTATCCATAGCTGGAGAGAGAGAGTAGGATTCATATCTTTCCCAAGGGTATTAGCGCTAAGTGAAATAATTGTCACGTCCAAGATTTGAACTCGGGTCGACGAGTCCATTTCCCATGACTTACGCCACGCGCTTCCTACAGTTTTTGTGATATAAGGTGTGTTGTAATCCACCACTTAAACTTATAGACTAAGCGAGTTCATGTGGTTTATTATTAATGTAACGTTGCGGGGTTCAATTGAAATACTTGATGGTGTGGTAATAGTTATAGATTCCATACTTATCTCCATTCTGTTTAACAATTCTCTTGGATGAATTGGAGTTGGGCTCTACTGTTCTGGATCGGAATTGTTGGTATTTCTTGATGGTTGATGGGTTGGCATTTTCGGAAATTCTTCGAGTCTGGAAATTATTTATGAATCTTTTGGGATACCTTGTCTTGTTGATAGTTTTTTAATAACAAACACAAGACGTTCTTGTTTTTTCTGAGTCCATTTATTTTATCCCAAGTAAAAAAAAAGCAGGGAGGAACAGACACTCATACGTTTGATCTCTTCGAAATCTCAGCCCAGACTAACAACTCATCACTTTCTCATTCTCTCACTCTATTTCTTGCCTTGTGCTGACTAATCAGAAATCGACTGGTAGCCTTTCATATGTCATTCCAAAAATTATTTTCACTTTTATCTACAATTTTTAGTTTTTCTACCTCATATTATATTTCTAGACATTTTTTCGCAAACAATGCTCGCTTACCATTTTTGGATCAAGTATATAATAAGCACCCCGGCTGAGACCAGAAGACAAAAGGACAGTTTTTGCTTTTCACTGCAAACTTCCGGTTATTTGTAAACAAAGCCTTAACAATTTTTTGACATTAGAATTTCACTGTAAGATTTAAAAAAAAGTTAACTCATGTTTATTTACAAACCAAAGACACGTTTTTACATTAGAATAATTATTGATAAAAAAAAGAGTTATTTCATGTTATTGTTGTTAATTTAATAGCAAACATATTTTTTTAATCATAAAACTTTAAACGAAAGGCACGTTTTTATATAAAAAATTTATAAAATTTATTTTCAATTTTATTAAAATTGAGCGAATGCTTTAATTTCAGTGAAAAAAAAAACATATACTCATTTTAAAGTTTTTATCTCGATTTTATCAAATTCCAAAATTACGTAAAATGATTTTTACCACGCTCTACCGTAAATAATGTAAACACATCTTTGACATGCGCATAACTTAACCGGATAAAATTAAATACACAAACATCTTCAAATTTAAAACAACATTATGCCTATTTCTTGTTTGTACATACTTTTCTCGTAAAACACTTATTTAGTTAGATAATTTTAAATATATATTAAAATAAAACAAACTATATATATTCAAACAAATAAAACAAACTATATATATTTATTTCCGCTGTCGTTCGTCGCAAAAAAAAAAATATATATATACACACACACACACACAACCACACACCTAAAAAATGCACAATGTTTCCTTTCGATACACACACATACATCGTCCCATACCCACGCCGTAAAATAAAATATTTGACGTCATATTTCAAAACCGTTCTTTTTTTTTTCAAACCTCAAATTTTTTTTAAACAGACTGAATAACGACTACCACTCGCTTTTCTCGTTATTCTGTGATAAATAATTTCTTATCACCTTCCATATACCAACAAATGCCCTGAAGATGATCTAATTAATAGATCGAAACACTGCAGCGTCGGCCAATAAACTCATCACTTAACCCATTTAAACCTGTGTTTTTTTCATTTTCCCTAATATACTACATACCGTCAGATTCACTTTTCTTCACCAACTATATATATATATATAATTCAATCATGCTGAGCATGTATTAGTTAAAACTTATTTTAACAAACAATGTGGACCGTTAAATGTTGTAAATTTAATTTCTGGGTACATATAACACAGGGCTGTTCTTTATTCTATGTATTAATGATTTTGACTCATTGATAAACTTACGCAATTCCTGAGGGTAGTGTGACGTAAGCCATGACGTTGTTTTGGTTACAGACAAACAGGCACCGAATCTCCATTATACGTAGATTTGTTTCCCTGTTCGTCAAGTTGAATGTCAGGAAGAAAAATGATGGCCAGATTTGCCTGACAATTAATGAGGTAGGCCATGGGGAGTATGAAATTCAAGGACTCAAAAGACGCATCACGTCCCGGGGGAGAGACACAGCGGGCTAAAAGGGTGATGTGGTGGACGCGTGATTTCTAATTTGAAATACAACTGATAGGCTAATATAATATTATATAATATCATGATATAAAATATATTTGGTTAGTTGGATTTTACGGCATGTCAACCCTCATTGGGTTATTTTATTGCCGAAGACGTTTTGTTTTATTCATTCTTGATGGGTATTCAATTTTCAAAAATTCAAACTCATTTTTTAACACAATTTTTAAACTCATTTTTCTATTCAACCCATAGATGTATTATGGTACTACCATTCCGGGTCAGAGTGGACCTGGGAGTAATGGTGATGGAGAGGTACTCCACATTCCCCAGAGCTCCAGAATTGGAACCTCCCCATCAGATAGAGTTTAACCTCATACCCTGGACATTAAGACCCTCAGCCACCGCCTTCTAGCACCTATATGATGGAAAGGATTGGGGGTTTGTTGTAAAGGCAATGTGGTTTGGATAATCATATAGGTGCTAGGGCTTGACGTGACCAGCCGATTGATCGGTGGGAGCCTCTCCCACCACCCATCTAGCCTAAGTAAGGGCCAAAGTGGAGTGTTGCATGTTATGGACTGCTCAGCCATCAGGATTCCGTCCTTAAGAACTCGAATTAAGAGTTCGAAGAGAATGTTGCCGAGTTCGAGAAGTCTGACAAAAATACCTGAAGATTACCGGAGGGCACATCGGCCGAAACGTTGTGTAGATAACAATAAAGATAAGGACAATAGTCCTAATAATCCAAATAATCCAAATAGAAACAATGATTTTATTATCTATACTAGAAGACCAAGAAGTTTCCTAATAAAAAATTCTGATAGTGAATTTCGAACAAAAAAGTTTGTTTATTGCAATAAACTAGCAAAATAAAAAAACACCCTCCAGGCGATGTAAAAATAAATTTTTGAAAGATATTGCTTGGGGAGGTGGAAGTTAAAAATTAAATGTCGGAGAATTTGAACCATAAATTATGAAATCATCAAATTTATTAAAGGAGTAAAAAAAAACAAAAACAAAAAACAAAACAATTTGAAATCGAAACTAAGTTCTATTAACTTTGAATATCTATTAAAATAAAACAAACTATATATAAATATATGATACTGGGGATGTATCTATTAAAACTTGTTTTAAAAAACAATGAAGACTGTCTAATGTTGCATGCTCAAATTTTGAGTGTATTTATTCTATGTTATGACGATTTTGGGTATAGTGACGTAAGCAGTGACGAAGTTTTTGTTACAGACAAAACTGGTAGCGAATCTCCATTATTAATAGATGTGAAATAACTAACAAAGAAATCTTCCCACCATTATAAGCCTGGCACTTTTTTCTCACCATTTCCCCTTCTCAATAAACAATAACGTATTGAATATATATTATATATATATATATATATATATATATATATATATATATATAGAGAGAGAGAGAGAGAGAGAGGGGGGGGAAATATAGAACAGGATGGGAGATAGATAGACAGATAGATAGACAGATAGATATATATTAACAAATTATCCTCGTTCTAAAGTGAATTTCGGTCAAAAAAGTTTGTTTAATGCAATAAATGTGAAATAACTATCAATAGAAATCTTCCCACCATTATAAGCGTGGCACTTTTTTTCTCACCATTTTTCCTTAACAATAAACAATTAAGTATTGAATATATAATATATATATATATATATATATATATATATATATATATATATATATATATATATGTGTGTGTGTGTGTGTGTGTGTGAAAAAGGAATGACTTACCGTTAAAAATATTGGGTTGGTTTCAATATTTGGTAGGTATAAGTGTTACTCGGATAAGTCAGTGTTATAACAAATATAAAGTGCTCAATACGTAAGTAGAGCTGATTTATTATTATAGTGTGTACATAAATAACGTACCCGAGTTTCACCGTAAGGATCTTCAGGGTTAAATCCACTGAATTAACCAAGATATTGATTAATTACAGCTAACTGCAGGAGTTCATGTTGTAATTATCATGTTGTAATTACAACACGAACTCTACAACATGAACTCCCGCAGTTAGCTGTAATTAATCAATATCTTGAACAATGTGGCCTCGCTTAGTCTATAAATTAAGTGGTGTATTGTAGCACACCTTACATAACAAAATATTCCAGAAAGGTTAGATAATCGCTTTAATTATACGTTTATATTTACATTTTGGGGTTGTCGTTTCTTACGAATAATTTGTGCAGTTCAACTTCAAGTTGGTTGGTTGGTTGGTTGGTTGGTATTTAAAGACATATAAACACTTGTGGATTATCTAATGCCAACAGCCACACTTATACATCACATATGCTAATAACGAAATGATCCGTGCATACAGTTACACAATTTCAAATCACCATCGCACAATCCATTTGACCGTATTTTTCCCTTTTTCAAAACAAGCAGGTTTAAAAGACCATGAAACCAATATGGTAGCATATTAGTTTCCATGCAATTAAATTTATACAAAAAACAATATAAAATTATTTATTATTAATATTACTTTATCACTGGTATTGAGCACTCTACTAATAATACTGTATATATAGGCTTACTACTGTCTCATCAAGTGAGATAGTGTTAACCATACACAGTGGTAAATATATATATATATATATATATATATATATATATATATATATATATATATACACACACACACACACACATATATATATATATATATATATATATATTACTTTTAAAATGTATCATCCTTTATTGATTAGCAATTTTAAACGAATAAAAAGAAAAGAGAGCGAAAGAAGGAGTAACTTAAGGGCCCTTTCGACCGGTGCTTTTTCAAAAGTAACAACCGGTAGATCGTTTAAAAGTCAAACTGTATATATATTGGGTAAAAGAGGGGGATAAGACCATGTAAATGTTGGGGCAACATGAAGGAAAGAAAAAAAAGGAAAAAAATGTATATCATACCTTCACGTTACCCCCACTTCAGCTGTCACGTCCCCAGCAAAATTACCAGTGTTTTAGGTGTCTTTGTCTACACAAGGACGGGCAGTAAAAAAAACAAAAAAAAAAAACAAACAACAAAAACAATGGTGACTGCCTCGAGGAGATTAAGGTGGTGATTTGTCTATATAAATAAGAATTGACTAGCTCTATTGACCAGATGCTGACACATGCCCATCAATCCTGAATGACGACATTCTGAAACCGCTCCCGGTGGTAGCAGCAGCTACACCGAAGACATGGACTAGGAATCATGATGTCCCTGATGGCCAACGTACTGACGGTATGTGCTTGATGTGCAATAGATTAACCCATTTGGCATGAGATGTCCCCAGCCATCAAACGGAGACCAGGACAAGCTTGTAGGGAACAAAACAAGATATGCGCTGTTTCCGATGCAAAGTAGGACACTTTGCACGGACCTGTCCAAGAAACAAGACAGGGGAATAGACAATAGTGCCAGTCTCTTCCTTTGGACAGAAAAAAGCTTGGCACTACTCATGATTACAGTCCTAATTAACATCAAGCAATGTGTGGCGTTCATCAACTCTGGTTGTATAGAACAGATAATTGCTGATCACTAGAGTTGATTTTGCAACTATTTATATTACAAGGGTGATCACCGATGGCAGAATCTTGTGCCTGTGAGAGCCCAGATGTGGTATATATATATATATGAAAATAAAATGGAAATTAATCCGACAGTATGAATAAGATATAATAAAAAAACAAACGATGTTTACAACTGAAATAGGCTCATAACTGAAATAGGCTCATCAGAAGAATGGCCCCGTAAACGGTTTGTACACTTTCTCTTCTGATGAGCCTATTTCAGTTGTAAACATCGTTTGTTTTTTCATTATATCTTATTCATATATATATATATATATATATATATATATATATATATATATATATATATATATATATATAATACCTAATGTTATATGATATTAATAACTTGTATTACTGAAAATAATAGGTGGCGTTTTCTTTCTGCTTTATCTTTGTGTTGAAATGTTGATTTTATTTGACAATTTCAGAAGAAAAAACAAGGCAAAAAAACCTCTAATTACAAATAAATTAGAATAACAAACAATCAGCTGGAAAATGTCTTTATTCGATTTTTCCTTCAAAACAAACAACATGCATTCTGTTACAGGAATGATAATCCAAGTGTTAAATGCAGTTTTTACACTTGAAAATAATGCAAAGAAATTTATAGGAATTTCTTTTCTTTTTCTATTATTACAAAATGCATTATCTTCATTCTTAATGTGTAAAGTATTTTTCCCGCAGACACTTCAAACGGAAGAGAAGTTTTTTTTTTATCATTCTAACAAAAAGAGTTGAATAACAAAACAAATAATATCAGACGGTCTCTCAGGTTTTTCATATATAATAACACGCATGACATAATAACTGTTGTTATTTAGTAATCTTTGTTTGGTACACAGGAATTTGCTCGCTTGAAGTAGTTCTTTAGTAGGAGGCGGTTGTACTGTAACAGTTATCGTCGATGAAAATGGACATGGCGACTCGACTTGGACGATACTGTTTGCATTTCACACCCACACCCACACACCCACACCCACACACCCACACGCACACGCCCACACGCCCACACCCACACACCCACACGCACACGCACATGCATAAATACATACAACTGCTATTTATACAGAGTGGGCCAAAAGTAGGGTTACAGTTAACACTTACACATTTTACCTTTATTAAAAATTTAGACATTTATTTACATATATTTACATTCATTATATTTACATATTAGACGTTTTAAGGCATGAGTAAGTAGCATAGAATAAGGGATCAGTATTTTTTCTATAATTTATATCTAAAACATAATTATGAAGGTGAAACAGATAATGAAGTAACTGTAACCCTACTTTTAGCACACCCTGTATATGTACTGTGTCACCTGGCTAGAGGTGAACACCCTGGTGTATTGATTTGTTTTCTTTGAAGTTTACAAATACTGGACATTTTAAAGTAGAATTTCAATGCTATTTCTATGTATATTTTTAAATATCTTCGTGAATATAAACCAAATCTTTGTATTTTTTGCACAAAAAGCAAGAACCAGAAGTGATATTTAATGTTTACATATATTTGATTTTTCGTTGATTGTTTTATTTTCGTTTCATCTTGACGTCCATACGTACACACCAATTGCCATTTATATATGTATAGATAGATAGATTAACTGTTGTGGGGTTGTTAAGGGTCACAAATAAAAACAAAAAACTGGTGAAAGTTGACACAAGTGTATTGAACAGAGAAAGTAGAATTTACAGAAGGAAGGTGAAGTTACGTCCGACAATACTGTCTAGAACAGAATCGCGTCGCTTACCCCAAGCTACAATTGTATTTGCTACTTATAGTAGTAGTAGGATCATTCCATTATGTAGATAGGTTATAATACCTATGACATTAACAAAAATAAGAAGACAAAAATTAACAAACAAACAAACATCCCCCCCCCCCAAAAAAAAACATCAAAATAAAAAAGAAATACTACCTCAGGGTTTTTTTTAGCTTTGGTATAAATCAGACGTCAGCAAAAACCAAATCAAGATTTTCTTGAGGGTAGGAATTGTTAACAGACATACATACATACACACCAATTGCCAATTATATATGCATAGATTAACAAAAAAAGGATAAAAAACCAACAACAAACAAACAGAACAAAACAAACAAAAAAACTAAAAAAAAAAAGAGAAAATACTAGCTCAGGGGATTTTATCTTTTGTATAAATAAGACGTCGGCAAAAACCAAATCAAGATTTTCGTGGGGGTAGGGATTTTTAACAAACTTGGTCGGTGTGATATTTTGCCAAATGAAGAACAATCCATTATAAGAAATGAATAATCTTTTTCAGTCCGGCGCATCATAAAAGTAGCAAGGACCATATTGATCGCATAAAGTCAGACAAGGGAAACAAGAATAGATTTTTTTTAGACAAAGTAACTATTGTTTTAATTCCCCTGAGAAAAACCAGAGAAAACAATTCCAGAAACAGTGTGACCTTAAAAATCAAGCACACTCGTCATTACAGTTTAAAATCTATTCATTGTTTCCTGTATGCTTTTTGTTTCTGGAAAATATCACATTGTTGGAATATTTTGTATATATATATTTACCAACCCCTCCGCACGAGCAGGATGCGACACAAGGTCAATTTCTTACGCGGAGTTTAACGGGTTTGAATTCAGAGTTTTCCTTCTCCTAGACATGTTACCTAACCATGGTTAAAGAGTCCAATCTGCCCTGCCATATACCCACAGCTGGAAGGAGAATTGGATTCATATGTGAAATGCCAACAGCTTCGTCCAAGAATTGAACTCGGGTTGACGAGTCCATTTCTTGCGACTCTTAACCATTAGTCCACGCGCTTCCATTTTTGTGGAATATTTTGTATATAAAGTGTTCTACAATGCACCACTTAAATTTATAGACTAAGCGAGGTCATGTGGTTTAAATCTCAGACAATCAACAGCCTGAATATGTGGCTGGTTGACTACTTAATCACTGATACTGAGAGACGTCCATTTGCAATCATTGTCGAAAGACTTGCAATATTGAGGAGCACCAAGGAACAACCAACCAATTTGAATAATCAAATATTAGATATTATGGATTTAATATCCCGTAACTAAAGTTTCATGCTTACTAGCAATCATCAGACGGTCAGAATCCATTTTTTTATTAAATCCATAATATCTAATATTTGCTCTGTTATTTTAGCATTGAGCACCTTCGTATGCCAATACTTTTCTCATTCATTCTCCATTCAATCTCTCTCTCTCTCTCTCTCTCTCTCTCTGTATCTCTCTCTCATAATATATATATATATATATATATATATATATATATGATATGATATGAATAATAAAGAATCTGTTCCACCACAAGGTTGTCTTTTTTATCCACAGTGAATTTGCATATGTACCGTCAAATGAGACGTACTTGAAAATTAAAAGCCAAAGAGTTAACAAAAATGTATCTTCCCTCCTTTATCTTTTCGCATATGATTCACTAAATGATCTTAATATTTAGAAATTTTCTTAAGAAAAAACTTTTTATTTAACACAAAAACTTCTTCTGTCGATGGCTTAAGAACAAAACTTGATAAGAACAATAAAAAAAAAAAAAAAACGCAAAAGAAATATTTGTATTTGTCTTATAAATTTTTGATTTCATAAGATTTATAATTTTATTTTAAAGAATTCCTATCCTTTTGAAATGCGGAGAATTTCCCCAAGGCTTAGTATTGAGATCATTCAGGCGATTTGGATTGTCGCCAAAGAAAAATGGATCGTGATTCCAGGAATTATTTCAGATTCTTGAAATTTATTTTCGACCCATTTTACAAGAATTTTGATACTTAAAAAAAAAGTAACAAACAACAAAACGCTGTAGAACTTTTCTTCAGTTTAGTCATTTCACTTTTGTGTGGTAAACTAAGAAATTATTCTCGGCACCCACGTCTTCGACAAAAAGGTTTAAATGTTTTGTGTTTTAGTTATGTTGAACGAAATGACTTCGCAATGAAACTGCTATCAATAAATCTTATTTTCGGAGTAACACGGTACTACTCTTGGGTAAGGTATGAACTCCATATCACCCAGTGGTGAGTTAATTAGTACCACTACAGTTCTTTTAGAAATATATATTTTTAGCATTGAATAGATATCAAGAAACTAAACTAACGAAACGAAATTTCCAAGCTCATATTCCAACTTTTCATTTTCACACTCTGATAACAATCATTTGATTTATCTTCTCTGATCATTTGATTTGATTAAAGAATTCAAACAAGTTCTTTACTAAAGTTAAAATTCTTTGCAACACCTTTCATAAAGAAGAAGAAGAAGAAGAAGAAGAAGAAGAAGAAGAAGAAGAACAACAACAACAACTATAATAATAATAATAATAATAATAATAAAACCAACTACCAACGGGAATACAAAGCTAGGCACGACTGGGTTGGGAAGGTGATCCACTGGGAATTATACAAAAAATTAAAATTTGACCATACAACAAAATGGTATATGTATAAAACAGAACCTGTTATTGAGAATGAAACTCATAAAATTCTCTGGGACTTTGAGATAAAGACGGATCACCCTATCCCATCCAGGAGACCAGACCGAGTGTTGATTAACAAAAAAAAAAAAAAAAAAAAAAGAGAACGTGTCAACTTGATGGACTTTGCGGTTCCCTCAGATCTAATCTCACTCTCATTCCCCGGGATTCCTCACGAGATTTCAAAATCCTTTGTTCTAACATTGAACTCTATGCTGGTGGTCACGTTTATATGACTGATCCCTATCTTCTCCCCTCTTTTGCCTAAATCCAGACATTTGTCTGTTACTGGTCTTTATCACCTTTTTCATCTAGCCTAAATCCTTTTCTTAGTTTTATGATTTCTTTAACTTATCATTGACCCTACTTTACACATACAATAGATGTAGACACACACACATGTATATATGTATGCACACACATTATCCACACTAGCTACTATTTACTACTGGTCTTGCTACTACATATTCAATCTACACACATACACACACATATATGTGGTTTGACTTACTACTTATGTATTCAATATAACTAACTATGCATTTATATGCACACACATATGCTTGCACCCACTGTTGTGTTATAAAATAAAGAAGAACCAATACTTAATAGAAAGTCCTGAAGAGAAAACAGCCCAACAAGAGAAAATGGCGACCGGTCGAGTTAGACGAAGTAACCAGTAAGCAGATATCCACAAGTAAGAGCCATCATCCCATATCTATTCTATCTATCTATCTGTCTGTCTGTCTGTCTGTCTCTCGTATATATACACCTGAGTAAAGGAGTATATAACACGTTGTCTAATAACAACAAAATCTATTAATTTAACATTAAGTGACGTTTGACATGCTATGTATTCTGGCTAGTTTTCTTGTTTAAATAAAAAGGAGGGGTGTAAGTTTTGTGTGACCTACACGTTTTTCGCTAATACCCTTGGGAAAGGTATGAATTCTACTCTCCCTCCAGCTATGGGTAAATAGTAGGACAGACTGGGCTCTTTAACCTTGGTTAGGCAACCGGTCTAGGAGAAGGAAAACTCTGAATTCAAACCCGCTGAACCCCGGTTAAGAAATTGACCTTGTGTCACATCCTGCTCGTGCGGAGGAGTTGGTAAATATATATACGTTTTTCATGAAATGCAGCTCTCTACTTTGGCTCTTACCTAGGCTAGACGGGCGGTTAGAGAGGCCTCCTCCGATCAATCGGCTGGTCACGTCAAGCCCTAATACCTATATGATTGTCCCAATCCTATTGCCCTTATGACAAGCCCCAATCTTTTTTTTATCATATATATCAAGAATAAATAAAACACAACGTCTTCGGCATAAAATAATCCATCAAGGATTGACATGCCGTAAAATCCATACAATTCAACCAGCCAACTTAACTTCCGGTGATCCGATGAGAAGCAATATTTTCAACATGACTTAAACATATCTCAAAAGTTGACATTTCATAACATTTCTCTCTTTTCTAATAAATGGGACCGCACCTACGACCAACAGGTGGCCCCATGAGGGAAATTTTACCCTTCTACAGAGGTGCAGTCGGTGTATTCTAAAGCTCCAGTCGACATGGCGGGTTTTCAACATGACTTGAACATATATCAACTAATAACTTAAATTTGCATTATAGATCTGGTTTGCATACTCCCTCCCCCGCCCAATAAAAAAAAATTGCCCAGGGCGTCAAAAAGAGGAGTTTTCAAATTTCAAAAGAGGATACCTTAATCTTTCAAAAATACCAAATTTAGCTTGGTAACAATTTTTTGCCGATCCACCTTCTATCTACCAGACTATTACTGAACATTTCACTCTTTTCTAATAGATCCAACAGGTATTATTACATAATTTATGAGCAGTTATAACTTATGAACGTACCTGTAGCTGGAATTAATTCTTTAGATTTAAGATCGGAGGTGGGTAATTTTCCATACCCGTTGGGATTATGAGTGACATGAGGTGGCTCCATTGGGCAGATTGTACCTCTCTGCGCAGGTGCAGTCGGCCTATTCTACAGCCCCAGGCGACAGGGCGGATTTTCACCATGACTTGTACATATCTCAACTAATAATTTAAGTTGGCATTACTGAACATTTCTATCTTTTCCAATAAACGGGTTGCCACCAACGGCCAACAGGTGGCCCCATTGGGCAGATTTTACCCCTCTGCGCAGGTGCAGTCGGCCTATTCTACAGCCCCAGGCGACAGGGCGGATTTTCACCATGATTTGTACATATCTCAACTAATAATTTAAGTTGGCATTACTGAACATTTCTATCTTTTCTAATAAACGGGTTGCCACCAACGACCAACAGGTGGCCCCATTGGGCAGATTTTACCCCTCTGCGCAGGTGCAGTCTGTCTATTCTACAGCCCCAGTCGACAGTGCGGATTTTCACAATGACTTGTACATATCTCAACTAATAATTTAAGTTGGCATTACTGAACATTTCACCCTTTTGTAATAAACAACAATTAACATAAACTTTTCCTTTTTGGTTTTGAATAATAAATGAAATTTCCCAGCAACAGTAATTTCCCTTGAAACTTGGAAAAATTTATCTTCTTTTCTGTTGTACTTTCACTACTTGATACCTTCAAAGAATTTCTCTTTTGGTCTAGATTTCAAAAAGAAGAAAAGTCTACTTTTATGATTTTTTTGTCTCTGTGAATCTTATTAAGCAAGAATTTGGATTCTTTGTTTCGAAATGTCATCGCAAATTATAATCTTCTCTAAAAGAAATCGTTCACCGAAAAAACAAACAAGGCATATAATTTTGTCTTATTCTTTAAAAGAATCGTTCTAGAAAAAAACAAAAAACAACAAAAAACAAAAAAATAAAAACAAAACAAAAAAAGCATATTATTTTGGCTTATTCGTCCAATCAGGTTTTCCATTTCCCTATTCTTTTTTCAATATAAAGTAAAATATACAATAGCGAGTCAAAAGTTTTGCAATATTTTGAGGCATAATTCGGATGCTGCGGATGCTTTTTCCAAGATTGACGAATCTCACGGGACTGTGAGATGCCAAACTCGTTTGATACTCTCTGAGTGCTACTCACCGGAAAGACGCTGGTTGGCTGGTTGGTTGGTTTTTACGGCATTTCGATCTATTGGGTCATTTTTTGTTGAACTGTGGCTTCGTCAATTCCTGGGCGAACCCACAGTTCATACAGCACTAATACTATTGGGAAAGGTATAAATCAAACTATTCTCCATCCAGCTATGGGTAAATAGTAGGGCAGACTGAGCTCTTTAACCTTGGTTAGGCTACCAGTCTAGGAGAAGAAAATTCTGAATTCAAACCTGGGCACTACTAGAATAGACTCAGGCCTACTTAGTGAACCATTTCAATTAAAACAAAAAATTATTTAAAAAAATATTTAAAAAAAATTGTTTCATTCATTCTTGATGGGTACTCAGTTTTTTTGGGGGTAAGTAAAAGTTTTGCAATATTTTGGCAGTCCATTTCCTATGACCATAACCATTACGCTAATAGAGCCTCCATATATGAACCATATATGAGATTTATTAAGTATAAGTTCAAACCTCGGATAGAAAAAGGGTCTGTTTTAGCTCAGACGATAGAGCATCTGCTAAAGAATCGCAAAGTTCCTGGTTCGATACCAGTCCCCGCTTACTCAGCGTGTGGTAAAGCATATCGAAGCTGACGGTAGGTGTAGCGTACTATCTCAACGAAAACAATCTCTCTAGTCTATCACTAGCGGAAAGAGGATAGACTTCCTCGCTGTCCGGCTGATACCGACAATAGGCCATTCCACTGACTACAAATGGAAAATAACGACGATAACCATTACACAACGCTTTCATGGAATAAGATATAGATATGAAATGAAAACAGCCTCGACTAGGATTTGAACTCGTGTCGCCGTGACCGACTCATACAACGATAACCATTACACACGCCTCCATATAAAAATATATATCTGAAATGAAAACAGCCTCGTCTAGGATTTGAACTCGTGTCGTCGTGTCCGACTCATACAACGATAACCATTACACGACGCCTCCATATAAAAAATATATATCTGAAATGAAAACAGCCTCGTCTAGGATTTGAACTCGTGTCGCCGGTCCGACTCATACAACGATAACCATTACACGACGCCTCCATATAAAAAATATATATCTGAAATGAAAACAGCCTCGTCTAGGATTTGAACTCGTGTCGCCGTGTCCGACTCATACAACGATAAGCATTACACGACGCCTCCATATAAAAAATATATATCTGAAATGAAAACAGCCTCGACTAGGATTTGAACTCGTGTCGCCGTGACCGACTCATACAACGATAAGCATTACACGACGCCACCATATAAAAATATAATATCTGAAATGAAAACAGCCTCGACTAGGATTTGAACTCGTGTCGCCGTGACCGACTCATACAACGATAAGCATTACACGACGCCACCCTATAAAAAATATATATCTGAAATGAAAACAGCCTCGACTAGGATTTGAACTCGTGTCGCCGTGACCGACTCATACAACGATAAGCATTACACGACGCCACCCTATAAAAAAAATATATATCTGAAATGAAAACAGCCTCGACTAGGATTTGAACTCGTGTCGCCGTGACCGACTCATACAACGATAACCATTACACGACGCCACCCTATAAAAAATATATATCTGAAATGAAAACAGCCTCGACTAGGATTTGAACTCGTGTCGCCGTGACCGACTCATACAACGATAACCATTACACGACACCCCCTATAAAAAATATATATCTGAAATGAAAACAGCCTCGACTAGGATTTGAACTCGTGTCGCCGTGACCGACTCATACAACGATAACCATTACACGACGCCCCATATAAAAATATATATCTGAAATGAAAACAGCCTCGACTAGGATTTGAACTCGTGTCGCCGTGACCGACTCATACAACGATAACCATTACACGACGCCTCCATATAAAAATATATATCTGAAATGAAA
This sequence comes from Doryteuthis pealeii, assembly GCA_023376005.1. NCBI lineage: Eukaryota > Metazoa > Mollusca > Cephalopoda > Myopsida > Loliginidae > Doryteuthis > Doryteuthis pealeii. The sequence continues at coordinate 21,126,532 of CM042159.1, read as the reverse complement.
ACAGCCTCGACTAGGATTTGAACTCGTGTCGCCGTGACCGACTCATACAACGATAAGCATTACACGACGCCACCCTATAAAAAATATATATCTGAAATGAAAACAGCCTCGACTAGGATTTGAACTCGTGTCGCCGTGACCGACTCATACAACGATAACCATTACACGACACCTCCATATAAAAAATATATATCTGAAATGAAAACAGCCTCGACTAGGATTTGAACTCGTGTCGCCGTGACCGACTCATACAACGATAGCCATTACACCACGCCTCCATATAAAAATATATATCTGAAATGAAAACAGCCTCGTCTAGGATTTGAACTCGTATCGTCGTGTCCGACTCATACAACGATAGCCATTACACGACGCCTCTATATAAAAAATATATATCTGAAATGAAAACAGCCTCATCTAGGATTTGAACTCGTGTCGCCGGGTCCGACTCATACAACGATAAGCATTACACGACGCCACCCTATAAAAAATATATATCTGAAATGAAAACAGCCTCGTCTAGGATTTGAACTCGTGTCGCCGTGTCCGACTCATACAACGATAAGCATTACACGACACCTCCATATAAAAATATATATCTGAAATGAAAACAGCCTCGACTAGGATTTGAACTCGTGTCGCCGTGACCGACTCATACAACGATAAGCATTACACGACGCCACCCTATAAAAAATATATATCTGAAATGAAAACAGCCTCGACTAGGATTTGAACTCGTGTCGCCGTGACCGACTCATACAACGATAAGCATTACACGACGCCACCCTATAAAAAATATATATCTGAAATGAAAACAGCCTCGACTAGGATTTGAACTCGTGTCGCCGTGACCGACTCATACAACGATAAGCATTACACGACGCCACCCTATAAAAATATATATCTGAAATGAAAACAGCCTCGACTAGGATTTGAACTCGTGTCGCCGTGACCGACTCATACAACGATAAGCATTACACGACGCCACCCTATAAAAAATATATATCTGAAATGAAAACAGCCTCGACTAGGATTTGAACTCGTGTCGCCGTGACCGACTCATACAACGATAAGCATTACACGACGCCACCCTATAAAAAAAATATATATCTGAAATGAAAACAGCCTCGACTAGGATTTGAACTCGTGTCGCCGTGACCGACTCATACAACGATAACCATTACACGACACTCCATATAAAAATATATATCTGAAATGAAAACAGCCTCGACTAGGATTTGAACTCGTGTCGTCGTGTCCGACTCATACAACGATAACCATTACACGACGCCTCCATATAAAAAATATATATCTGAAATGAAAACAGCCTCGTCTAGGATTTGAACTCGTGTCGCCGTGACCGACTCATACAACGATAACCATTACACGACGCTCCATATAAAAAATATATATCTGAAATGAAAACAACCTCGTCTAGGATTTGAACTCGTGTCGCCGTGACCGACTCATACAACGATAACCATTACATGACGCCACCCCATAAAAAATATATATCTGAAATGAAAACAGCCTCGTCTAGGATTTGAACTCGTGTCGTCGTGTCCGACTCATACAACGATAACCATTACACGACGCCTCCATATAAAAAATATATATCTGAAATGAAAACCGCCTCGTCTAGGATTTGAACTCGTGTCTCCGTGTCCGACTCATACAACGATAAGCATTACACGACGCCTTCATATAAAAAATATATATCTGAAATGAAAACAGCTTCGTCTAGGATTTGAACTCGTGTCGCCGTGTCCGTTTCATAAAACGATAACCATTACACCGTTGGTGTCGAATTGGAGTTATGTGATGATAAGAACAATGAAAGCTAATGATTAACGCAATGATGATTTATGAAAAGAAAAAGACATTGACAAGTGCTCATGTCAAGTCGGGTTCTAGAGCAAAGCGGAAAGTGAAATAGTATTTACTGATATAATCTTCAGTCACTCTACCGCCTCGAAGAAGTTAATTCAAAATTTCCTCAGGTGCAATGACTTCACAAATAGCCGCTATTGGTTCGCAAAGTACATTTTTAGATACATATTGCTTATGGCCCTCGTAAACATGGCCCTTGACAATGCCCGGATGATTCTTAATGGGCTTCTGATCCGGGGAAAAAACATGGCCGACGCGCCATAAACCTGTCGTTTTTAAAAACCCTAATTTGCCTAAGTATTCGCGAGCGGTGTTACGTGGGGGTTAGCGTCACTGCGCATGTCGTTTGAATGCTGTCGGAAAGAAGAAGAAGAAGAAGAAGAGAGAGTGTGTGTGTGTGTGAGAGAGAGAGAGAGAGAGAGAGAGAGAGAGAGAGAGAGAGAGAGAAAGAGTGTGTGTGTGTGAGAGAAAGAGACAGAGAGAGAGAGAGAGAAAGAAGGAGAGAGAGAGGGGTGTGAGAAAGAGAGAGAGAGTGAGAAAGAAGAGAGAGAAGAGAGAGAGAGTGTGTGTGTGTGTGAGAGAGAGTGTGTGTGAGAAAGAGACAGAGAGAGAGAGAGAGAGAGAGAGAGAGAAAGAGAGAGGGTGTGAGAAAGAGAGGAGAGAGAGAGAGAGAGAGGGGGAGAGAGACAGTGTGAGAAAGAGAGAGAAAGAGAGAGTGAGAAATAGAGAGTGTGGTGTGTGAGAGAGAGAGAGAGAGAAAGAGAGAGAGAGGGTGTGAGAAAGAGAGAGAGAGTGAGAAAGAGAGAGAGAGAGTGTGAGAATGAGAGAGAAGAGAGAGAGAGAGTGTGTGTGTGTGTGTGTGTGAGAGTGAGAAAGAGAGAGAGAGAGTGTGTAGAAAGAGAGAGAGAGAGAGAGAGAGAGAAAATATCTGGCCTTTCAGGAATTCAGTGCAGGACAGAAGAGATCATTTTAACGTCATCTTCCCGCCTTCCAGCGTCCAACGAAACTCGTTACCGATTATTCCCGCCTAAAAAAGACTTCCTTGCTGACGCACATGCGAACAGCTTTTTGGTCCCTCCCTTCAGGGCACCACCCTATTTCAACGACCGTCCGGGTCATCAAGCATCATCCTACACTCGCCACTGAACAGTGTTTTCTGCAAATCCGATTTCTTATGCTATCTGTCCAAATTGTCACGCTCAGTGACTTTTGCATATTATTATTATTATTATTATTATTATTATTATTATTATTATTATTATTATTATTCACTCCTTTTGAGTTTTCACATCAGTGTTAGCTGATGGTCTTTCACTGGAGTCTGTGTGACAGCAAGTCTCCTCAGATCTCCAGGACTCTTCTGAGTATTCTGGCAGATTGCAGCAGTGCAGTAGTCGGGATGGTCTCAATTCTTCCTCTGATTTCTAGATTCTTCTTCTTATTATTATTTATATTATCATTATTAATATTACTATTATTAATATTATTATTATTAATATTATTATTAATAATATTATTAATATTATTATAATTAATACTATCAATATTACTATTATTATTATTATTATTATTATTATTATTATTAGCAAATATATGCACCCTCCGGGTGCAAGTATTTAAGTTTTAATGTAATAAAATATTGTATTGAATTAAAAAGGATAACGGAACTAAATAAGAAGGCAGATAAAAAGATTTGAAACAGAGGGGGTATAATGGAAAAATAGAACAACTGAAACTTACACTTATCTCACTCCCGTCTTTCATTGCTAAATTTTTCTAATTTAACTATTTAGTTAAAATAGGAAGTAAAGAATAAAAATACAGTTATTTTTTCTTGTTAATGGATTTCTTTTAAGATCTATCTCTGAGATTTTAGATAATATTCATTAAGATAAAACCAAACAATTAGAAATCAATAATACTAAGCACATATTTATTAAAATCAGATTTTTAATATCAATATGCAAATTAGCTTTCCCATTCACACTGTAAACTGCTATTTTGTTGTGTATATAAATACAATTGCATGTTATTCTTAAGTAGATATGGTCAACAGTATTAATAATGCAAAACAATTTTTATTAATAATTGAGGTTTAAATAAAAATAAAATCCTATAGAATGTGAAGTAAGGGAATTGTTACTTGAATAGTAATATAGTTTCGGTTACAGACAGAAAAACACACAATCTCCATTATAATAAGATTATTATTATTCACTCCTTTTGAGTTTTCACACCAGTGTTAGTTGATGGTTTTTCACTGGAGTCTGAGTAATAGCAATTCTCCTCAGATCTCCAGAACTCTTCTGAGTATTCTGGCAGATTTCAGCAGTGCAGTGTTCTGAATGGTTTCAATTCTTCCTCTGATATCCAAACTTTCCAAACACTTTTCTAATCCTTTTGGGACTGTTCCAAGTGCATGTTACGTAATCGCCGCCTAGCACCTATATTTGTGGCCTTGTGCCAGACTTAGAAAAACCTTAAAAATGTACTACCGATTCTCTTATATTACTGGGTGGTCTTTGTAGAATCAACGAAAAAGGAGTTAGAAAGATAAAATCTTTTAACGAGAGATTGGGAGACGAAGAGTCTATGTTTAAGGAAAATCCAGTCTTTTGGGCGCAAAGTGATCTTTTGATCTTAGGCTCGTGAACTCTGGTTGACCAGAGTGATTCGAAGGAATCGAATATTCGATTCTGTCCAGAACGAGCTCGAAAATACCAGAAGAAGAATCTTCTGGAAGATTATTTAGACACACTATACATAGAGTCAGTGAGGGATCAGAGTCAGAGTTGGAGTTAGAGTTAGTCCGGAGTCAGGGGCAGTCAGAGCCAGTCAGAGAAGTCGGCCGGAGAGGCAGTGATCGTACGGAGTTTAGTAAGCTGTTGTCGCTAAAGACCATAAGAAAAGCTTGTCACCGAGATATTTACGAAGGACTAAAAACCCGAAGTTGAATCCAGTTAGAACATCTCTTGCTAAGATAAAGAATATTAGGGACTCTCTCTCTCTCTCAAATTATAGTGAAGTTTTGAATATAATAAACTTCTGAAAAGTAAACACGGTGTTATTAATTTTTCCTCTATTTACGACGAAAGAAAACCGTTTTATGAATGACCTCCTGCCCGGAAGACGCACGTTGTGAAACCTGATACCAGAGAAGCACGCGGAGTGAGAAGGTGATACCCCTTGACCAAGTGTGTGGAAGGATTTTGGGGCTAAAGGCTGACTGCTAGATCTGTGTTTGTAAACAAACGACCGTACGAGGATACGATTTGATACCGTGAAAGAAACAAACCCCGTACGTTACATATAGCTAATGTAGTGTCGTGAAAAGAAAAGGCGTAACGTTACATATTGCTAATGTAGTGCCGTGAAAAGAAAACCCCGTACGTTACATGCACCAACTACAGTTGGTATCACTTTGACTTTCATATTCCATAACTTTTTCAGTTCTCTGTCAAGGTCCAGATATTTGTCCATTTTTTCATTTTCCTTTAGCTTCACCCTGTGATCTGCTGGCACTGCAAAATACACCAGTTGACAAGTTCTTTCTTTTTTGTTTATCAACACTAGGTCTGGTCTTCTTGCTGGGATAAGATGATCCGTTTTTTTCAAAATCCCAGAGAATTTTATGCGTTTCGTTCTCAAGAACAGATTCTGGTTTATGCATATACCATTTTGTTGTGTGGTCAAAATTAAATTTTGTGCATAATTCCCAGTGGATCACCTTCCCAACCCAGTCGTGTCTAGTTTTGTATTCTCGTTGTGCTAGTTTGCTACAATAATAATAATAATAATAATAATTATTATTATTATTATTATTATAATAATAATAGTGTTTCTTAATTTTATGACCATTAAGGAATTAAATGTTCCTTAATTAAAATTAAGGAACACAAGTATTATTCTTATTAATTAAATGTTTCTTAATAAAAATGTTGCTAGTTCTTTTAATAGATATATTCTTTTAGGCTTTGTGGCTAAGACAGTTTCCTAGTGGATTTTGTTGTTTCCAGTTGGCCAAAGCGTTAAAGTAAACGGAGACAAAAATGCTGGAAAAATACCTGGATCCCGCTAGACAGGTGCAAAAGATGATAAAAGTGAAATTAGGACATCTCGAAAGAAAAGTTTTAAACAAGAATCACTTGCAGGTGAAAATTCAAAACATTTCTGTATTCCTTTGCAGCCCGAAATATTCTCTATATTTCCCAGGCGCTTGTTTTAAATCTTCACCATCTGTAAAACGCTTCTGATATTTAAATGGCCTTTATTTATTCATGAAATATACGTTTTTATTTATGCTTATTTTAGAGGCGCTCGTTGTGTAATGTTCATCGCCATACGGAATAGATACGGCGATCCGAGTTCAAATCATTGACGAAGCTGTTTGTATTTCACAATAGAGTAGGTCGAATTTTAAACTATAACGTCTCCCCTGTAGCGAAAGTTGCAAATTAACATAAAAAATATGACACAAAATATTTTTCTTCAAAACTTTGCCTTCGTTTGAGGAAGAATATTTCAATCTTTTAAAGTGTTACAGCTTATTTATTAGGTAAAAACAGCATATCGAAAGTGTCGGTGGTGATGTGGACATATTTTAAATTTGAATTCTAGTTATAACATTTTATTCATTTCGTTTAAAATGACAAACCTTTTCTGTTTTAAATATTGAAATTGCTATATTTTCTAACCAATTTCTAGGCTAGATTTTGTTAAATCGAGGATTTTGCTGTATTTTAGTAGACGATCTTTGATGCTATTTCCTCAGACAATGGTGCAAGATCTAGTTTTTGGTATCAGTATTCATTATACCAACAATCAACATCCAACTTTCTCTGTTTAGGAGAATTTGATATTAAGAACAAAGTGAAAATTCAACCTACCCTATTTCACATAGAGCTATCAGCTGATTTTTAGTGAGGCTGTAAGAAATGGTTCAAAGTTATATATACTTGATATACAAAACTCCAACGAAGGTTAACAGACAAGACATTTAATATAGTACAGCACATGGATATGACGAGATACAAAGTACAAGGTAAAACAAGTTACATGTAGACAATAAACACACATTCATGAATGGAAAAGATATACAAAAGGTACAGGCATGAGACTAGGGATAGTCCATGCTGTGAATAACTTACAGTAATGTAAGTGGGGCCAAAAGCCCCAACGAGAAGGGATAGACCTTAACTAACCCATGTGTCTTGTATTATCAGGCACAGGAAAAGAGAGAGAAGCCTTTTGAACCAGCCGCTTAAATACTAATTCCCCTAGCGGGCACCAGCAAACTAAACCGGGCAGACAACTCTCCCATGCAAATACGAAACTAACGCTACAACGCAATTAACTCCAAATAATATCAGCTGATCATTAAGGACGTGTGTTCTGTCATTCGAATATTCGGTAATTTATGAGGAAGTGCGTCCCGGTCTCCTGCCTCAAGAGTTGCTGCCCGGTGACTATTAAAATAACGACCCAGCTCAGTCTATTCAAAACTATCCATCCATCTATCTATCTCAATTTGTTCATATTTATCTATATTACTTTAAATACTAAGATTTTTTTTATTCATGTTTGTTTAATGTTTTGTTTTTAGTTTAAATAAACAAGAATTACGACAAAAAGAAAGAAAGAAACGACCCCCCCCCAATACATTTACTCGTCGAAAATATCTATCTATCTATCTATCTCCATTTGTTCGTATCTATCTATATTATTTTGTTTGTTTATCTGTCTATCTCAGTCTATTCAAAACTATATATCCCTCTTCATATCTAAACAAGAATTACGACAAATTACGATAAATAAACAAGAATTATGACGAGCTGGGTGTTGTTATTTTGATAGTCACCGGGTAGCGGTTTTTGAGGCGAGAGACCGGGACGCACTTCCTCATAAATTACCCAATATTCTTTTAGAATATTCCATTATCTCAACCAAATATTTATCTAACATGTTCCACCATTATTTCAGATATGTGTCTCCCATATAAAAAGAACATTTTTGTAATCTTTAGTGAACCATATAATTTAACAACTTTAGAATTCTGGTTTGATGGCACACAAGGTAAGTTGTGTTACATTTCACCCTGAATATTTCCTCAACCTGAAAACCTTGAATTTAAATAGTCCCGATCAAGGGAAGATAACCCAACCACTCCAAAAGGGAGGTAATCACGTCTCTTAATATCACATTCTCCCCTCCTGTTTTAGGTCCTATAAGTCCAGACGTTGGGGAGGTGTTACCTTTCTGGAAGATCTGCGGAGACAGCTTGCGGAGTCAGAATCGGTTCTTGTATCTTCGTTCATAATTATTATTATTATTATTATTATTATTATTATTAGTAGTAGTAGTATTAGTAGAAGTAGTATTAGTAGTAGTGTTAGTATTATTAGTAGTTGTATTATTATTATTATTATTAGTAGTAGTAGTAATAGTATTAGTAGAAGTAGTATTATTAGTAGTATTAGTATTATTAGTAGTTGTATTATTATTATTATTAGTAGTAGAAGTATTAGTAGAAGTAGTATTATTAGTAGTATTAGTATCATTAGTAGTTGTATTATTATTATTATTAGTAGTAGTATTAGTAGAAGTAGTATTAGTAGTAGTATTAGTATTATTAGTAGTTGTATTATCATTATTATTAGTATTAGTAGAAGTAGTATTAGTAGAAGTAGTATTAGTAGTAGTATTAGTATTAGTAGTAGTTGTATTATTATTATTATTATTAGTAGTAGTAGTAGTAGTATTAGTAGAAGTAGTATTAGTAGTAGTATTAGTATTATTAGTAGTTGTATTATTATTATTATTATTAGTAGTAGTAGTATTAGTAGAAGTAGTATTAGTATTAGTAGTAGTTGTATTATTATTATTATTATTATTAGTAGTATTAATATTAGTTGTAATAGTAGTAATAGTAGTCGTAGTGTTAATAGTATTTCTGACTCGGCTCTTTAACCTTGATATACAAATATAACGAATTTAGCTTAGCTCAGTCGGTAGAGCGTTCGGCTAGAAACCACAAGGTTCCTAGTTCGATACCGGCCCTCGCTAACTCAACGAATGAGTAGCACAGGGATCTGTGCGGTAAAGTAAGGAGCTGATGGTAGGTGTGGCGCTCCACCTCTGACGCAAAACAATCTCCTGTTCTAGCGCTAGTGAAAAACGGGATGACTCCCACGCTGATTGGCTGATACCGACTTTAGGCCGCCCCGACGACTTTACTTTACTGATTGAACTGAATGTATCCGTACTAATAACTTTGGTCTGTTACTAATACATTTGTTGTATGGCTTATCTATTTAATAAATACTTACTTTCGTTTCTAACCATTTCATCCTATAATGTGTGCTGTTTTCATGAATTTTATTGTATTTCATTGTATTTTATGCTTTCTATAAATTTATTTCTTATGTCATTCCAATAAATCATGAATGAAAACATTTCCATACACTCTAAACATCCAGTGCATCATTCATTTTGCCCTCGAGATAACGGACAAAATTATCAAAGTTACTTACGAGATCTCATTCCCCATTTACTTTTTGGGGTTTCCCGTTGATTAGTTTATATTAAAATTTAATGTTTTTTTGGGTCCAATATCAAACACTTTATAGTTTTCTATGTTGAACTTTAATTTTCAAATATCTTCCCAAGACCAACTTTAAGGAAGTCTAGAAAGGAAAAAGTCATTGTCTCCCGATTACGCATTGTTCATACAAGACTAACGCACTCCAATATACTCAAACAAGAACAACAACCCAAATGTAGAACATGTCAAAAACACCTTGACAGTTAAACACCTTATTCATGAATAAGTCTAGAAAGGAACAGGTCATTGTATCCCGATTACGCATTGTTCATAACAAGACTAACGCACTCCAATATACTCAAACAAGAACAACTACCACAATGTAGAACATGTCAAACACCTTTGACAGTTAAACACTTATTCATGGAATGCAAGTTTTCTTGCTCATATCAGAAACCGTTATTTTAAAGCAAACACTATGAAAGATCTGTTTGAAAATGTCAACATGGAGGATATTCTCTCTTTTTGAGGAAATAAATTATATCATAGAATATAGACATGAAACAAATCAATACCATACAACATGATCCCCAATGATGCTAATACATTGTTAAAACCAATTACAAAAAGTATAAATATAAAATACACGATATGTATCACTTCCTAACTGTTAGGCATGACATAACCTCAGACGGGTTGATATGCCGTTAAAATCAAATAACAAAAAAAAAACAATTTATCTAGATACACGACGAAATACGATGAATACACAGAGGCCTTCCAATAACGGAACACACACACACACACACACCCATCAAAAGCACGCACACACAAAAAGCACACACACGCACATACAACACCACACACACAATATATATATATATATATATATAATATATATATATATAAATATAATATATATTTACCTATTCCTCCGCACGAACAAGATGCGGCACAAGGTAAATTTATTAAGCGGAGTTTAACAGTTTTGAATTCAGAGTTTTTCCTTCTCCAAGACTGGTTACCTAGCCATGGTTTTAAGAGCCTAATCTGCCATAGTATTTGGCCATAGCTGGAGGGAGAATAGTCAGATTTATACCTTCCCAATAGTATTAGCGCTATGTGACATTTAAACAGCTTCGTCCAGGATTGGAAATTGGGTCGACGAGTCTATTACTACGACTCTGTCCATTACACCACGCCTCTCCAACTTATATATAATATATATATAATATATATAATATATATATATATATATATATTGTGGGAATGTCACTGTTCTGCTTTTACTGGAATGGTGTGCCAAACGCAGTATTTTGGTAGAGTGTTCAATATAAAATAGAGCTGTTATATAACCTCCTTATAAAATAGAGCTGTTATACAACCTCCTTCATTGAATCGCTCCGCGACAGTATCTATTTCACCGCCACACCACCACCAACCCCACCCACATGCATGCTGACATCCGCTCATACAAAAAAATACACACACCCACGCACACATATGCACGTGAATACAAACGCTCACACGTCCGCATTGATCAAACGTTACACATTCATAGAACAATGTATTATGTGTGAGATCAGTCATCCCGTATACATAACCTTTATGCAGTCCATAAACACTCACATACATTTAAAACACCACCACATACGTACGCATAACATTTCATCCAATCATACACATCCTATGTCTATTAAATGTTTTGTAATTTTTTGCAATTTTTCGATTTTCCTTGCATTTGTAACATGTTCACCTGATGATTGTTGACGCATGAAACCAAAATGGTCGTGAATGTTCCTTTGCCACCAAATAAATAGATATGTAAAACCTTTATATATATATATATATATATATATATATGAGAACGTAAACAAACATATGCCTATTTTCAGCTGACAATATTTGGGAGAATATGTGCTTAATTGAAGTGAAACCTAATTTTTTTGAAAGTTAATTCATTAATAATTAATTAGGCGGGATTTAACTACTTAAATATAAGGCTAAACAAATCGAGAAAAATCAATCTCTGTATGTACATTTCAGCCTATTAGGCCTAATCAGCAGAGCTATAGATACGAAGATCGCCTCGTGTGTGATTTGAAACCTGTCTGTCGGATCGACAAGCAAGCCTCTTACCCCTACACCAAACGGACCTCGCAGTTTTTCTTCGCTTTGTTTAAGTAGTAGTAGTACTCATATTCCTCTTAAGAGGTCTGACTTCAATTAAGCACATATTCTCCCATATATATATATATATATATATATATATATATATATATATTATATATATATATATATATATATAATCACCCGTTCATATACCTCAGTAGCAATATGCCATCTATTGAAAGCGATGCCAACACACACATAGGTAAAGCATGGACTACTATTGATAGGATAACAAAACGACTGGAAAAAAGGTAGATGTGAACTAAACAAATATACTGTGTGCTATTTCGAACACATCCTGGAAGTCGCACCCCAGAAAATTGCAGTTGTACGGCCATTTACGCCTTCCCATCTAACAAACCATATTTATTATACGGTAAGGACACTGGAGAAGCAAGGAATAATTCAAAGGTGACATTTTCCTATGGAAGTCATCCCATGGACACACCAGTGTTTGTTAACCATAAAAATGTATATTTATCATACGGTACGGACACTGGATTCAGTCTAGAGGACTTGCCAGGAGTGTTGACTAATAGGGACGGATGTCGTGAGAGTGTCAATGGAATCCATGCTACCAGTACGCCTTGAATATATATATATGTATGATGAAAAACATGCGTTTCATCATCATCATATATATATATATATATATATATATGTGTGTGTGTGTGTGTGTGTGTGTGTGTTACAATATTACAATGTATTACAATATATATATATATAATATATATATTATATATATATATATATATATATATATATATATTCATTCTGCACAAAAGAAAAAAATAAACAAAAACTCCAAATACTAGAAGCTCTATACATAAAACAATACAAACCATCCTTAAACAAAATTAATTTCCAATGCAGTACACACATTTTAAAATGACTATAACACCTTTCTCATCAATTCTTCTTCTTCTTCCAGCCTCCACATTAATATAATTTAAAAAAACGCAAAAAAAATGGAACACATCACCCCTGATGATGACACTTCGAAGTGCCGAAAGTACTCGGGACATGAACTTTGGTGGACTAATCCACGAATTCCACCCAAATATTAAAAAGTTGCCAGAAAACTTGAAAAGATCAAAAATAAAATTGTTAAACAGGAGATGTGTCTTTTGTTTAATTGTAACACACACACACACACACACACACACACATATATATATATATGTATATATAATATATATATATAATATATATAATCGAGTCGTACTGACAGCATGGATTCCGTCTAGTGGACATGCCAGTAGAATTGACTAATTGGGACGGTGGCGACAGAGAGAGAGAGAGAGAGAGAGAGAGAGAGAGAGAGAGAAGAGAGAAAGAGGAGAGGAGAGGGAGAGAATCCGTGCTGCCTCGATGACAGACACATGGCGCACACCGTGACGCACACACAAAACACACAAAAAGAAACAGTTATTATTATCGATTTTATGATCTGAACCAGTTCGAAGTAGAAAAATGCAGAAATATCACCTTGCGGCAATCAAGTGCTAAAGGATAAAAAACAGGGGAAATTATTCATATGCCTACACTTAGAACTTAATTCACTTTCTTTTGTTCAGCAATTTATTAGATTTATTGAGTATTAGTTATTAGAGTATTGTAGAATACATAAATTTTTTTAGAGACACAATCTGCCTTTGTTATAATCACCTATAAAAATGCATTGCAAATGATTTTGCTATAAAATTCATGGGAAATGATTTTTACTATGAATATGTATTGGAAATGATTTTCACTATATAATTTTATTATATTGCAAATTTACTCTAAATTGCATTGGAAATTATTTTTCAATAATAATGCATTGAAACTGATTTTGCTATAAAAATTCATTATTACTGTAATGAATTTTTCAAATCAATGTTAGCCGAAGGTCTTTATTGAGTCTGAATGACAACAAGTCTCCCTCAGTTCTCCGGGACACTTCTGAGTATTCCCGGCCGATTTCAGCATTGATATTATCTGGATAGTCTGAATTCTTCCACTGATTTCCAATTCCTCCAGTCTGTTTTCTAAACTTTTAGAGACCATTCCAAGCACACCAACTACAATTGGTACCACTTTCACCCTCATATTCCAGAGTTTTTTCAATCCTCTTGTCAAGGGTTGAGGATTGCCATAAGGACAAATGGGTTGGGACAATTATGTTGTTTCTAGGACTTGGCGTGACCATCCAATTGATCGGAAGGGGCTTTTTCGACCGACCGTCTAGCCTAAGTAAGGGCCAAAGTAGAGTGTTGCGTGTCATGGACTGCTCAGCCACCAGGAATCTATCGTTAAACCTCACGGGTCACCAGCAGACTAACAGGTGGCCCCATTGGGGGGGGGGGTTACCCCTCTGAAAAGGTCCAGTCGGTGTATTATACAGTCCCAGTCGACAGGGCGGTTCACGCTTAATTGGATACGTCGAAACAGGAATGTATGTGAATGACATCACATATGCTCCTCACTCCAAGCGGAGTTTATCAGGTTTTAATTAAGTTTTCCTTCTCCTAGACTAGTTACCTTACCAAGGTTAAAGATCCTAGTCTGTCCTACTATTTACCCATAGCTTTGGGAGAGTAGTTGGATTTATATATTTCCCAAGGGTATTAGCGCTATGTAAACTGTAGCTTCGTCCAGAATTTGAACTCGGGTCGACGAATCTATTTCCTACGACTCTAACCATTACACTACGGCTTCCAACTTTACAGCACGGCCTCTAACCGAATGTAGTATAGATTTTGCGCTTTCCATTAGTGAATTCATCTTAATTCTAATTGCTTTTTAGCGCAATTTACCCAGAACATTAGTTTAGTATTGAAATGAAATCTTCTATTAGAGAATCTAAATGAATTTATGCAAATGAAGAGATATAAATCTAATTCATTTATTAGTTTGTATCAATGGTTGCCTCTGTTTTTGATCGCTGGATCAAGACGTTATGATAAAATCTTTCCAATTTGATGGAATTAGTGATGATCTAGAGAAGAAAAGAAGAGATAAAAAAAGAAAGAAAGAAAGATTGAAAAAACAAAATAAGTATAAAAACAAAAGGAATGGACAAATTACAAGGGAGACAAACAATGGAAAAGAAATCGGATGAATTAAAATCTAGAAGGATCTAAAGATGAATCAACAGAATGTTAGAAAGAAATATTAAAAAAAGAAAAAGGGAAATAAGATTTACTAAAAAAAAAAAATACTTAGAAAAAAATTGTAAAAGTAAAAAAAAACAAACCAAAACAACAAAAAACACCCTTTACAGTGTGGTCACTACACAGTGCCTCAAAATACACGGCACTATCAGGACTATTACACTGGTCACTGGCCTCTGGACTGAGAACGTTCACAAGGCGCGCTATCACACACGTAAACGTTTGGGCTTTGTTTACGTACATAGAATCTAGTAGCGGTCGTTTCTAGTCAGTCGACCCCAAAGAATTCTTCCACCCTTCTTTCGTTTATGTTCAGGGAAAGATATCACATTACAAGCCAAGCGGTTTTTTCGTTCCGGTCAATTTGACTTGTGTTTACAAGTATCCCTCTCCTTAGGGCAGTCGAGTATCTGTTCACTTTGTTAGTTTATGAATGAAAGCCCTAAACAATCTCGTGGTATTTTCTTTGGCGTAGTAAAATAAAGTTGATAACGAAAATCTCTTTTCTTTTCAAATGACTTATTTATTTAACTTCTTATTATATTGTTCTTGAGAGAGAGAGAGAGAGAGAGAGAGAGAGAGAGAGAGAGAGAAGAGAGAGAGAGAGAGAGAGAGAGAGAGAGTCGGCTTCATTAATAAATATGTTTTTAAGGTCAATATTGTTAAACTGTGGGTGGCATTAACTTTGTCCAACCGGGTAAATATCAAGCGGGCTTTTTCTACGTCCTCGCAACACCAGATCTTCTTCCCCGCTTCGCGGCCCTAACTAACACGTGCATCGCTTATCAATTCTCCGGCCCAACTGATCTTCTTTCAACCCAGGCCAGGCCAGGCCCATATATCTATCATTTGCTACGAACCTTCTATTTGTTCTACAAAATTCCACCAGTTTCCATTTTATTCCACGTGTCATTTAAGGTCACCAGTTTGTCTGACAAATCGATCAAAAGAAACTTTTGTTGCCAAAAAGTCTCAAATCTTCTGTACAACCAGACTTTGAGGCTATCGAACCCAAGGCCTAGAATCGTGGTTTATCACTTTATTGCGATAATGAGAATCCCATTATTTTCTGCTCGTCCCATCACGCGGTTACACACATAGCCTAGTGGATAAAGGAATTGGGTTAATATAGTTCTAAGTGACAGATATCTCTAGATTGCAGGTTCAATCTTGGTCAGGGGAAGCAGTAACATACAATAATAATTAACACAGTTTAACACCTGTACCCCAGCTATGGTTAGCGGAATGGAGAACAGGATACCCCGTGAACTGAATAAAGGGTTAGGTTCAAAGTTCCGTGATGGCTCTCGAATACGACAAGAGGGTTCCTGATTACAACAAGAAGGTTCCCGAGTCCGAAAAGGTCCTCGAGTCCGAGAAGGTTCCCGAGTCCGACCAGAAATACCTGAAGAAGGCCGGAGGGCACGTCGGTCGAAAATGTTGTACAAATAACAATGAAGGTGAGGACAATAATCCGAATAATACATATAATACTGAAAAAAAGAAAGAAATACGATGGTGTGGTCAAAAAGTTATGCCGTTTGTTTAAGGACAGGTATAATTACCAACACAGGAACATGTATCATGCATCAGAATAAAGCTGATTCTCTGTGGATCACATCCCCACTTCTCCACATAGTCAGCGTTCTCTCAATAATAATTTTCCACCTTTCTAATGAGAACATGTATTCCTGCCCCGTAAAATTCTGTTGACTGTTCTTTGAGCCACTTTTTCACTACAGATTTCACTTCCTCGTCACTGGAATAATGTTTGTCTTCAGACTATCATCTCTTCGGCCCCACGAAATAGGGTTTGAGTCAAGATTATTATAATTTTTTTATATTGAACAATAACTCTTAAGTAAACATATCAAATGTTGTAATAAATAAATTACCTTGATGTGTTATATCCACAGATCTTGATATGATTCAAATATATGCACTATTTTTAGCCTTGTGCCTCACTCAGCTATGCTTAATATCTAACAGGGAGATATTCCAAACCGACATGGAAGTGCTGCTATTCCATAAAACAAGAAGATATTGAAAAGTTACCAGTAAAATGTATATGTAGTTCTTCTTGTTCTTGTTCTTGTCTTCTTTCTTTCTTTTCCTTTATCCCCCTTGTTGCTTCTCTTCTCCCTTTCTTTTTCCTCTCCTTTATTATTTCTTATTTTCTTTCTTTCTTTCTTATTTCTCCTTTATCCCCTTGTTTGCTTCTCCTTCATTTCTTATTATTTCTTCTTTCTTTCTTCTTCTTCTTCTTCTTCTTCTTCTTCTTCTTCTTCTCTTTCTTTCTTTCTTTTCTTTTTCTTTTTCTCCTTTTTATCCCCTGTTTTGCTTCTCTTTCTCCCTTTTGTTATTCTTCTTCTTCTCCTTGTTTCTTGTTCTACTTTTTTTCTTTCTTTCTTTCTTTCTTTCTTTTTTCTTTTATTTCTTCTCCTTTATCCCTGGTCTTCTTTCTTCTTCTTCTTCTTCTCTCTTCTTCTTCTTCTTCTCTATCCACAATTGATATAGTAATTTTCCATATCAGTTCACCCGAACACATTTTTTCACATAATATTCTCTTTGTTTTCATGTCAAAAAATAATATTTCATTAGTCCCCATCCTGAATATTGTCCCAGCAACGAGGCTGTTCGGAAACAACAATCACTTTATATTGATAGAAATCGCTTTTACCAATCTTTCATGTTTCTTTGATTAATGGCAAATAAACCTTCGGGTTATTTAATGACAAAGCCACCTTTTAGGAGAATAGTAGTGGCATTATTTAACCAAATAGCTAGGGAATTAAGGTGTCCATATATATATATATATATATAATATATTATATATAATATTATATATATATATATTATATTTCTAAAATTACAAACGCACGTGAAGGATTAAACGCAGATATGGAATCTCCGTTATTACAAATATTTTACAAACGCTGCCACTGTCGATAACAACAGAGACAAAGAAACCGTTGAAACAGTAACATTTGACAAAGGGTATCTAACGAACCTTGAAATCTATGTAAAAAATAATTAAAAAATAAGTGAATCCAATACTCCATAATATCGAGTTCATTCATTTATTTATTTTTAATGCTTCACAATAACGCCTAATTTAAAAAAAAAAAATTTAAAATATATAATATATATATATAATATATATATATAAATATATAATATATATATATAATAAAAGTAAACCCATTTTGTATATAAAGTGACGGATCTTATTTTACTTCAAAGGATGATGATACCAGATGTGTTTTGTGGTTCATAATGGAGATTATGTAACTGTCAGTTTGTAACCGAAACTACGTCACTAACTTGAACGTCTTTTATTTCCTAAGTTATTTAATTATATTCAAAACGATTAATGAAATAGATTATTATTTAATCTTAATCAGCATCATATTTAATCAAACAACTAGAAGTGGTCACCCGCATCGCAGGGTAGAAGGGTGAATTTTTTTTAAAGTTAGTCCCACGGATCCAATCGTGAGTTGGATCCTCGTCGGATGCCCCATTAAAATTCGCATGTAAAAGAAAAAAAAGACCTTGCATTTATCCAGCTACTCCTGAAAATAAACGTTAATGTCTATAATTTAAAATATTAAATGCAAAAAAAAAAAATCCCATTCTGTTATCATTTGAATTTTATCTTTTAATTCTTTCACAAATATAAATAAAATCTTTATCATTTTGCTCCAAAACCAGCCCTGGTGATATTTAATGTGTATATATATTTACTTTGTCGTCAGTTGTTTTATTTTTAAAGTTTCCTACGGACATACTCAACTGCTCTTTATATATGTATATATAGATGTCATTATTAAAGTCTAGCTGAGTTATAATTTACCGCAAACTGCTCATATGATAATGCATTTAAAATCTTGAAATATGTGTTATATATCCAAGAAATAAAGGAGTTACAATAATATATGGTAGGAATAATTTGCATAAAATGTATTTATAAAAACTGGTTTAATAATTTATTAATTGCTGTTACTGGTTTCTATACTATCATGTTATCAAACCAATAAAAGCATTCTCATGTAATAATTTTATGTAGAAATAAATTAAAATCAGATTCAGTTTCTTTGTTAAAATGGTATATCAAACTTCAGGGGTTATTTAATGCCCAATTTCATCCTTATATGAAGAACAGTATTATTTAATCTATAGTTGGGAATGAAGGGGTCCATAACTTTCCCAAGTGTATTAAGTCCTAATGTGAACAGTCATAGCGCGAGTGGAATCAAACTCGCTTTACTAGATGGCTGCAGGATAGGAAATGTTTATACCACTATGCCATTAAATTTGATAGAAAAACAAGTTATGTATATTTACCAACCGCCTCGGCAACGAGCAGGTGTGACACAAGGTCAGTTTCTCAAGCGGAGTTTAAAAAGTTTGGATTCAGAGTTTTCCTTCTCTAGACTGGTAACCTAGCCATGATTAAAGAGCTAGCTATTCTGCTATTAACCCATAGCTGGAAGAGAATTGGATTAATACCTTTCCTAAAGGTATTAGCGCCATGTGAAATGCAAACAGCTTAGTCCAGGAATTGAAATCGGGTCGAACGAGTCCATTTTCCACGACTCTAACCATTAGACCAAGCGTCCCCACCGGAAAGAACGCTATAAAGAGATTTATTACCCCTATTTTCTTTCTCGTGACTATGATACATTTGTTGGAATATTTTGATTATATAAGGTATGCTACAATACACCACTTAAATTTATAGACTTGGCGGGGCCACGTGGTTTAAACCTCAGCTAATCAACAGCCCGAATGCGTGGCTAGTTGAGTACTTAATCACTGATAATGAGAGATGTCCATTTGCAATCATTGACTAAGGACTTGCAATGCTGAGGAGCACCAAGGAACAACCAAAGGATTCTTTACCAATGATTTACGCTGCACAAGCGCTCTTGCTTGGAGCCTAAAGGATGTCCTATAAAATCGTAAGAACATTTTAATTGTGATCGTTGGCCCATAGCTGGTGTACAAAGGGATCCATACCTTTCCCAAAGGTATTCGTCTCAGAGTGAACATAATAACGAGACTGGGATTCGAACTCGCTTACTACGATGTTGCTGGACAGCCTATGCCACTACAATTGATAGGAAACGTTATAAAGAGATTTATTATCCGTATTTTATTTCCTCGTAACTATGATACTTTTTAATTGTGAGCGTAGACCTAATTACGCCAACTCATCAGGAAAAATATCATTCATCTCATGTACGTGACTGATGAGAAAAATGTTCGAGGAAATAAATCAAAACAAACTGAGAAGCATTAGTTCCGTCAGACTCTTTTCCGCGATAACATAGATATAGAAGTTGACATGAAAATTCATTTTTAATCATACACAAGAGGAAACATTTGAACAACAGAAATATTGAACTGTAAATCAAAAAAACGCATTAAGATACTCAGCACAAATGACCAGGACAAATATCTTGCAATATCAGTGATTAATAACAAAAAAACATCTATATACTGATACTCGTGTACCTTAAAGTACTCAGACGGTTGAATGAGGAAAAGCGGCTGGTCCAGCGTTTGTATAACGCTTTTCGCCATTCAGCGGTATGAGTAGCACAGGAGTCTGTGCGGTAAAGTAAGGAGCTGATGTAGGTGTGGCGCTCCACCACAGACGCTAAAACAATCTCCTTAGTCTAGCGCTAGTGAAAAGGGGATAGACTCCCTCGCTGATTAAGCTGATACCGACTTTAGGCTCCACCCCCCGACGACGACGATATTACCATTAACATATGTCAATTATCGAGCTTCTGGTACCAACTCTGCTAGATGCTCTCCTCTCCTACTGATTCTTCATCTGAACGGATCGAAACTGTAAATAAAAAAAACACAATTAAGATACTCCAACACAATGACCAGACAAATATCTTTGCGATATTATTGATTATATTTACCCGTAACTAAAGTTTCATGCGTGCTAGGCAAATCCTGCAAACGGTTGATGGGAAAAGCGGCCTGGTCAGCTTTGTAATAACGCTTTTTCGCCATTCAAATCGTCGACGATTGCCTAATACACATGGAACTTTAGTTGGTAATTAGTATCACTAGCAAAATAACAAACAATTCTGGGCGATGTAAAAAATAGATTTTTGAACATCTTGCCTGAGGGGTGGGAGTTAAAAATTCAATGCAGCGAGTTTGTACCCAAATAAGTAAATCATCAAATTCATTAAAGGATTATAAAAAATAAACCATTTGAAAATGTAAAACTTTAAATATATATTAAAATAAAACAAACTAGATATATAATACCAAGTCATGTATTTATCAAAACTTGTTTTAAAAACAATGAGGACTGGTTCTAATCTGGCATGTTCAAATTTGAGTGTATTTATTCTATGTTAATGACGATTTTTGGTAATGTGACGTAAGCATGACGTAGTTTTTGTTCAGACAAAAACCGGAAGCGAATCTCATTATTAATAGAATCTCTC
>CM042159.1:21102672-21105193 GCA_023376005.1 Doryteuthis pealeii | reverse complement strand
AGATTACCGATTATGACTTTATTCGCACTCTTCCGGTTACAGTTTTTACATCTTTGTTATTACTATTTCATACTAAATTTTTTTTATTACTATTTTCTACCAAAATTTTGTTATAACAATTTTATACTAAAGTACAATTATAAAATATACTATTTTGCTCTGTATTCACCCCAGCTCAAACTCATGTTTTTTCACTGTATCTGTGTAACAGCAAGACTTCTCAGGCGGGTTAGTTAGTTAAGTTTTACGGCATGTCAACTCTTGTTGGTTATTTTATGCCGAAGACGTTTTGTTTTATTCATTTTCGATGGGTATTCAATTTCCAAAAATAATATCTTCGGCATAAAAAATAACACAAGGGTTGACATGACGTAAAATCCAACCAACCAACCAACCACGTTCCCATCTGTTTTTCTTATTCTTTCCTTCGTTCTTATTCCATCTTATTCTCTTCATATTTATTCTCTCTAATTCTAATCTTATCCTCGTATTCCTCTTAATAACCCAATAAGGGTTGACATGCCATAAAATCCAACCAACCAACCAACCATATTCCCATCTTTTTTCTTATTCTTTCCTTCGTTCTTATTCCATCTTATTCTCTTCATATTTATTCTCTCTTATTCTCATCTTATGTTCTTATTCCTCTTAATAACCCAATAAGGGTTGACATGCCATAACACCCAACCAACCAACCAACCACATTTCCATCTTTTTCTTATTCTTTCCTTCGTTCTTATTCCATCTTATTCTCTTCATATTTATTCTCTCTTATTCTCATTATGTTCTTATTCCTCTTAATAACCCAATAAGGGTTGACATGCCATAAAATCCAACCAACCAACCAACCATATTCCCATCTTTTTTCTTATTCTTTCTTCGTTCTTATTCCATCTTATTCTCTTCATATTTATTCTCTCTTATTCTCATCTTATGTTCTTATTCCTCTTAATAACCCAATAAAAGGTTGACATGCCGTAAAATCCAACCAACCAGCCAACCAACCAACCAACCAATATCTTCCAGAGTCCATAATTTTCCCACTTCAAATAAGTAAGAAATCGTTTTTTGTTTATTCCGAGAAAGTTTGACGGAGCATGCCGAACTTTTCCGATTGAATATCGACCGGTGGTCAATTTTCAGAATTGTCAAGACAATGACGTCCAGCTGATTTAAATCAAAATGTCAACCGACATCCAGAGAAGTCACCAATGTTTTTGTCTTTTAATGAAAATAGATAGAAAATCGACAACAGTCTAATATATCACAACAACTGGGTCAAGATAGGTTTCACTTAATATTTATTAAGCTTCACTTATTCTGTTCTGATTGAAAGTTAGGCTGGAAGAAGCCACCCCCCACACAAAGATATATATATATATATATATATATATATATATATATATATATATACGAGGGCGAGTCAAAAAGTAATGCTGTTTTGTTTAGGATAGGTATACTTACCAACACAGGAACATATATCATATATAAAAATAAAACTGTTCCTCTGTTGATCACATCCCTACTTCTCCACATAGTCACCGTTTCTCTCAATAGCAATGTTCCACCTTCGAATGAGAGCATGTATCCCTGCCTTGTAAAATTCCATTGACTGTTCTGTGAGCCACTTCTTCACTACAGATTTCACTTCCTCCATATTCACCAGATTTAGCGCCTTCAGAATATCACCTCTTCGGTCCCATGAAAGAGTGTTTGAGAGGCAAACGTTATTCCAGGGACGTGGAAGTGAAATCTGTAGTGAAGAAGTGGCTCAAAGAACAGTCAAGTTAATGTTCATGAAGGGATTATTAACATGCCTAAAAGGATATTTGTATAAAAAAATGCAAAGTGGGTTTCAATTAAGTATTAGTAAATAATTATTAGTGTTTTACTGTAGTACTTTCATTACATAATTGATATTTTAAATAAACATCTAAGTTTATATGGGTGTCTATTTACTTCTGTGTACTTAAGTTCTAACAGTTTACACCGATAAGTGTCCGAAAATTACTTACGTATATGGAGTAAGGTTGTTGGTTGTTGTTTTATGTGGGTTTAAAGGTCATTGGTTGTTTTTGGTACGTGTTTGCAGGTTGCTTCTTTTATATTTGGTTCTTCCTTCTCATGGTTGTCTTGCTAAAAAGGAATTAAACGAAGGGAAAAGAAGAGACAAAGGCAAAAGGCATTTTTAGGTTTCAGACTTTTATTCTAGGTTCATAGCTATTTCGTGGAAGTCGTAGCGTCTGATCCCAGCCAAGGCCTGAATTGGAATGGCCGAGGGATTACTTGGCGATCAGAAGGGAGCTTTTTCTGCGCATGCCCAGAGAGTGCTTCATGTCTAAGGGCTCTTGGGAGATTGTTATTTTTAAGTTGAATTTTATTTTCATTTTATTTTAATCCACACTCGTATTTTGGCATATTATTGTACATATATTGCGCAACTATTCATCAACTGGTCCACAGTAAAAAAAAAAAAAAAAGTAATAAAATATTGTTGTCGCCATTTTTTCAACTTTTCGCA
>CM042159.1:21082672-21100172 GCA_023376005.1 Doryteuthis pealeii | reverse complement strand
GATCCTGCTACTCAGAACAAAGTAAGTATAAAGAAGATAAATATATCTGTATACCACGGGTATACGGTTATGCGACTCGTCGCCCCGAGTTCAAATCCTGGATGTGGTAATTGCATTTCACTTAGCGCTAACCCTTGGGAAAGGTATGAATCCTAATCTCCCTACAGCTATGGATAAATAGTAGGGCAGACCGGGCTCTTTAACCTTGGTTAGGCAACTGGTCTAAGAGAAGGAAAACTCTGAATTCAAACTCCGTTTAAGAAATTGACTTTGTGTCACATCCTGCTCGTGCAGAGGAGTTGGTAAATATATATACGGTTACGCGGGTATACACTACAATATACATATATACGAGTATGGTATACAAAAATATATATCTTTCCTTCATCACCTCGAGAATATCACTGTACGTCTTCCTGTTTTTGAGATCGGTTGAAACATCGATAATAAATTGAGTGAGATTTTCCTATGAACACGTGTCTGACATTTCCTTACCTAATGTGAACCTGTCATCATATCTTCTTTTCGTGTTTGTCTCCACGAAGCGTCTATTTCTACCGTTTATTAATTATAGTTGTTTATTTTATCTTTATCATTTAAACAGTTTAAAATGAAATTAATTGCACGATTTAATAATAATGATAATAAATACTGCACTGCTGCAATCTGCCAGAATACTCAGAAGAGTCCTGGAGACCTGAGGAGACTTGTTGTCACCCAGACTCTAGGGAATTACCACCAGCTAATGCTGGTGTGAAAAACTAACAATAATAATAATATGTATAAACCAGAATCTGTTCTTGAGAATGAAACGTATAAAATTATCTGGGACTTTGAGATAAAGACGGATCCCCCAATCCCAAACAGGAGACCAGACCTAGTGTTGATTAACAAAAAAAAAAAAAAAAAAGAAAAAAGAAAAGAGAACGTGTCAACTGGTAGACTTTGCGGTCCTAGCAGACCACAGGATGAAGATGAAGGAAAATGAAAAGATGGATAAATACCTTGACCTTGCCAGAGAATTGAAATAGCTGTGGAATATGAAAGTCAAAGTGATACGAATTGTAGTTGCTACTCTTGGAACGGTCCCAATAACCTTGGTAAAAAGACTGTAGGATCTGGAAATCAGAGGAAGGATTGAGATCATCCAGACTACTGTACTGCTGCAATCGGCTATAATACTCAGAAGAGTCCTGGAGACCTGAGGAGACGTGTTGTCACTCAGACTCCAGTGAAATACCATCAGCTAACGCTGAGGTGAAAAACTCAAAAGGAGTGAAAATAATAATAATAATAATAATAGTTATACACTGGGAATTATACAAAAACTTAAATTTTGACCATACAACAAAATGGTATATGCATAAATAATAATATGTATAAACCAGAATCTGCTCTTGAGAATGAAACACATACAATTCTCTGGGACTTTGAGGTAAAGACGGATCACCTTATCCCAGCCAGGAGACCAGACAACAAAAAAGAAAAAAGAAAAAAAGAAGTTGTCAACTGGTTGACTTTGCAGTTCTACCAAATCACAGGGTGAAGATGAAGGAAAACGAAAAGATAGACCTTGCCAGAGAATTGAAAAAGCAGTGGAATATGAGGGTAAAAGTGATACCAATTGTAGTTGGTGCACTAGGAACAGTCCCAAAAAGCTTGGAGAAAAACTGCAGGAACATATACATGGATAATGTTTGCCTCTCTTCGGCCCCATGAAAAAGGGTTTGAGAGGCAAACATTATTCCAGTGACGAGGAAGTGAAATCTGGAGTGAAGAAGTGGCTCAAAGAACAGTCAACAGAATTGTACGGGGCAGGGATACATTCTCTCATTCGAAGGTGGAACGTTGCTAGTGAGAGAAACAGTGGATAAGTAAGTATGTGATACACTGAGGACCAGCTTCATGTTGATGTATGATACATGTTCCTGTGTTGGTACTTATACCTGTCCTAAATAAAATGGCATTACTTTTTGACTCACCTATGTGGAGATGTAGGGATGTGATCCACAGAGGACCAGCTTCATGTTGATGTATGATACATGTTCCTGTATTAGTAATTATACCTGTCCCAAACAAAATTACATTACTTTTTGACGCACGCTCGTACTTTTTTTTCTGCCGAGAAAAATATGGAAATCTTACAATCTTCAAGTGAGTGGTTTTGCAATGGTACCTTCAAAGTAGTACCTGAACTGTTTTACCAACTGTACTCTATTCACCGTTTAATTTCTAAGAGAACGATTCCATGTATTTTTGAATTATTGACAAATAAATGTCAAACCGTCTATGAAGAACTTTTCAGTCAGCTTCGGGCAATTAATGCTAGACTTAACCCATATAGTATTATCGATTACGAAAAAGCTGCAATGAATGCAATGGAAACTATATATATATATATATATATATATATATTATATATATATATATTATATATATATGTGTGTGTGTGTGTGTATTTATGTATGTACATTTATGGGTGTATATATAGCTATATCTCTATATGTATATATTTGTGTATATATATACGTGTATGTGTTGATCATGTAAGATATGTGTAATTTTTTCATTTTTATTTTTATTTTTTTAAATTTAAATTTTATTTTTATCAATAGTATATTTATACAACATTATATTATCTAATATATTTTAAGGTTTAAATATAAATTTTTAAAATATATTTCTTTATTTGTATTTTTTTATTATTTTTATATAATTTTTTGTTTTATTCTTACTCTATACTTGTTCAGATTCATTCAATAGTTTAATTCATACTTTAATTTTGTCTGACAACCATCCCCCTAAGAAACCAGAACTTGAAAAGTATCCTTTTTTCTCATTTGACTTCCTGTCACCATGGTGACAGTCTTACAATGTAAAAAAAAAAATTATTTATTTATTTTAAATTTATTTTAATTTAATTTAATTTTTTTGAGAAGTAAAATTTTTCAGTTATGCAATTCAAATAACCTGATCCTCCATCTGATGAGATTGAATTTTGGGGAGCTATATTAAATCAACTTAGATTTATAGAGACCCCAATTTTGGTCGAAATAAATTTATTATGGAATTACAGTGTTGAGTGTTTCCTTCCTTTCTAAGATATATATATATATATATATATATATATATATATATATATATATAGAGAGAGAGAGATAGATATAGATATAGATATAGATATAGATATAGAGATCTGTGTGCAAGAAATGGTTGTAAAATTTTAATGTTTAAGATGAGGAAAACTGCTTTTGCACAAAAATTATACTATGATACTTTTCTTTTTATAACATATGAAAAAATATCTAAATATTCTACTGTACATGCATATTAACATCGGGTATTTTTCCATCGGGCAATTGTCCTCATCAGGCAAATGTCTGTCGGGCACTTGGCTGTTGGGGTCTTGTCATTTGGGCAGTTGTCCGGATACTGGAAGTAAAAAGAGGTAAAAACAAGAAGAAAAAAACCCAACAAAAAACAAACAAACAAGACCCCCCCAACCCCCCCCCCCCAAAAAAAAACCCAAACAAAAACAAAAACAAAAAAAACAAAACAAAACAAATACCTTTCACTATTACAAAATGTATAGAAAAATTAGTTATAAATTGGTCCTAGGATCTAGGATAAATTAAATCAGAAAGACTAACAAAAAGTGAATAAGAACTCATATAAAAAGATTACACTTATTTTAATCATAGTTTTATTGGTTTTGATATAAAATCATTCATAGGATTGATTTTAATACGTTAGAGAATAAAACATTGATGTTAGCGATCAATAACAAGAAGTGATTATTTATTAAACTCGGTTTTTAAACCAGTATACACATTAACCACACCATATATTATATAAACCATTATTTCTTAGTAGTATATATCACACATTGCAGGATTTTAAACGCACTAATAAGATGTGCTGTTTTGAGGCAAATCTAACTCAGATTTTCATAGAGACATCGTTGATAGATAAGATTTATTCTATATATTAATTAAGGATTTAGACAATAAATTAAATACTCATTGATAAACTTACGCAATTCCTAGGGGTATTGTAACGTAAGCAGTGACGTAGTTTCGGTTACAGACAGCTACTGAATCTCCATAATAATCATCAAAAGACTTGGACATGGTTAAGAAAGGGAAACCTCAAAAGAGAAACAGAATCACTTATAATTGCTGCACAAAATAATGCCATAAGGACAAACTACATCAAAGCGAAAATTGATAAGACCCAACAAAATAGTAAATGTAGACTTTGCGGTAATAGAGATGAGACTGTAAACCATATACTCTGCGAATGTAGCAAACTAGCACAACGAGAATACAAAACTAGACACGACTGGGTTGGGAAGGTGATCCACTGGGAATTATGCAAAAAATTAAATTTTGACCACACAACAAAATGGTATATGCATAAACCAGAATCTGTTCTTGAGAACGAAACGCACAAAATTCTCTGGGACTTTGAGATAAAAACGGATCACCTTATCCCAGCAAGAAGACCAGACCTAGTGTTGATAAACAAAAAAGAAAGAACTTGTCAACTGGTGGATTTTGCAGTGCCAGCAGATCACAGGGTGAAGTTAAAGGACAATGAAAAAATAGACAAATATCTGGACCTTGCCAGAGAACTGAAAAAGTTGTGGAATATGAAAGTGAAAGTGATACCAATTGTAGTTGGTGCACTTGGAACAGTCCCAAAAGGATTAGAAAAGGGCTTGGAAAGTTTGGATATCAGAGGAAGGATTGAAACCATTCAGAACACTGCACTGCTACAATCTGCCAGAATACTCAGAAGAGTCCTGGAGACCTGAGGAGACTTGCTGTCACTCAGACTCCAGTGAAAGACCATCAGCTAACACTGATGTGAAAACTCAAAAGGACTAAATAATAATAATAATAATAATAATAATAATAATAATAATAATAATATATATATAATATATATATATATATATATATATATATATATATATATATATATATATATGTTGAATTCTAGCACTCTTGAGGATTGTCTTGAGCTCACTTTGTTTTTGAGATAGGACACCCTGAAACAATAGAATTCTATTCTTTCAGCTTCTTCGTAGCAGACCCCACATTTAGCGTTAGTGTCTTCTACTGTGAATGTTTTCTTTTCATCTTATTAGTTGCTCATAAAACTTTCATGTGTTACAATTAAGAAGAATTCGGTACGTAGATAATTTTAAGCAATTATTCCTGGAGTTTACATTTGTCTGCTTTCTTTTAATCATTTGGGATATACACCGTGTAATGACTTATCTTCTCATGAATTTTTAAAACATCAAGGCATTTTGTTATTTTTTTTCGTTAATAATCATTGTCCAATGCATTTGTATAGTAAAAATCATTGTCCAATGCATTTGTATAGTAAAAATCATTGTCCAATGCATTTTTATAGTAAAAATCATTTCCAATGCATTTTTATAGTAAAAATCATTGTCCAATGCATTTTTATAGTAAAAATCATTGTCCAAAGCATTTTTATAGTAAAAATCATTTCCAATGCATTTTTATAGTAAAAATCATTTCCAATGCATTTTTATAGTAAAAATCATTTCCAATGCATTTTTATAGTAAAAATCATTTCCAATGCATTTTATAGTAAAATCATTGTCCAATGCATTTTTATAGTAAAAATCATTGTCCAATGCATTTTCATAGTAAAAATCATTGTCCAATGCATTTTTATAGTAAAAATCATTGTCCAATGCATTATAGTAAAATGTCATTTCCAATGCAATTTTAGAGTAAAGATTTTTAAATTTAAATTCAGAATTCTATTCAAATCCACTCCACAGCCAAAAAAACACCCCCACAAAACTCAGTGACATTTCCTTCTTCTTAAACTATTTGGTAATGACTGCGTTTGTAAAAGTTTCCAAATCAACTTTGACATTTGTTAAAATCATTGTCCAATATATATATAATATAGAAAAAAATTATTTCTAATGCACTTTCATAGTAAAAAGCATTATCTATAGATTTTTACACAAAATATTTTTATACACATTTTCCATGCATTTTATAATAAAATCATTTTCAACACATTTCTATAGTAAAAATCATGTGCCAATGCATTTTTATAGTAAAAAATAATTTCCAATGCATTCTTATAGTAAAAAAAAAATCTTCATATAAGGACTGCTATTTCTATCAATAATGGAGATTCAGTACCGTAAAAACCAACCAACCAGCCAACCAACTAAACAACTGACCAGCCTTCCGACTAACCAAAATGTTTGATGTTCTACAAAGATATTGAATTGTTTATATTACTTAGAGTATTTTTAATATCATTGTATTTTTAACGTGTCTTTTGTTTCAATCTGTGCGGATCTATCTACCTATTTATCTATCTATCTTTATTTATCTCGGTCTTTTCAGATTTATCTACTGATCTCTCTGTCTCTCTCTGTCTCTCTGTCTCTCTGTCTCTCTCTATATATATATAGAGAGAGAGAGCAAGAGAGACAGACAGACAGACAGAGAGACAGAGACAGTGAGACAGACAGACATATGAATAGGCAGAAAACAAAAAGGAAGAAAGTTACTGATATATATAATATATATATATATATATAATATATATATATATATATATATATATATATATATATATATGTGTGTGTGTGTGTGTGTGTGTGTGACCATTTTCACCGGTAAGTCACTTTTTCCACAAATACCATATGGAAGTAAGATGAGGAAATTAATCCGACAGTATGTGGAGAATTTTTTAAAAACACAGAATGTCATGAACGATGGAAATTCTTTATGTCGATACTTAAGTATTTCGTTTTTAAAAAAATAAAACCTTCTTCAGGACATTGAAAATTTGTATGAGTAAAAGATGGAAGATGTTCAGTGTATGTTGAATGTGTGATAAAAGGTTTTATATATATATATATATATATAAATCTCAGCACATTCTCCCTTTCGTGTTGTTATGGATCCAACGGGAGAAAATTAAATATTTAATAAAAAAGAAGCTCCGCAAAATGGATAATGATTAAAATTTCAGGATTTTCTTTTGGACTTTATCTTACTCTTTTGTTTTACGCTTGATAGTTGAGGTTTGTTTGTTTATTACATTTTATTATTTGACGACTTTTATCGTTTTTTGTTCTATTTCTTTTTTAATCAATTGTTTACGCTGAAACACCTTATTGTTCTATGTCTCGTATATTCTATTTTTAGTTGTCCATGACTTCAATCACCGATCACATGTGCTATCATCATCATCATCATCATCATCATCATCATCATCATCATCATCATGTCGCGCATGCAGCACGGATATCCATGACAATCTTTCGCCAACCTTCCCTATCATTCATTACACCTGGAAGCTCCTCTGCGGAGCAGCCAGCATCTTCACATAAGTGGTCAATATAGGTCCTTGCTGGGCACCCCACACTTGCATGTCCATGTGTTGGCTTCCACAGGAGAACGTCGCTTATGAGTTCATCCTTGTTTCTCCAGCAGTGTCCTGCATGCCTTGTCCGTCTCACTCGGATAGTTTGTGAGATGGGGGGGGGGCAGGTGACAGTGCAGCTGTTTCCTTGTGGGGTGCTGTTTCCATGACTTGTTCAAGACTGCACACATCATTCTTATGCAGCTCCCATCTAGCTTATTCTCAAGACGCTTTGTTAGGGTACAGGTGGTGCAGCCATATAGCAGCACCGACACAACCACAGCCTGGAAGAACTAAAATCAGTTTTATCTATTATAGCTGTGATCATTTTGAAAACTGAATGGTTGAAAACCAGACCGACTCAAGTTTCGTGTAGATAACACATCTTCTAACTCTGAAATAGAGTTTGAAGGTTTGTTATTGTTGTGGACTAGCCTGGTGTACTTTCCGCCAGTGAAAAGTTCGGCTAATGTAACGAATACTCCAATCGCTACATTTTCATTCAATTGGTACAAGTTAAAACTTTATTGTTAATATTATAAAGTAATATCGGTTTAAGCTATTTCTTAAATTTTCCTCGAAGAATATGTTTTTATTTTTTAGTTATGTCGTAATAATTCCGATAAGGGTCTTTTTTTCTTTTTAATTAATTCAATACAACATTTACTTTTGAATATTATATTTGAATTTATTTGCTACACTATTTTTTCTAACGTTAATTAAGCGAGTTTTAAAATGTTAATAATAACGAAGACATCGCTAGACGACCCGTGGACACGTTGGGGTCCCGTTGTAACACCAGCCCATGATGATATTGATGCTTCTATTTAGGAAGGACTAAAAGCATTCTAATTAGCATTTCCGTTATATCAAGAATTTGGATGATTGAAAATAAAAATAATGATGTTCGGTACATTGCATACCCTGCAAGGTGATTACTGTCTGAGAGCATCGAGGTGATTGCCCATATAAAAATGTCCTTGTGTCACACCCTCATAAGTGGGGTGAGATGCAAATATACCTGAGACTGCAAGGATTACGGAACCATTACGCGAACCATCTACCTCGAGGTTTTAGCATTCTGTTGCGTGTCCTGGGTATGACATTAAACTATCTGATGGTGAGGTTCCAGTTCTGGAGCTCGGGGAATGTGGAGCACCCCTTCATCACTATTGCTCCCAGGTCCACTCTGACCCGGAGTGGTGGTACCTGTTAGGGTTCCATCTATGGATTAAATAGAAAAAATATTGACTTTAAAAAAAAAATTGAGTACCCTTCAAGAATGAATAAAGCATAAATGTCTTCGGCATAAAATGACCCAACAAGGGTTGATGTGCCGTAAAACCCAACCAACCAACCAATCTATGTCTAGCGCACATGTAGTTTAAATGTACTAGTCTATTAAATACTGTATGATCCAGTATACAACAGTTATATGTTTATCCTTCTTTAATTCTCAATGTCTGATCTTCTACAAAGATCTTGATTTATCGATATCGCTTAGAGCGTTTTTAATACCATTGTATTTTCAGCTTGTGACTTTTGTTTCAACTCTTCCTTTAAAACTTCAGGATTATATTTTGGTCTTTTATTTAATTCTTACTGTTTTTTTTTCAAACTTATATTCGTTGATAATTATATTTTTTTTATTATTTCATTTTATTATTTGATCTATGTTTTTTTAAAACCAATTTGTTTACGCTTAAACACCTAATTGTTATTTGTCTCGTATATTCTATTTTTAGTTGTCCATGACTTCAATCACTGATTATATGTGCTACAATATAATAAATATACCATTACATCGTAGCACATTGTAGTAAAAACAGAACCAGTTTAGATTTTTGAAAAGCTTTATTTCACTTTACTCTATCTTGGGCTAGACGGGCGGTCGGAGAGGCCCCCTCCGATCAATCGGCTGGTCACGTCAAGCCCTTGCACCTATATGATTGCGCCAACCCTATTGCCCTTATGGCAAGCCCCAAACCCTTTTTATCATATGGGTGCTAGAAGGCGGTGGCTGCGGGTCTACATGTCATGGGAATGACGTTAAACTCCATCTGATGGTGAGGTTCCAGTTTTGGAGGTTTGGGGAATGTGGAGCACCCCTTCATCGCCATTGCTCCCTGGTCCACTCTGACCCGGAGTGGTAGTACCTGTTAGGGTCCCATCTATGGGTTAAATAGAAAACATGAGTTTATAAACAAAATCGGCATTAAATGACCCACTGAGATTGATATGCCGTAAAACAAAACAAACCAAACCAAAATCAAATCACTTTACTCTGACTAAGATCTGACTGACGTAGTCAGAGTGCTACCTTTATACAGAATCAGATATTCAAGGGGAGGTAATTAGTGTGGATTTATTAGTACATTCTCCCCCACGTATTTCTTTACTCATTGTAGGAAATCTTTTAAATATCTTGGTTCTTTATGAGTCCTTTGTGAACGTCTAGGTAGTTCACGGTCTGGCAATGGGTTATTCAAATTAGGAGATATCTCGTTATGAGGTCGCCCATTCGAGCTGAAATATTTCATCCTGAAATATCTCCTCCTTTGTGGATGAGGCCGCTCTGAGTCTGAATATTGATCATCAGGATTCGTTTCTGGATGAACACGCTTATGGGGTATTGATCGCTCATCAGGATCATATAGTGTCGTTAATACTATTACATAGTAGCACATAATAAAATCGTTTACCTCTATTATAGTTGAGATATTTAAAAAATATCTCATAACTTATATCGGGTGTTTTTTTGCGGAGTCTGGTTTGTGCATACATCAGGATGATCAAAGTTTAATTTCTTGGACAGTTCCAAGAGGATCACCTTTCCCACTCAGTACTGCCTAGTCTTGTACTTTATACAAATTTGCTTCCTTCACTTATTATATGTGTTAAGTTTCTGACCAGTTAAAAAGGACTTAAAGTAAGTAAGTCCTGAACTATAGAATCCTTTGGTAAGTGAATAAGTCCTGAACTATAATCCTTTGGTAAGTGAATAAGTCCTGAACTATAGAATGGTAAGTGAATAAGTCCTGAACTATAGAATCCTTTGGTAAGTGAATAAGTCCTGAACTGAACTGAATAGAATCATTTGGTAAGTGAATAAGTCCTGAACTATAGAATCCTTGGGTAAGTGAATAAGTCATGAGCTATAGAATCCTTTGTAAGTGAATAAGTCCTGTAGAAGTAAGTGAATAAGTCCTGAACTATAGAATCCTTTGGTTAGTGAATAAGTCCTGAACTATAGAATCCTTTGGTAAGTGAATAAGTCCTGAACTATAGAATCCTTGGGTAAGTGAATAAGTCCTGAGCTATAGAATCCTTTGGTAGTGAATAAGTCCCGAACTATAGAATCCTTTGGTAAGTGAATAAGTCCCGAACTATAGTCCTGAATAAGAATCCTTTGGTAAGTGAATAAGTCCTGAACTATAGAATCCTTTGGTAAGTGAATAAGTCCTGAACTATATAGAATCCTTTGGTAAGTGAATAAGTCCCGAAAATATAGAATCCTTTGGTAAGTGAATAAGTCCTGAACTATAGAATCCTTGGTAAGTGAATAAGTCCTAAGTTTTGGAATCCTACGTAGTTTCAAAAGGTCCAGTGATATAATCCTATTTCCGTCCAAGTAGTAGTGAGTAGCTAAGATTAGAACAGCCAGTATAAATAATAATATCAGCAGCAGAACACTGCAGTGATTGGATAAGAATATGGTCACATGACTATCGCCCAGTCTATCAATAAGAGTGGGCGCCTAGCACTCACCTTTATCCCAGAAAAGTGGGCACCTCATTTGTGTAATGGTTAGCAAGCTAGATTAGCAGACCATTGTTAGTGAGTTCGATTCTCACTGGGCGCCCCACACTTCTGGCCTTGAGCCACATCTAAGCAAAGCTTAGTAAATAACTATATCCCAGAAAAAGTCAACAATATGATTTAACCCTTTCGTCTCTGTCTCCTACATTTATTATTTTGTTTTGTCTTTTCGCTTTGATATAAACTGTTTTTTTTAAGGCATTATCTTGTGCTGCAATTATAGAATATTCAGATTCTCTCTTGAGGTTTCCCTTTCTTAACAAAGTTCATATGCAATCTGTCATTCGAAATATCCACGTATTTGTTTTTCTTCCAATTTTTATCATCAACGACATGTGCTACAATATATTAAATGTAGATGATCGGGATGACCGTTTTGTTGTTTATGGCAAATTTCGGGACACCAGGAGTTACCAAACCTAAACTTACACAAAGAATTTAGACAAAAAGTAAAACAATATACAAAGAATGTAATGGCACACACACACACACACACACACACACACACATATATATACACTCTCACACACATACACATACATACACACACATACACCTGAGAGTAATGGCGATAAAGGGGAACTCCACTTTCCCCAGAGCTCCACAATCTGAACGAGCATTAGATGCAGTTTAACGTCATACCCAGGAAAATAAGACCCTCAGCCATCGCTATCTGTCACTTGAAATATCCATGTATTTTTTTTTCTTCCAATTTTTATCATCAACGACATATGCTACAATATAAAGTGTGAATTGTTTTCTTTTTTAACCAGCAACCTCAAAACTTTATGTTAAGATTCTTTTGACCATTTTTAGACTGCAAGTGAGAGCACATTACAGTGGAGATCCCTTCTGGCATGAAGTTGGATCCGTGTTGTGTAGTAACCAATAATGCTTTTTCATTGGTCCGTATTTCTTGAATCCGATGATCCTTGTGTTCCTCAGTGTCAAGCAGAATCCTTGTTAGTTGGTCCGCCCGCAACTGAACATCTTTACACCAAGGACATTAGATAATTAACCAACCACGTATTCGAGCGTGTTTATTGGCCGATTGAATCCATGCGGCCACGAAGAGTCTATAAATTTAAGTTGTGCCCTCCAACGCGCCTTATATATACAAAATATTCCAACACTTGATTTACTAAAATACTATTTTCCTACCACGACATATGTAGCATAACTCCAGAACGATATATGTATCAGAACGAGGTATGTCGCCTGAGCCAACTCAAGTTGTAGTAGTAGTCGCCGTTAGTAGTGGCCGTTAGGTCAGAAACAACATACACGCAAGTTGTATAGTCACAGTGTATTTATTTCTAGGCTCGTGGCTTCTTTTTCAGAGAAAAGGAAAGGTAGCACATAACAAAATCGGTTTCGTTTATTATAGCTGAGATAAAGTTTTCCAAATATCTTGTGGTATATCGTGGTGTAATGGTTAGAGTAGTAGGAAATGAACTCTTCGACTCGTGTTCAAATCTTGGACGAGGCTATTTACATTTCCCATAGCAC
This sequence comes from Doryteuthis pealeii, assembly GCA_023376005.1. Taxonomy (NCBI): domain Eukaryota; kingdom Metazoa; phylum Mollusca; class Cephalopoda; order Myopsida; family Loliginidae; genus Doryteuthis; species Doryteuthis pealeii. Next base: position 21,087,407 of record CM042159.1, on the reverse strand, counting down.
CCTTAATAATCTTGGGAAATGTATGCTTTGTATTATCGTTGTACTAGTTTGCTACATTCGTTTCATACATGGTTAATTGTCTAATCTCTGTCACCACACACTCTACATTTGCTGTTGTGTCTTAACATTTTTTGATATAATTTGCTTTTATGGCATTGTTTTGTGAAATTCTAAAATTCCTAAGTATTTGTAGCTTCCATTTTCACCAAGGGATTTTATAGTTTCCTGATTTGTCAGTTGTATCCCATCCATTAGTTTTCTTTCACCCCGTTTTATTACTTCACCCCGTTTTATTACTAGCATAGCACATTTTTCAATTTCTTCCAGTCCGTTGTCGTGTCAGTACTGCTGTATGGCTGCACCACCTGGACCCTAAATAAGCGACTAGAGAATAAACTAGATGGGAGCTGCACAAGAATGCTGCGGGTGATCATGAACAAGACGTGGAAACAGCACCCTACGAGAAAGCAGCTGTACGGCCACCTACCCCATATCACCCAAACCATCCGAGTGAGACGGACAAGACACGCGGGACACTGCTGGAGAAGCAAGGACGAACTCATAAGCGACGTCCTCCTGTGGAAGCAAGCACATGGACAAGCCAGCACATGGACAAGCCAGCACATGGACAAGCCAGCGTGGGCCGACCAGCAAAAACGTACGTTGATCAGCTCTGTGCGGATGCAGGATGCTGCATAGAGGACCCCCCGAGAATAATGAGCGATAGGGAAGGATGGAGAGAAATTGTCATGGATACATGCACTGAAAGCGCGACATGATGATGATGATGATATTCTAATAGTTTGTACTAGGCTCTTCAATTCTTTTTCATTTTTTGCAAATTCTTTTATGTCATCCATGTATATAAGGTGGTTTATCTTTTCTTGTGAGTTAGTGAATTTATATCCCCCTGTACATTTAAAAAAATATTATTATTATTATTATTATTATTTATTATTATTATTATTATTATTTCCGTTCATTTTTTCTGTTTGAGTTAAATTAAATGTTGCACGAAATCGATCAATATCATCGAATCCTTTTATGATCACAGTTAATCAATTTGATCGATAGTAGAAAAGAAACCTGATCGTCGTAACTGGTTTGTAAAAAATAAGCATCAAATCCTGAAGCGAATATAATCAATCATTTATTTGCACTTGACGCAGAATTTACTGACAGGTTTTTTTTTTCAATATCCCAAGAGAAGGGCGCGTTATGTGGATGAGACAAAGTGTCGAGGTGAAAGACAAATTGATTTCTGTCAACACTTCAGTCAAATTGAAGTCAGATTATATTATCAACTTTTACAATAAGCAAAAATACTGACAAGTAAAAATGGAGATCAAGTATCTAATAAGCACCCCGGCTGAAAACAGCTGACAAAAGGACAGCTTTTGCTTTTCACCACAATGTTTTATTTTACCCCTAAGTAAAAAAAAATCATTGGAGAATGGACACTCACACTGCATCTACTCTCTCCAAATCCTCAGCCCTGAGTGACAACTCATCACTCTCTCTCTCTCTCTCTCTCTCTCTCTCTCTCTGTCTTCCTGGCCTTATGCTGACCAATCACAAGTCAACAGGTAACCTTTCATACGTCATTCCAAAAATTATTGTAACATTCCACTCTTATCTACAATTTTTAGTTTTTCCATCTGTTGCAGTTTTTGTGATATATATATTTACCAACCCCTCCGCATGAGCAGGATGCGACACAAGGTCAATTTCTTAAGCGGAGTACAATATGTTTGAATTCAGAGTTTTCCTTCTCCTAGACCGGTTGCCTAACTAAGGTTAAAGAGTCCGGTCTGCCCTACTATTTATCCATAGCTGGAGAGAGAGAGTAGGATTCATACCTTTCCCAAAGGTATTAGCGCTAAGTGAAATAATTGCCACGTCCAAGATTTGAACTCGGGTCGACGAGTCCATTTCCTATGACTTTAACCATTACACCACGTGCTTCCTACAGTTTTTGTGATATAAGGCGTGCTGTAATCCACCACTTAAACTTATAGACTAAGCGAGATCATGTGATTTATTATTAATGTAACGTTGCGGGGTTCAATTGAAATACTTGATGACGTGGTAATAGTTATAGATGCTATACTTATCTCCTTTCTGTTTAACTATTCTCTTGGATCAATTGGAGTTGGGCTCTACTGTTCTGGACCGGAATAGTTGGTATTTCTTAATGGTTGATGGGTTGGCATTTTCGGAAATTCTTCGAGTCTGGAAATTACTTAGGAATCTTTTAGGATGCCTTGTCTTGTTGATAGTTTTTAATAACAACCACAAGACGTTCTTGTTTTTTCTGGGTCCATTTATTTTATCCCAAGTAAAAAAAAGCAGGGAAGAACAGACACTCATACGTTTGCTCTCTTCGAAATCTCAGCCCAGACTAACAACTCATCACTTTCTCATTCTCTCACTCTATTTCTTGCCTTGTGCTGACTAATCAGAAATCGACTGGTAGCCTTTCATACGTCATTCCAAAAATTATTTTCACTTTTATCTACAATTTTTAGTTTTTCTACCTCATCTTATATTTCTAGACATTTTTTCGCAAACAATGCTCGCTTACCATTTTTGGATCAAGTATATAATAAGCACCCCGGCTGAGACCAGAAGACAAAAGGACAGTTTTTACTTTTCACCGCAAACCGCCGGTTATTTGTAAACAAAGCCTTAACAATTTTTTGACATTAGAATTTCACTGTAAGATTAAAAAAAAGTTAACTCATGTTTATTTACAAACCAAAGACATGTTTTTACATTAGAATAATTATTGATTTTAATAAAAAAATAATTATTTCATGTTGTTGTTAATTTAATAGCAAACATATTTTTTAATCATAAAACTTTAAACGAAAGGCACGTTTTTATATTAAAAAATTTATAAAATTTATTTTCAATTTTATTAAAATTGAACGAATGCTTTAATTTCAGTGAAAAAAAAACAAAAACATATACTCATTTGAAAGTTTTTATCTCGATTTTATCAAATTCCAAAATTACGTAAAATGATTTTTACCACGCTCTATCGTAAAGAATGTAAACACATCTTTGACATGCGCATACCTTAACCGGATAAAATTAAATACACAAACATCTTCAAATTTAAAGTAAAACAACATTATGCCTATTTCTTGTTTGTACATACTTTTCTCGTAAAACACTTATTTAGTTAGATAATTTTAAATATATATCAAAATAAAACAAACTATATATATTCAAACAAATAAAACAAACTATATATATTTATTTCCGCTGTCGTTCGTCGCAAAAAAAAAAAAATTATACACACACACACACACACACACACACAACCACACACCTAAAAAATGCACAATGTTTCCTTTCGATACACACACATACATCGTCCCATACCCACGCCGTAAAATAAAATATTTGACGTCATATTTCAAAACCGTTCTTTTTTTTTCAAACCTCAAATTTTTTTTAAACAGACTGAATAACGACTACCACTCGCTTTTCTCGTTATTCTGGGATAAATAATTTCTTATCACCTTCCATATACCAACAAATGCCCTGAAGATGATCTAATTAATAGATCGAAACACTGCAGCATCGACCAATAAACTCACCACTTAACCCATTTAAACCTGTGTTTTTTTCATTCTTCCTAATATACTACATACCGTCGGATTCACTTCCTTTCTTCACCAGCTATATATATATATATATATATTAATATATAATATATATAATATATATATATATATATATATATAATTCAATCATACTAGTCATGTATTAGTTAAAACTTATTTTAACAAACAATGTGGACCGTTAAATGTTGTAAATTTAATTTCTGGGTACATATAACACAGGGCTGTTCTTTATTCTATGTATTAATGATTTTGACTCATTGATAAACTTACGCAATTCCTGAGGGTAGTGTGACGTAAGCCGTGACGTTGTTTCGATTACAGACAAACAGGCACCGAATCTCCATTATATGTAGATTTGTTTCCCTGTTCGTCAAGTTGAATGTCAGGAAGAAAAACGATGGCCAGATTTGCCTGACAATTAATGAGGTAGGCCATGGGGAGTATGAAATTCAAGGACTCAAAAGACGCATCACGTCCCGGGGGAGAGGCACAGCGGGCCAAAAGCGTGATGTTGTGGACGCGTGATTTCTAATTTGAAATACAGCTGATAGGCTAATATAATATTATATAATATCATAATATAACTTATATTTGGTTGGTTGGGTGGTTGGATTTTACGGCATGTCAACCCTCATTGGGTTATTTTATTGCCGAAGACGTTTTGTTTTATTCATTCTTGATGGGTATTCAATTTTCAAAAATTCAAACTCATTTTTTAACACAATTTTTAAACTCATTTTTCTATTCAACCCATAGATGTATTATGGTACTACCATTCCGGGTCAGGGTGGACCTGGGAGTAATGGTGATGGAGAGGTACTCCACATTCCCCAGAGCTCCATAACTGGAACTTCACCATCAGATAGAGTTTAACCTCATACCCTGGACATTAAGACCCTCAGCCACCGGGTTCTAGCACCTATATGATGGAAAGGATTGGGGGTTTGCTGTAAAGGCAATAGGGTTTGGATAATCATATAGGTGCTAGGGCTTGACGTGACTAGCTGATTGATCGGAGGGAGCCTCTCCCACCGCCCATCTAGCCTAAGTAAGAGTCAAAGTGGAGTGTTACATGTTATGGACTGCTCAGCCATCAGGAT
>CM042159.1:21067672-21077672 GCA_023376005.1 Doryteuthis pealeii | reverse complement strand
AGGATCATTCCATTATGTAGATAGGTTGTAATACCTATGACATTAACAAAAATAAGAAGACAAAAATTAACAAACAAACAAACACCCCCCCCCAAAAAAAAACCCCATCAAAATAAAAAAGAAATACTACCTCAGGGTTTTTTAGCTTTGGTATAAATCAGACGTCAGCAAAAAACAAATCAAGATTTTCTTGAGGGTAGTGATTGTTAACAGACATACATATATACACACCAATTGCCAATTATATATGCATAGATAGATAGATTAACAAAAAAGGATAAAAACCAACAACAAACAAACAGAACAAAACAAAACAAAAAAACTAAAAAAAAAAAAAGAGAAAATACTAGCTCAGGGGATTTTATCTTTTGTATAAATAAGACGTCGGCAAAAACCAAATCAAGATTTTCGTGAGGGTAGGGATTTTTAACAGACTTGGTCGGTGTGATATTTTGCCAAATAAAGAACAATCCATTATAAGAAATGAATAATCTTTTTCAGTCCGGCGCATCATAAAAGTAGCAAGGACCATATTGATCGCATAAAGTCAGACAAAGGAAACAAGAATAGGTTCTTTTTAGACAAAGTAACTATTGTTTTAATTCCCCTGAGAAAAACCAGAGAAAACAATTCCAGAAACAGTGTGACCTTAAAAATCAAGCACACTCGTCATTACAGTTTAAAATCTATTCATTGTTTCCTGTATGCTTTTTGTTTCTGGACAATATCACATTGTTGGAATATTTTGTATATATATATATATATATATATATATATATATATATATATACCAACCCCTCCGTACGAGCAGGATGCGACACAGGGTCAATTTCTTAAGCGGAGTTCAACAGGTTTGAATTCAGAGTTTTCCTTCTCCTAGACCAGTTACCTAACCAAGGTTAAAGAGCCCAGTCTGCCCTACTATTTATCCATAGCTGTAGGGAGAATAGGATTCATACCTTTCACAAGGGTATTAGCGCTAAGTGAAATGCAATTACCTCATCCATGATTTGAACTCGGGGCGACGAGTCCATTTCCCATGACTTTAACCATTACACCACGCGGAATATTTTGTATATAAGGTGTGCTACAATGCACCACTTAAATTTATAGACTAAGCGAGGTCTCGTGGTTTAAATCTCAGCCAATCAACAGCCCGAATGTGTGGCTGGTTGACTACTTAATCACTGATACTGAGAGACGTCCATTCGCAATCATTGTCGAAGGACTTGCAATACTGAGGATCAGCAAGGAACAACCGACCAATTTGAATAATCAAATATTAGATATTATGGATTTAATATCCCGTAACTAAAGTTTCATGCTTACTTGCAATCATCAGACGGTCAGAATCCATTATTTGTTAAAATTAAATCCATAATATCTAATATTTGATTTTAAGCCTGCTCTGTTATTTTAGCACTGAGCACCTTCATATGCCAATACTTTTCTCATTCATTCTCCATTCAATCTCTCTCTCTCTCTCTCTCTCTCTGTATCTCTCTCTCAATATATATATATATATATATATATATATATATATATGATATGAATAATAAAGAGTTAAAAGAAAGAATCTGTTCCACCACAAGGTAAATTTGCATATGCACCGTCAAATGAGACGTACTTGAAAATTAAAAGCCAAAGAGTTAACAAAAATGTATCTTCCCTCCTTTATGTTTTCGCATATGATTCACTAAAGGATCTTAATATTTAGAAATCTTTTTAAGAAAAAACTTTTTTTTCACAAAAACTTCTGTCGATGGCTTAAGAACAAAACTTGATGAGAACAATAAAAAAAAAAAAAAACGCAAAAGAAATATTTGTATTTGTCTTATAAATTTTTGATTTCATAAGATTTATAATTTTATTTTAAAGAATTCCTATCCTTTTGAAATGCGGAGAATTTCCCCAAGGCTTAGTATTGAGATCATTCAGGCGATTTGGATTGTCGCCAAAGAAAAATGGATCGTGATTCCAGGAATTATTTCAGATTCTTGAAATTTATTTTTGACCCATTTTACAAGAATTTTGATACTTAAAAAAAAAGTAACAAACAACAAAACGCTGTAGAACTTTTCTTCAGTTTAGTCATTTCACTTTTGTGTGGTAAACTAAGAAATTATTCTCGGCACCCACGTCTTCGACAAAAAGGTTTAAATGTTTTGTGTTTTAGTTATGTTGAACGAAATGACTTCGCAATGAAACTGCTATCAATAAATCTTATTTTCGGAGTAACACGGTACTACTCTTGGGTAAGGTATGAACTCCATATCACCCAGTGGTGAGTTAATTAGTACCACTACAGTTCTTTTACAAATATATATTTTTAGCATTGAATAGATCTCAAGAAACTAAACTAACGAAACGAAATTTCCAAACTCATATTCCAACTTTTCATTTTCACACTCTGATAACAATCATTTGATTTATCTTCTCTGATCATTTGATTTGATTAAAGAATTCAAACAAGTTCTTTACTAAAGTTAAAATTCTTTGCAACACCTTTCATAAAGAAGAAGAAGAAGAAGAAGAAGAAGAAGAAGAACAACAACAACAACAATAATAATAATAATAATCTTATTATAATGGAGATTGTGTGTTTTTCTGTCTGTAACCAAAACTATATTACTACTCAAGTCACAATTCCCTTAGTTATTGACATCACATTCTCAATGATTTTATTTTTATTTTAACCTCAATTATAAATAAAATTGTTTTTAAATCATTAATACTGTTAACCATATCTAAATACTAATAACATGCAATTATATTTATATATACAACAAAATAGCGGTTTGCAGTGTGAACGGGAAGGCTAATTTGCATATTGATATTAAAAAATCGAATTTAATAAATATGAAAAATAAATATTATTGATTTCTAACTGTTTGGTTTTATTTTAATGAATATAAGCAAAAATATGTTCAATAAATCTTCAATGAAATCCATTAACAAGAAAAAAAATAACTGTCATTTTATTCTTTACTTCCTCATTTAGCTAAATAGTTAAATTAGAAAAAATAACAATGAAAGACAAGAGTGATCGAAGAGTAAGATTCAGTTGATCTATTTTTTTATTATACCCCCTCTGTTTCAAATCTTTTTATCTGCATTCTTATTTAGTTTCATTAGCCTTTCTAATTTAATATAATATTTTATTACATTAAAACTTAAATACTTGTACCCGGAGGGTGCATATATTTGCTAGTAATAATAATAATAATAATAATAATAATAATAATAATAAAACCAACTACCAACGGGAATACAAAGCTAGACACGACTGGGTTGGGAAGGTAATCCACTGGGAATTATAAAAAAAATTAAAATTTGACCATACAACAAAATGGTATATGTATAAAACAGAATCTGTTCTTGAGAATGAAACTCATAAAATTCTCTGGGACTAAAGACGGATCACCCTATCCCATCCAGGAGACCAGACTGAGTGTTGATTAACAAAAAAAAGAAAAAAAAAGAAAAAAAAAAGAGTACGTGTCAACTTGGTGGACTTTGCGGTTCCAGCAGATCACGGGGGAATGCTGAAGGAAAATGAAAAGATGGACAAACACCTGGACCTTGCCAGAGAATTGAAAAAGCTGAAGGATATGAGGGTCAAAGTGATACCAGTTGTAGTTGGTGCACTTGGAACGGTCCCAAAAAGCTTGGAAAAAAGAGTGGAGGAACTGGAAATCAGAGGACGAATTGAAACCATCCAGACCACTACATTGCTACAATCAGCTAGAATACTCAGAAGAGCCCTGCAGACCTGAGTAAACTTATTATTCGGACTCCAGTGAAATACCATCAGCTAACGCTGGTGTGAAAAACTCTAATAATAATAATAATAATAATAATAATAATAATTTGGTTTATATCCGAGGATGAGTCATAACATAATGCTGTTTTGTTTAGGGCAGTTATAATTACCAACAGGGGAAAATGTATCATAAATCAAAATGAAGCTGGTCCTCTGTGGATCACATCCCTACTTAGTCACCATTTCTCTAAATAGCAATGTTCCACATTTGAATGAGAACATGTATCCCTGCCCCGTAAAATTCTTTTGATTGTTCTTTGAGCCATTTCGTCTCTACATATTTTACCTCCTCGTTACTGGAATGCTGTTTGCCTTTGAAACCCTCTTTCATGGGTCCGAAGAGATGATTGTTTGAAGGCGCTAAATCTGGTGAGTATAGAGAATGCGGTAAAGTTGTCCACCCGAATGAGGAGATTTTCTCCTTAGTGTGTGGTCAAGCATTGTCATGCAGAAGGAAGACATTGTCGATTGGCAAGTTGGGTCTTACTCGTCTGATTCTTGCTCTGAGCCTCGTTAGGGTCTCAATGACAAAAAAACTTCACATGAAACAAAGAAAATGGCATTACTTTTTTCACACTTGTATCTTTGTAATATGTGCTTTTATCCATCACCACACACTTGTCTAAAAACAGTGCTTTTCATAGCCGGTCCGCCGGAATGGTGCTGGTCCGCAGGTGAAACACATGATTAAAAAGCAAACAAAAAAATCCCCCCTCCAAAAAAAGCACATTGAGGTTTACTTTTCATCAGAGGAAAATCCGTTCATAAGAACGAGATTTCACTGGAAAGTTACTACGGGCGATATTTGACAACCGGTCATATTCCGCTGACTTTCCGGTAGACGCGATTAGGCGTGAGATAGATTTAGATGAGATGCGAACAGACCTTCAAGGAGCGCGAACGTTATTGTCAGTTCTGAGAGTCGCTCTCGAGCAGGCGGGATCATGGGCTGGGTTGTTGTGATAAAACTTTAGAGGAAAACAACAAGTCTTGTTTGTTGAGTTAATATTATATAAGAAATGACCAGTCGAAGAAATTGTAAACCTTCCTCGGGGTCGGGAGCACCTGTTTGCACCTTTTGCTGTGCACCTTACTGCATTACTTGCAACTTTACTGGCCATGAACATCTGCTGCTTTTGTTACACACTGAACCCACAAAAACACAAACACTTGTATTTTAGGAAAATATAAGAGATGTTTATTTTCCCCCGGTTGTGTGCAGCTGAGAGTCGTGGGCAGGGTTACGCAATGTGGAGCCTTCGGGAGTTATCTTGAACCTGATCGCCGTCTGCCTGATCGATCTCAACGGGCTTCTTTTATTTGTAATCTGACCTCCGGTGTCACGCCTCCTTGTTCGTGACACCTACGCAGTTTTTTCTGCAGACACGCCTCTTCGCCCACTCAGGTTGTTTTCATTGGCTAAGGGCTACGCCTACAGATTTCTGCACTAAAATCATGACAACACCCACCTGCATTTTCAGGTGCAAAAGGTCAGGTCGGGGCCACATCCTGTTTTCCTTTCCAAGGTTGCACCTGGCCCCCATGCACTTCCTATTCAGCCCGGTCCTTGGGTGCACCGATCAGACAATATATTACACTTTCATCTAGGAGCTCCACTTGTGTCTGTAACTGTCTCAGGTCTCATCCAGGAGGTTTACAATCAACAACAAAGAGAGAATAAAGACAAGACCAGACAATTTCAGGTGAACATCAACAAAGGTCAGAGATGAAGTATATAGTTCGCATTCATTCTTCCTATCGGCTACAGTTCCACCTGCTCCCATCGCTTGTCGAGATGGGGGACACCACTCCCCCCTTTTCTTTGGGGACCTCTGCTAGGGCTAGACTCTAGTGGACAATTAACATCTTACTTCTTCAGCGTCCAAAGCTCAACTCACCTCCCCAGGGTCCAGAAAACTAACTGACTAACTTTTAAAAATCTCACAGAGTCCCTCAGATCTCATCTCACTCCCATTCCCCGGGATTCCTCACGAGATTTCTGTTGTGATGTTAGTCCCAACAGTAAAAAGAAGTCAAGTCGAGATGGGGTAAAATAAGACAAGTGTATTTACAATTAATGGTACATGTACGACTAGCTTGTCGTTAACGGGAACAGTCCTCCCTTTCCACTCGGTGTCTCACTATTTATAGTCAGAACCGGTGCATGTTCTCCACTGTAGGAACGGCCGGTACAACAATTTCAAAATCCTTTGTTCTGACATTCAACTCTATGCTGGTGGTCACGTATTTTTATGACTGATCCCTATCTCTTCCCTCTTTTGCCTAAATCCACACATTTGTCTTCTTCTGGTCTTTATCACCTTTTTCATCTAGCCTAAATCCTTTTCTTAGTTTTTTGATTTCTTTAACTTATCATTGACCCTACTTTACACATACAATAGATGTAGACACACACACATGTATATATGTATGCACACACATTATCCGCACTAGCTACTATTTACTACTGGTCTTGCTACTACATATTCAATCTACACACATACACACACATATATGTGGTTTGACTTACTACTTATGTATTCAATATAACTAACTATGCATTTATATGCACACACATATGCTTGCACCCACTGTTGTGTTATAAAATAAAGAAGAACCAATACTTAATAGAAAGCCCTGAAGAGAAAACAGCCCAACAAGAGAAAATGGCGACCGGTCGATTTAGACGAGGTAACCAGTAATCAGATATCCACAAGTAAGAGCCATCATCCCATATCTATCTATCTATCTATCTATCTGTCTGTCTGTCTGTCTATCTCTCGCATATATACACCTGAGTAAAGGAGTATATAACACGTTGTCTAATAACAACAAAATCTATTAGAATGTGTTTAACATTAAGTGACGTTTGACATGCTATGTATTCTGGCTAGTTTTCTTGTTTAAATAAAAAGGAGGGGTGTAAGTTTTGTGTGACCTATACGTTTTTCGCTAATATCCTTGGGAAAGGTATGAATTCTACTCTCCATCCAGCTATGGGTAAATAGTAGGGCAGACTGGGCTCTTTAACCTTGGTTAGGCAACCGGTCTAGGAGAAGGAAATCTCTGAAATCAAACCTGTTAAACTCTGGTTAAGAAATTGACCTTGTGTCACATCCTGCTCGTGCGGAGGGGTCGGTAAATATATATGCGTTTTTCATGAAATGCAACCCTCTACTTTGGCTCTTACTTAGGCTAGACGGGCAGTTGGAGAGGCCTTCTCCGATCAATCGGCTGGTCACGTCAAGCACTAACACCTATATGATTGTCCCAACCCTATTGCCCTTATGACAAGCCCCAATCGTTTTTTATCATATATTTGCTATAAGGCGGTGGCTGAGGGTCTTAATGTCCTGGGTATGACGTTAAACTAAATCTGATGGTGAAGTTCTGGAGCTTGTGGAATGTGGAGCACCCCGTGATCACCATTACTTCCTGGTCTACTATGACCCGGAGTGGTAGACCTGTTACGGTCCCATCAAGGGGTTAAATAGAAAAATTGAGTTTGAAAAAAAATAAAGTTTAAATATGTTGAATACCCATCAAGAATAAATAAAACACAACGTCTTCGGCATAAAATAATCCATCAAGGATTGACATGCCGTAAAATCCATACAATTCAACCAGCCAACTTAACTTCCGGTGATCCGATGAGAAGCAATATTTTCAACATGACTTAAACATATCTCAAAAGTTGACATTTCATAACATTTGTCTCTTTTCTAATAAATGGGGCCGCACCCACGGCCAACAGGTGGCCCCATGAGGGAAATTTGACCCTTCTACGGAGGTGCAGTCGGTGTATTCTAAAGCTCCAGTCGACATGGCGGGTTTTCAACATGACTTGAACATATATCAACTAATAGATTGAATTGGCATTATAGATCTGGTTTGCATACCCCCGCCCCCGCCCAATTAAAAAAAATTGCCCAGGGGGTCAAAAAGAGGAGTTTTCAAATTTCAAAAGAGGATACCTTAATCTTTCAAAAATACCAAATTTAGCTTGGTAACAATTTTTTGCCGGTCCACCTTCTATCTACCAAACTATTACTGAACATTTCACTCTTTTCTAATAGATCCAACAGGTATTATTACACGATTTATGAGCAGTTATAACTTATGAACGTACCTGTAGTTAGAATTAGTTCTTTATATTTAAGATCGGAGGTGGGTAATTTTCCATACCCGTTGGGATTATGAGTGACATGAGGTGGCTCCATTGGGCAGATTGTACCTCTCTGCGCAGGTGCAGTCGGTCTATTCTACAGCCCCAGGCGACAGGGCGGATTTTCACCATGACTTGTACATATCTCAACTAATAATTTAAGTTGGCATTACTGAACATTTCTATCTTTTCTAATAAACGGGTTGCCACCAACGGCCAACAGGTGGCCCCATTGGGCAGATTGTACCTCTCTGCGCAGGTGCAGTCGGTCTATTCTACAGCCCCAGGCGACAGGGCGGATTTTCACCATGACTTGTACATATCTCAACTAATAATTTAAGTTGGCATTACTGAACATTTCTATCTTTTCTAATAAACGGGTTGCCACCAACGGCCAACAGGTAGCCCCATTGGGCAGATTTTACCCCTCTGCGCAGGTGCAGTCTGCCTATTCTACAGCCCCAGTCGACAGTGCGGATTTTCACAATGACTTGTACATATCTCAACTAATAATTTAAGTTGGCATTACTGAACATTTCACCCTTTTGTAATAAACAACAATTAACATAAACTTTTCCTTTTTTGGTTTTGAATAATAAATGAAATTTCCCAGCAACAGTAATTTCCCTTGAAACTTGGAAAAATGTTATCTTCTTTTCTGTTGTACTTTCACTACTTGATACATTCAAAGAATTTCTCTTTTGGTCTAGATTTCCAAAAAGAAGAAAAGTCTACTTTTATGATTTTTTTGTCTCTGTGAATCTTATTAAGCAAGAATTTGGATTCTTTGTTTCGAAATGTCATCGCAAATTATAATCTTCTCTAAAAGAAATCGTTCACGGAAAAAACAAACAAGGCATATAATTTTGGCTTATTCTTTAAAAGAAATCGTTCTAGAAAAAAAACAAAAAAACAACAAAAAACAAAAAAACAAAAACAAAACAAAAAAAGCATATCATTTTAGCTTATTCGTCCAATCAGGTTTTCCATTTCCCTATTCTTTTTTCAATATAAAGTAAAATATACAATAGCGAGTCAAAAGTTTTGCAATATTTTGAGGCATAATTCGGATGCTGCGGATGCTTTTTCCAAGATTGACGAATCTCACGGGACTGTGAGATGCCAAACTCGTTTGATACTCTCTGAGTGCTACTCACCGGAAAGACGCTGGTTGGCTGGTTGGTTGGTTTTTACGGCATTTCAATCTATTGGGTCATTTTTTGTTGAACTGTGGCTTCGTCAATTCCTGGGCGAACCCACAGTTCATACAGCGCTAATACTCTTGGGAAAGGTATTAATCAAACTATTCTCAATCCAGCTATGGGTAAATAGTAGGGCAGACTGGGCTCTTTAACCTTGGTTAGGCAACCAGTCTAGGAGAAGAAAATTCTGAATTCAAACCTGGTCCCTACTAGAATAGACTCATGCCTACTTAGTGAACCATTTCAATTAAAACAAAAAATTATTTAAAAAAATATTTAAAAAAAATTATTTCATTCATTCTTGATGGGTACTCAGTATTTTGGGGGGTAAGTAAAAGTTTTGCAATATTTAGAGGCACAATTTGGCAGTCCATTTCCTATGACCATAACCATTACGCTGATAGAGCCTCCATATCTGAACCATATATGAGAATGCAAATTTATTAAGTATAAGTTCAAACCTCGGATAGAAAAAGGGTCTGTTTTAGCTCAGACGATAGAGCATCTGCTAAGGAATCGCAAAGTTCCTGGTTCGATACCAGTCCCCGCTTACTCAGCGTGTGGTAAATCATATCGAAGCTGACGGTAGGTGTAGCGTACTATATCAGCGAAAACAATCTCTCTAGTCTATCACTAGCGGAAAGAAGATAGACTTCCTCGCTGTCCGGCTAATACCGACAATAGGCCATTACACTGACTACAAATGGAAAATAACGACGATAACCATTACACCACGCTTTCATGGAATAAGATATAGATATGAAATGAAAACAGCCTCATCCAGGATTTCAACTCGTATTGTCGTGTCCG
>CM042159.1:21027672-21060172 GCA_023376005.1 Doryteuthis pealeii | reverse complement strand
AGTAGAAGTAGTATTATTAGTAGTATTAGTATCATTAGTAGTTGTATTATTATTATTATTAGTAATAGTATTAGTAGAAGTAGTATTAGTAGTATTAGTATTATTAGTAGTTGTATTATCATTTTATTAGTATTAGTAGAAGTAGTATAGTAGAAGTAGTATTAGTAGTAGTATTAGTATTAGTAGTAGTTGTATTAATTATTATTATTATTATTATTAGTAGTAGTAGTAGAGTATTAGTAGAAGTAGTATTAGTAGAAGTAGTATTAGTAGTAGTATTGTATTATTAGTAGTTGTTTATTATTATTATTAGTAGTAGTATTAGTAGAAGTAGTATTAGTATTAGTAGTAGTTGTATTATTATTATTATTAGTAGTAGTAGTATTAATATTAGTTGTAGTAGTAGTAATAGTAGTCGTAGTGTTAATAGTATTTCTGACTCGGCTCTTTAACCTTGATATACAAATATAACGAATTTAGCTTAGCTCAGTCGGTAGAGCGTTCGGCTAGAAACCACAAGGTTCCTAGTTCGATACCGGCCCTCGCTAACTCAGCGAATGAGTAGCACAGGGATCTGTGCGGTAAAGTAAGGAGCTGATGTTAGGTGTGGCGCTCCACCTCTGACGCAAAAACAATCTCCTTGTTCTAGCGCTAGTGAAAACGGGATTGACTCCCACGCTGATTGGCTGATACCGACTTTAGGCCGCCCCGACGACTTTACTTTACTTATTGAACTGAATGTATCCGTACTAATAACTTTGGTCTGTCACTAATACATTTGTTGTATGGCTTATCTATTTAATAAATACTTACTTTCGTTTCTAACCATTTCATCCTATAATGTGTGCCGTTTCCATGAATTATTGTATTTTATGCTTTCTATAAATTTATTTCTTATGTCATTCCAATAAATCATGAATGAAAACATTTCCATACACTCTAAACATCCAGTGCATCATTCATTTTGCCCTCGAGATAACGGACAAAATTATCAAAGTTACTTACGAGATCTCATTCCTCGTCTACTTTTTGGGGTTTCCCGTTGATTAATTTATATTAAAATTTAATGTTTTTTTGGATCCAATATCAAACACTTTATAGTTTTCTATGTTGAACTTTAATTTTCAAATATCTTCCCAAGACCAACTTTAAGGAAGTCTAGAAAGGAACAAGTCATTGTATCCCGATTACGCATTGTTCATACAAGACTAACGTACTCCAATATACTCAAACAAGAACAACTACCACAATGTAGAACATGTCAAACACCTTTGACAGTTAAACACTTATTCATGGAATAAGTCTAGAAAGGAACAGGTCATTGTATCCCGATTACGCATTGTTCATACAAGACTAACGTACTCCAATATACTCAAACAAGAACAACTACCACAATGTAGAACATGTCAAACACCTTTGACAGTTAAACACTTATTCATGGAATGCAAGTTTCTTGCTCACATCAGAAACCGTTATTTTAAAGCAAATAATACGAAAGATCTGTTTGAAAATGTCAACATGGAGGATATTCTGTCTTTTTTGAGGGAAATAAAATTATACATAGAATATAGACATGAAACAAATCAATACCATACAACATGATCCCCAATGATGCTAACACATTGTTAAAACCAATTACTAAAAAGTATAAATATAAATACACGATATGTATCACTTCCTAACTGTTAGGCATGACATAACCTCAGACGGGTTGATATGCCGTTAAAATCAATAAACAAAAAAAATAAACAATTTATCTAGATACACGACGAAATACGATAAATACACAGAGGCCTTCCAATAACGGAACACACACACACACACACCCATCAAAAGCACGCACACACACACACACACACACACACACACACATATATATATATATATATATATATATAAATATATATATATTTACCTATTCCTCCGCACGAACAAGATGCGGCACAAGGTAAATTTATTAAGCGGAGTTTAACAGTTTTGAATTCAGAGTTTTTCCTTCTCCAAGACTGGTTACCTAGCCATGGTTTAAGAGCCTAATCTGCCATAGTATTTGGCCATAGCTGGAGGGAGAATAGTCAGATTTATACCTTTCCCAATAGTATTAGCGCTATGTGACATTTAAACAGCTTCGTCCAGGATTGGAAATTGGGTCGACGAGTCTATTTACTACGACTCTGTCCATTACACCACGCCTCTCCAACTATATATATATATATATATATAATATTATATATATATATATATAGTGTGGGAATATCACTGTTTCCGCTTTTACTGGAACGGTGTGCCAAACGCAGTATTATTGGTAGAATGTTCAATATAAAATAGAGCTGTTATATAACCTCCTTATAAAATAGAGCTGTTATATAACCTCCTTCATTGAATCGCTCCGCGAAAGTATCTATTTCACCCCCCACATCACCACCAACCCCACCCACATGCATGCTGACATCCGCTCATACAAAAAAATACACACACCCACGCACACATATGCATGTGAATACAAACACTCACACGTCCGCATTGATCAAACGTTACACATTCATAGAACAATGTATTATGTGTGAGGACAGTTATCCAGTATACATAACCTTTATACTGTCCATAAACACTCACATACATTCAAAACACCACCACATACGTACGCATAACATTTCATCCAATCATACACATCCTATGTCTATTGAATTTTCTGACATTTTTTGCAATTTTTCGATTTTCCTTGCATTTGTAACATGTTCACCTGATGATTGTTGACGCATGAAACCAAAATGGTCGTGAATGTTCCTTTGCCACCAAATAAATAGATATGTAAAATTTTAATATATTTTATTATATATATTATATATATATATATATATATATATATATATATATAATCACCCGTTCTTATACCTCAGTAGCAATATGCCATCTATTGAAAGCGATGCCAACACACACATAGGTAAAGCATGGACTACTATTGATAGGATAACAAAAATGTATATTTATCATACGGTACGGACACTGGATTCAGTCTAGAGGACTTGACAGGAGTGTTGACTAATAGGGACGGATGTCGTGAGAGTGTCAATGGAATCCATACTATCAGTACGCCTTGAATATATATATGTATGATGAAAAACATGCGTTTCATCATATATATATATATATATATATATACATATATATATATATATTCATTCTGCACAAAGAAAAAAATAAACAAAAACTCCAAATATTAGAAGCTCTATACATAAAACAATACAAACCATCCTTAAACAAAATTAATTTCCAATGCAGTACACACATTTTAAAATGCCTATAACACCTTTCTCATCAATTCTTCTTCTTCCAGCCTCCACATTAATATAATTAAAAGAAACGCAAAAAAATGGAACACATCACCCCTGATGATGACACTTCGAAGTGCCGAAAGTACTCGGGACATGAACTTTGGTGGACTAATCCACGAATTCCACCCAAATATTAAAAAGTTGGCCAGAAAACTTGAGAAAATCACAAATAAAATTGTTAAACAGGAGATGTGTCTTTTGTTCAATTGTACACACACACACACAACACACACACACACACACACACACACATATATATATATATATAATCGAGTCGTACTGACAGCATGGATTCCGTCTAGTGGACATGCCAGTAGAATTGACTAATTGGGACAGTGGCGACAGAGAGAGAGAGAGAGAGAGAGAGAGAGAGAGAGAGAGAGAGAGAGGAGAGGGAGAGGGAGAGAATCCGTGCTGCCTCGATGACAGACACATGGCGCACACGTGACGCACACACAAAACAACACACCAAAAGAAACAGTTATTATTATCGACTTTATGATCTGAACCAGTTCGAAGTAGAAAAATGCAGAAATATCACCTTGGGGCAATCAAGTGCTAAAGGATAAAAAACAGGGGAAATTATTCATATGCCTACACTTAGAACTTAATTCACTTTCTTTTGTTCAGCAATTTATTAGATTTATTGAGTATTAGTTATTAGAGTATTGTAGAATACATAATTCTTTTTAGAGACACAATCTGCCTTTGTTATAATCACCTATAAAAATGCATTGCAAATGATTTTGCTATAAAATTCATGGGAAATGATTTTTACTATGAATATGTATTGGAAATGATTTTCACTATATAATTTTATTATATTGCAAATTTACTCTAAATTGCATTGGAAATTATTTTTCAATAATAATGCATTGAAACTGATTTTGCTATAAAAATTCATTATTACTGTAATGAATTTTTCAAATCAATGTTAGCTGAAGGTCTTTTATTGGAGTCTGAATGACAACAAGTCTCCTCAGTTCTCCGGGACACTTCTGAGAATTCCAGCCGATTTCACCATTGATATTATCTGGATAGTCTGAATTCTTCCACTGATTTCCAATTCCTCCAGTCTGTTTTCTAAACTTTTTGGAGACCATTCCAAGCACACCAACTACAATTGGTACCACTTTCACCCTCATATTCCAGAGTTTTTTCAATCCTCTTGTCAAGGGTTGGGGGTTGCCATAAGGACAAGTGGGTTGTGACAATTATGTAGTTTCTAGGACTTGACGTGACCAGCCAATTGATCGGAAGGGGCTTTTCCGACCGACCGTCTAGCCTAAGTAAGGACAAAGTAGAGTGTTGCGTGTCATGGACTGCTCAGCCACCAGGAATCTATCGTTAAACCTCACGGGTCACCAGCAAAGACTAACAGGCGGCCCCATGAAAAGGTGCAGTCCGTGTATTATACAGTCCCAGCCGACAGGGCAGTTCACACTTAGTTGGATACGTCGAAACAGGAATGTATGTGGATAACATCACATATGCTCCTCACTCCAAGCGGAGTTTATCAGGTTTTAATTAAGTTTTCCTTCTAGACTAGTTACCTTACCAAGGTTAAAGATCCCAGTCTGACCTACTATTTACCCATAGCTGGGGGAGAGTAGTTGGATTTATATATTTCCCAAGGGTATTAGCGCTATGTAAACTGTAGCTTCGTCCAGAATTTGAACTCGGGCCGACGAATCTGTTTCCTACGACTCTAACCATTACACTACGGCTTCCAACTTTACAGCACGGCCTCTAACCGAATGCAGTATAGATTTTGCGCTTTCCATTAGTGAATTCATCTTAATTCTAATTGCTTTTTAGCGCAATTTACTCAGAACATCAGTTTAGTATTGAAATGAAATCTTCTATTAGAGAATCTAAATGAATTTATGCAAATGAAGAGATATAAATCTAATTCATTTATTAGTTTGTATCAATGGTTGCCTCTGTTTTTGATCGCTGGATCAAGACGTTATGATAAAATCTTTCCAATTTGATGGAATTAGTGATGATCTAGAGAAGAAAAGAAGAGATAAAAAAAGAAATAAAGAAGAAAGATTGAAAAAACAAAATAAGTATAAAAACAAAAGGAATGGACAAATTACAAGGGAGACAAACAATGGAAAAGAAATCGGATGAATTAAAATCTAGAAGGATCTAAAGATGAATCAACAGAATGCTAGAAAGAAATATTTACAAAAAGAAAAAGGGAAATATAATAATAGTATAATAAGATTTACTAAAAAAAAAAAAAAAAAAAGAATTAGAAAAAAGTTGTAAAAGTAAAAAAAACAAAAAAAAACACCCCTCACAGTGTGGTCACTACACAGTGCCTCAAAATACACGGCACTATCAGGACTTATACACTGGTCACTGGCCTCTGGACTGAGAACGTTCACAAGGCACGCTGCCACACACGTAAACGTTTGGGCTTTGTTTACGTACATAGAATCTAGTAGCGGTCGTTTCTAGTCAGTCGACCCCAAAGAATTCTTCCACCCTTTTTTCGTTTATGTTCAGGGAAAGGTATCACCTTACAAGCCACGCATTTTTTTCGTTCCGGTCAATCATTTTGTGTTTACAAGTGTCACTCTCCTTAGGGCAGTCGAGTATCTGTTCACTTTGTTAGTTTATGAATGAAAGCCCTAAACAATCTCGTAGTATTTTCTTTGGCGTAGTAAAATAAAGTTGATAACGAAAATCTCTTTTCTTTTCAAATGACTTATTTATTTAACTTCTTATTATATTGTTCTTGAGAGAGAGAGAGAGAGAGAGAGAGAGAGAGAGAGTCGGCTTCATTAATAAATATGTTTTTAAGGTCAATATCGTTAAACTGTGGGTGGCATTAACTTTGTCCAACCGGTAAATATCAAGCGGGCTTTTTCTACGTCCTCGCAACACCAGATCTTCTTCCCCGCTTCGCGGCCCTAACTAACACGTGCGTCGCTCATCAATTCTCCGGCCCAACTGATCTTCTTTCAACCCAGGCCAGGCCAGGCCAGGCCAGGCCAGGCCCATATATCTATGATTTGCTACGAACCTTCTATTTGTTCTACAAAATTCCACCAGTTTCCATTTTATTCCACGTGTCATTTAAGGTCACCAGTTCGTCTGACAAATCGATCAAAAGAAACTTTTGTTGCCAAAAAGTCTCAAATCTTCTGTACAACCAGACTTTGAGGCTATCGAACCCAAGGCCTAGACTCGTGGTTTATCACTTTATTGCGATAATGAGAATCCCATTATTTTCTGCTCGTCCCATCACGCGGTTCCGTTACACACATAGCCTAGTGGATAAAGGAATTGGGTTAATATAGTTCTAAGTGACAGATATCTCTAGATTGCAGGTTCAATCTTGGTCAGGGGAAGCAGTAACATACAATGATAATTAACACAGCTTAACACCTGTACCCCAGCTATGGTTAGCGGAATGAGAACAGGATACCCCCGTGAACTGAATAAAGGGTTAGGTTCAAAGTTCCGTGATGGCTCTCGAATACGACAAGAGGGTTCCGATTACAACAAGAAGGTTCCCGAGTCCGAGAAGGTTCCCGAGTCCGACCAGAAATACCTGAAGAAGGCCGGAGGGCACGTCGGTCGAAATGTTGTACAAATAACAATGAAGGTGAGGACAATAATCCGAATAATACATATAATACTGAAAAAAAGAAAGAAATACGATGGTGTGTCAAAAAGTTATGCCATTTTGTTAAGGACAGGTATAATTACCAACACAGGAACATGTATCATACATCAGAATGAAGCTGATTCTCTGTGGATCACATCCCCACTTCTCCACATAGTCAGCGTTTCTCTCAATAATAATGTTCCACCTTTCTAATGAGAACATGTATTCCTGCCCCGTAAAATTCTGTTGACTGTTCTTTGAGCCACTTTTTCACTACAGATTTCACTTC
Source organism: Doryteuthis pealeii (assembly GCA_023376005.1). Taxonomy (NCBI): domain Eukaryota; kingdom Metazoa; phylum Mollusca; class Cephalopoda; order Myopsida; family Loliginidae; genus Doryteuthis; species Doryteuthis pealeii. The sequence continues at coordinate 21,052,923 of CM042159.1, read as the reverse complement.
CTCGTCACTGGAATAATGTTTGTCTTCAGACTATCATCTCTTCGGCCCCACGAAATAGGGTTTGAGTCAAGATTATTATATTTTTTTTATATTGAACAATAACTCTTAAGTAAACATATCAAATGTTGTAATAAATAAATTACCATGATGTAATTGTTCTAAGTGAGGCACAAGACTAAAAAATAGTGCATATATCTGAATCATAGCAAGATCTGTGGATATACCATCCACAGATCTTGCTATGATTCAAATATATGCACTATTTTTAGCCTTGTGCCTCACTCAGCTATGCTTAATATCTAACAGGGAGATATTCCAAACCGACATGGAAGTGTTGCTATTCCATAAAACAAGAAGATATTGAAAAGTTACTAGTAAAATGTATATGTAGTTCTTGTTCTTGTTCTTGTTCTTCTTTCTTTCTTTCTTTCTCCTTTATCCCCTTGTTTGCTTCTCTTTCTCCCTTTTCTTCTTCCTCTCCTTTATTATTTCTTCTTCTTCTTTCTTTCTTTTATTTCTCCTTTATCGCCTTGTTTGCTTTTCCTTCTTCCTCTCCTTTATTTCTTCTTCTTCTTCTTCTTCTTCTTCTTCTTCTTCTTCTTCTTCTTCTTCTTCTTCTTCTTCTTCTTCTTCTTCTTTCTTTCTTTCTTTCTTTCTCCTTTATCCCCTTGTTTGCTTCTCTTTCTCCCTTTTGTTATTCTTCATTCCTTGTTCTTGTTCTACTTTTTTTCTTTCTTTATTTCTTTTTTTCTTATTTCTCCTTTATCCCCTGGTTTTCTTCTTCTTCTTCTCTTTTCTCTTCTTCTTCTTCTTCTTCTTCTTCTTCTTCTATCCACAATTGATGTAGTAATTTTCCATATCAGTTCACCCGACACATTTTTCACATAATATTCTCTTTGTTTTCATGTCAAAAATAATATTTTCATTAGTCCATCCTGATATTGTCCCAGCAACGAGGCTGTTCGGAAACAACAATCACTTTATATTGATAGAAAATCGCTTTTACAATCTCTTCATGTTTCTTTGATTAATGGCAAATAAACCTTCGTGGGTTATTTAATGACAAAGCCATCCTTTTAGGAGAATAGTAGTGGCATTATTTAACCAATAGCTAGGGAATTAAGGGGTCCATATATATATATATATATATAATATATATATATATATATAAAAGTAAACCCATTTTGTATATAAAGTGACGGATCTTATTTACTTCAAAGGATGATGATACCAGATGTGTGTTGTGGTTCATAATGGAGATTATGTAACTGTCAGTCTATAACCAAACTACGTCACTACTGACGTCTTTATTTACTTAGTTATTTAAGTTATATTCTAAACGATTATGAAATAGTTATTATTTAATCTTAATCAGCATCGTATTTATCAACAACTAGAAGTGGTCACCCGGCATCGCCAGGGTAGAAGGTGAATTTTTTAAAAGTTAGTGCCACGGATCCAATCGTGAGTTGGATCCTCGTCGGATGCCCCATTAAAATTCGCATGTAAAAGAAAAAAGACCTTGCATTGATCCAGCCACACTGAAAATAAACGTTAATGTCTACTATTCAAAATATTAAATGCCAAAAAATATCCTTTCTGTTATCATTTAAATTTTATTATTTAATTCTTTTCACAAATATAAATCAATTTTTTTTATCATTTTTGCTCAAAAACCAAGCCCTGGTGATATTTAATGTGTATATATATTTACTTTGTCGTCAGTTGTTTTATTTTTAAAGTTTCCTACGGACATACTCAACTGCTCTTTATATATGTATATATAGATGTCATTATTAAAGTCTAGCTGAGTTAGATTTACCGCAAAACTGCTCATATAATTAATGCATTTAAAATCTTGAAATATGTGTTATATATTCCCAAGAAATAAAGAGTTACATATTATATGGTAGGAATAATTTGCATAATGTATTTATAAAAACTGGGTTTGATAAATAATTATTTGCTGTTACTGATTTCTAATACTATCATGTTATCAAACCTAATAAAAGCATTCTCATGTATAATTTTATGTAGAAATAAATTAAAATCAGTTCAGTTTCTTTGTTAAATGGTATATCAAACTTCAGGGGTTATTTAATGCCAATTTCATCCTTATATAAGAACAGTATTATTTAATCTATAGTTGGGGAATTAAGGGGTCCATACTTTCCCAAGTGTATTAGTCCGAATGTGAACGTCATAGCGTGAGTGGAGATCAAACTCGCTTATTACGATGTTGCAGGATAAGATGTTATACCACTATGCCATTAAATTTGATAGGAAAAGAAGTTTTGTAAAATTTTACCAACCCCTCGCACGAGCAGGGTGCGACACAAGGTCAGTTTCTCAAGCGGAGTTTAAAAGGTTTGGATTCAGAGTTTTCCTTCTCCTAGACTGGTAACCTAGCCATGATTAAAGAGCCTAGCCTATTCTGCTATTAACCCATAGCTGGAGAGAAATTGGATTAATACCTTTCCCAAAGGTATTAGCGCCATGTGAAATGCAAACAGCTTAGTCCAGGAATTGAAATCGGGTCGACGAGTCCATTTTCCACGACTCTAACCATTAGACCAAGCGCCCCACCGGAAAGGACGTTATACAGAGATTTATTATCCCTATTTTCTTTCTCGTGACTATGATACATTTGTTGGAATATTTTGATTATATAAGGTATGCTACAATACACCACTTAAATTTATAGACTAGGCGGGGCCACGTGGTTTAAACCTCAGCTAATCAACAGCCCGAATGCGTGACTAGTTGAGTACTTAATCACTGATAATGAGAGATGTCAATTTGCAATCATTGACTAAGGACTTGCAATGCTGAGGAGCACCAAGGAACAACCAAAGGATTCTTTACCAATGATTTACGCTGCACAAGCGCTCTTGCTTGGAGCCTAAAGGATGTCCTATAAAATCGTAAGAACATTTTTATTGTGATCGTTGGCCCATAGCTGGTGTATAAAGGACCCCATACTTTTCCCAAAGATATTAGTCTGAAAGTGAAAATAGCGAGACTGGGGTTCGAACTCGCTTACTACGATGTTGCTGGACAGCCTATTATACCACTATGCCACTACAATTGATAGGAAACGTTATAAAGAGATTTATTATCCGTATTTTATTTCCTCGTAACTATGATACTTTTTAATTGTGAGCGTAGACCTAATTACGCCAACTCATCAGGAAAAATATCATTCATCTCATGTACGTGACTGATGAGAAAAATGTTCGAGGAAATAAATCAAAACAAACCGAGAAGCATTAGTTCCGTTAGACTCTTTTCGCGATAACATAGATATAGAAGTTGACATGAAATTTCATTTTTAATCATACACAAGAGGAAACATTTGACAACTGAATGGATTGAACTGTAAATCAAAAAACGCAATTAAGATACTCAGCACAAATGACCAGGACAAATATCTTGCAATATCAATGATTAAATAAACCAATAAAAACATCTATATACTGATACTCGTGTACCTTAAAAGTACTCAGACGGTTGAATGAGGAAAAGCGGCTGGTCCAGCGTTTGTATAACGCTTTTCGCCATTCAGCGTATGAGTAGCACAGGAGTCTGTGCGGTAAAGTAAGGAGCTGATGGTAGGTGTGGCGCTCCCCCACAGACGCTAAAACAATCTCCTTGGTCTAGCGCTAGTGAAAAGGGGATAGACTCTCTCTGATTAGCTGATACCGACTTTAGCCCCCCCCCCCCGACGACGATATTACCATTAACATATGTCAATTATCGAGGCTTCTGGTACCAACTCTGCTGAGATGCTCTCCCCTCCTACTGACTTCTTCATCTGAACGGATCGAACTGTAAATAAAAAAAACACAATTAAGATACTCAACACAAATGACCAGGACAAATATCTTGCGATATTATTGATTAATTTACCGTAACTAAAGTTTCATGCGTGCTAGGCAATCCTCAAACGGTTGAATGGGGAAAAGCGGCTGGTCCAGCGTTTGTATAACGCTTTTCGCCATTCAATCGTCTGACGATTGCCTAATACACATGGAACTTTAGTAATGGTAAATTAGTATCACTAGCAAAATAACAAACAACTTCTGGGCGATGTAAAAATAGATTTTTGAAACATCTTGCCTGAGGGGTGGGAGTTAAAAATTCAATGTCAGCGAGTTTGTACCCTAAATAAGTAAAATCATCAAATTCATTAAAGGATTAAAAAAATAAAACCATTTGAAATGTAAACTTTAAATATATATTAAAATAAAACAAACTAGATATATAATACCAGTCATGTATTTATCAAAACTTGTTTTAAAAAACAATGAGGACTGTCTAATGCTGCATGTTCAAATTTTGAGTGTATTTATTCTATGTTATGACGATTTTTGGGTAATGTGACGTAAGCAGTGACGTAGTTTTTGTTACAGACAAAAACCGGAAGCGAATCTCCATTATTAATAGATGATATTTTATTTGAGATTTCTTTAGAAATTATTTAGAGGGGCCGCTTTAGCTCAGTCGGTAGAGCATTCGCCTAGGAATTGTAAGGTTCTTGGTTCGATACCAGTTCGCCGCCAACTCAGGGTATGAGTAGCACAGATTGGGTAATTTGATCTGTGCGATAGAGTGGGGAGCTAACTGTAGGTGTGGCATTTCACCTCAGCACAAAACAATCTCTCTGGTCCGTAGCTAGCGAAAAGGGGATAGACTCTCTAGCTGTCCGGCTGATACCGACAATAGGCCACTCCACCATCTTTACTTGCTTTGATGAATCGGCTGGGCATGTCAAGCCCTAGCAACTATATGATTGCCCCAACCCTATTGCCCTTATGGCAAGCCCCAGCCCTTTTTATCATATGGGTGCTAGAAGCCGGTGGCTGAAGGTATTTATGTCCTGGGAATGACGTTAAACTCTATCTGATGGTGAAGTTCCAGGTCTGAAGGTTTGGGGAATGTGGAGCACCCGTTCATCACCATTGCTCCCTGGTCTACACTGACTGAAAAAAAGATTGAGTATCCGTTAGGAATTAATTTATTTCAAAATTTTATCGGCATTAAATGACCCACTTAGGTTGATATGCCGTAAACGAAATCAAGCCAAACGAAACCAAACAAATCCAAACAAACCAAATTTACCTTATTTTATAAATATTCTAAAATAGGGAGTCACTTTTCAATCACTCTGTAGTTGTTGTTGTTGTTGTAGTCAATATCGCTGTTGCAAATTGAAATCTTGGAGACACTTTAGGATATAAACATTTGAATTATGTGACACACGCACTTGGTTGGTTTCTTCTGGTTGTGGACTGCGAATTCGGGTGGGTGGGTTGAGCTAGTTTATTCTGCTATTTGTTGAGCGGGAATGTTCTCTTACAAAAATTGTGTAGTAAAAGGTAATGAACTTGTAAAAAGTCATTAAACTCCAGGTTATATATATATATATGTATATCATCATGTAGCGCAATTACCACGGATATCCATGACAATCTCTCATCAACCTTCCCTATCATTCATTTTCCCAGGGAGGTCCTCTGCGCAGCATCCAGCATCTTTGCATAGCTGGTCAATGTAGGTCGTTGATGGGCGTCCCACACTAGCATGTCCGTGTGTTGGCTTCCACAGGAGAACGTCGCTTGAGCTCGTCCTTGCTTCTCCAGCAGTGCCCTTCATGCCTTGTCTGTCTCTCCCGAATGGTTTGTGAGATAGGGGGGCAGGTGGCCATAAAGCTGTTTCCTGGTGGGGTGCTGCTTCCACGATTTGTTCAAGACTTCACGCAGCATTCTTGTGCAGCTCCCATCCAGCTTATTCTCAAGGCACTTATTTGCACAGTCGATAGGAAGGAATTGATGCACAAGAAATGCCACAAATCCAATCAACGACTGACCTCAGGTTTTTCAAATTCAAACTTTTCCTTCTCCTAGACTGGTTACTTATCCAAGGTTGAAGAGCCCAGTCTGCCCTGCTAATTTACTATAGCTGGAGGGAAAACATATGGATTCATACCTTTCCCAAGGGTATTAGCGCTATGTGAAATACAAACCGCCGTGTCTAGGATTTGAACTCGGGTCAACAAGTGCATTTCCTACGACTCTATTTAAAACGTAAACATATAAGCATACAAAATAAAGACACATAGAAATGTACACACGTATATGAGCACACGCGGATATATATATATATTTAACCCCCTCCCCCGAGCAGGATATGACACAAGGTCAGTTTCTTAAGCGTAATTCAACAGGTTTGAATTCAGAGTTAACCAAGGTTAAAGAGCCCAGTCTGCCCTACTATTTATCCATAGCTGGAGGGAGAGTAGAATTCATACCTTTCTCAAGGGTATTAGCACTAGGTGAAATGCAATTACCACATCCAGGATTTGAACTCGGGGCGACGAGTCCTTTTCCCATGACTTCAACCATTACACCACGCGATTCCTGTATCAATTTTACTGTATCAATGTTTATATCCGCATACACGGATATAAACATTGATACAGTAGAATGCACACACTCAGACGAATACCAAAACATACGAACAAACATACATACAGGCGTACAGACTGACATTTTTATTGACAGTTTTTGTTATTGAACAAATAATTCAGATTTGAATTCATTTTGATACTTGCATCTGTGGTCGCAAATTTGACCTGTCCCGAGTTCTGCCAACCCAAATCCTTTTCAGGGAACTGGTCTATTCTTTGAGGCCATTAAGAAGTGTGGAAATCCATAATATGAATAAAAGAACCTATAGTGAGTGGCATTGACAAGTTTTTTTTTTTCAAAAGTGCTTGAAGAAATCTTCTGAACAAGAACGCTTTACAACTTGTTCCTATTTTGAATGACTATTTACTTACTCTCACATTACATCATTTACACATATATATATATATATATATATATATATATATATATATATATATATATATATATAACCATTTATTGGCATTACTCCAGACCCATTCAGAGTGCTATTACCTGTTAGAGTCTGATCTATGTGGCACATTTTTAAAATTATTAGTATCAAATAATAATACTATTTGCAAACAAATAATTATTAAGTAGAAATACTTAATATATACTATAGTGTGAGATGGTCACTGTTTCAGCTTTTGCTGGAATGGCGTACCAAAGGCAGTATCAATTGGTAGAGTGCTCAATAGAAAATAGAGCTGTTATATAATATAATAAGATAAATATAAATATATAAAGGTTTTATATAGATATGTAAAACCTTTATATATTTATCTTATTATATATTATATATATATATATATATATATATATATATTATATATATATATATTATATATATATATATTCATCGTTCTCGTTTTGTTCAATAACAATGCTAGTTTCTCTGTTTGTTTGCTTGAGACAAATTCAGTCGGTGCGGTCTGGTTTACTTTTAAGTGTGAGGAAAAAGTTCTGAAAATACTTATTTCTTTAGCGACTCTCTCCTGCCTTTGGCGAGATAACGAAGGTAGTATCACCAACATAAACTAATAACACCAGTCGTTTCTGCCAACGAAATGAAATTGTTAAAGAGAGGGGGAAGCTATTTGTAGGTGTTAGTTAACTAAAATCCCCCTTCCAACTTCCAACAGGAGATGTAAATTTTGTCTTTTTCTGGCCACATGTTCCTAGTTACACTCCGCCGGAACCTGCCCCCCCCCCCCGACCGAACCAGCTGTTACAACCGGTAAGTTACTAGTTCACCCCCGCCTTTTTTTCACAAAACGAACAATAATCGATTCTTTTTTGAATAAACATTTATTCTCTGAAAAAAAAAAAAAACTAATAAAATATAAATAATAATAATAATAATAATAATAATAATAATAATAATAAAACAAAAACAAGAAACAAGTTCCAACTTTTTATCTATTTGAACAATTCTAAACGTAAAATATATGTTTGGTTGGTTGGTTGGGTTTTACGGCATGTGAACCCCCTTGGGTTATTTTATGCCGAATACTTCTATTGGTAAAAAAATGTTTAATGCTAACAAAGTTTTGAAATAATTTCATTTTTAATGGATAATACAATTTTGTTTATCAACTCATGTTTTTCTATTTAACCCATAGATGGGACCCTAACAGGTATTACCAATCCGGGCCAGAATGGACCAGGGAGCAATGGTGATGAAGGGGTGCTCAACATTCCCCAAACCTACAAAACTGGAACCTCACCATCAGATAGAGTTTAACGTCATTCCCAGGACATGTAGACCCACAGCCACCGCCTTCTAGCACCCATATAATAAAAAGGGATTGGGGCTTGCCATAAGGGCAATAGGGTTGGGAAAATCATATAGGTGCTAGGGATTGACGTGGCCAGCCGATTGATGATCCGACCGCCCGTCTAGCCTAAGTAAGGTTCTAAATGGAGTGTTGCATGTAATGGACTGCTCATCCACCAAGACTCCGTCCTTAAGCATCATCGGAAAATAGGTGGTCCTATTGGGGGCGTCTTACCCCTCTGCAGAGGTGCAGTCGGTGCATTCTAACGCCCCAGCCGACAGGGCGGAAAATATATGTTAGGAAAATGTTCTGAAAATACTGACGTGGAATTTTCGGAGCGGGGGTGGGGGGAACTCGAATAGTGCCTTAATGATGTTTTTATATTTATTGAACTCAGGTTCAATAAATTCTTGTGAAGGTCTAACGTAGCGGCTCTCATTTGGAAGGGAGTGATGACGTGTCAATAATAATAATAACAATACTTATCTCTATTCCTATTTTACTTCGAGAGGCTGGAATCTGGTTGTTGGGCTGATGTTGATTTGGCTGGCATTCGTTGCTGTTTAAGTCTGGAACAACTTGGATTTGCTGGAGGATATCTTGCCTTTTGAAATTTACAGTTTTTAAAAAATAATAACACAAGGCGTCCTTATTTTTTATCTCATGATATATATATATTTTATCCCCAAGTTAAAATGCCTTAGGTGACAGACTTACGTCTGAATCAGTCACAGCTTTATTCCAAACTCACCTTACATTCTCTCCTTTCATTACCCCTCTTCCACACTTTGCCGCGACATCTCTTGACCAATAAGAAATTGACATGTGGCGTTGTGCTGACTCAACCAAAAAACCTTCCATGTTACCTACCCGTAAACTCTTGCATTCCTGGCTTTTCCCATTCACTTTCTCCCCCTATTATCCCTAAAGGGTGATACCAATCTGTTGAAACTCCAGTATGACCACATGGAGGTGTTTTATTGGACGAGCCGATGAAACGAAGCGTAGTGGCAGAGAGGAAGAGTGAGAGTTAGAGGGTGAATTGAGTCTAGGAGAATGTGCGGAGAGAGTAAGACATGGATTTCTTGCACTTGACAATTGTGATTTTGGGAGGGAAATAAAATTCTCATAGAAAAAAAAAAGCGACCTTGTATTATTAGTAAAAACTCTAAATGGCACAAGGCAAGATATTCCTCAGTCCCATGTTGGTTTCCAGACTCGAGACATTATACAATTTCCAGTCAACTGAACAGCAGCCCAACAACCCGGATTCCAGCCTCTTCCAATGTAATACCGACCCAGAGAGATAAGTATAAAAATATTTCTACTATCAACACACCAGCACTCGATTTGAAGAAGGAACCCAAACGCAACAAACGTTTTAACATGTCATCTCTCCATTCCCACAAGGAGAGAGTAGTATTACAATAACAGGAACTATTCCTCGGAGTCAGAGTAGACCTGGGAGTAATGGCAACGAAGGATACTCTACACTCATCAGATCTCACCGTCGGATGCAGTTTAGTCAGTATAATTAGAAGATTCAATTACCTATCTTTGTATATTATGATCCTGGTACCCGGCAGTGTGACCGACAACAAAAATCAACTAAGAGAAGTCTCGCGGTAGGTGTGACAAAAGGCCACACGAGAGTTAAGCTTTTAAGAGATGAGTCGGTTAGTAACCGGCAAAAGGGCAAATAACACGTATATTTCGGGGTCACCTTTTTTGGGTGGGGGATTTATTAATATATAGGGAGGTCAATTAGTTTTCCTACTAAGGTTAAGGTTACTTTACGTATTAATAAGATACGCAGTGATTGCTGTTGTATGATGGGGAAACAGGTGCTCTAATTGGAGTGCAATGTTCTGATTGAGTTGTGCGCAGATTTCAAGAAGGTCACATGACTGTATTAAAGGCCAATTAAAATTCGTAATTTGTATGAACGTTTAATATAATCTTCATAGACATCATTATTATCGAAATAAGAATTTTCACCATTAGGATTTACATTGTTTGCATTTCATCTTGGACGATTTGGGCGGTCTTATTTTAACGAGAGGCTGTTAGAAGATGATAATGGTCGTACTTTTAAGGAACTCTAGTATTGATACAGAGATTCTTATGACATGTTTCCCTTTTACAGCTTATTTAGATAGAACGATTTAAACAAAAAATGATACCGAAATTGTTGACGTAATTGTTATGGAAACAGACGCTAAAAATTAGTCATTTAGGAGTTTAGAAAATTTGAAAATTTGTTGAAAATTTAGTAAGACAATGCAAAAGAAATTTTGTAAATGGTAAATAACATTATATTCACACATCCACCATACACTTAACATTTTTCATTTTTCTCCCTTACAAAATTTATTTTGCATTGTCCTGATGATGGTTTACAATAAACCGAAATACTTAAGTATAGACATATAATATTTTTCCTTGATCGTAACATCCTGTGTCTGTTATATTTTTGAAAACATTTTCTTCATATATATATATATATATATATATATATATATATATATATATATATATAATGTTTTGTAAATTGTTTCTGTTTGGTAGGCAAAATGAAATCTGTGAATATACGCAGCCTTCGCAGAATATTTGATCTTCTTTGCCGATAGACTTTATTCTTCTATGTAACACCTTTTATTGAAAGTGCAAATTTTCAGGTCCTTATCGCTAAATCTCTTTAAACAACTGCTCCAGATGTTTATACAATGCTCTTCTTTCCTATCTGATTTAAGAAAGGCTTACAAAGTTTACCAGCGAGTTCTTTTTTCTTTGTATAGAAGATACCATGTTATCATAAAATAAAACTTACACTTTTTATTCATTTTCATTATTTTCTTTGGTTTAGTTTAGTTTATTAGTTTAACGGCATATCAACTCTTACTTGGTTATTTAATGCCGAATTTTCATTGATTTTTAAATGTTTGATTCTAATCATAACTATTTATAGATTTGGTTTGGTTTATTTGTTTAACGGCATGTCGACTCCTACTGGGTTATTTAATGCCGAATTTTCATTGATTTTTAAATGTTTGATTCTAATCATAACTATTTATAGATTTGGTTTGGTTTATTTGTTTAACGGCATATCAACTCCTACTAGGTTATTTAATCCCGAATTTTGGTTAATTTGTAAATGTTTGTAATCCTAACTATATTCAATTTTCCATGTATTTGTTTGCTTGTTATGTCCCGTTTCACTTCTCCCCTATTTTTCTATCTTCTCACATAAACCTTAAGAGAGAGAGAGAGAGAGAGAGAGAGAGAGAGAGAGAGAGAGAGAGAGAGAGAGAGAGAGAGAGAGAGAGAGAGAGGCTTCTGCTGGCGGTTGATTTTCTTTGTTAATTCTTCTTACAGGGCTGGATATTCATTTAATTAATAAGACTTTGTGTTCTTAATAATAAAGCTTTATTTCCCCAGCCCATGATTCAACCGCGGGTGAGATGGATCCCGGGAGACAGTAACAAGTCTACGCTCCTTGAAAGCCGGGTCGAATCTGACTAACTAAACTAAAACTTATTCTCAGGCGTCTGTATACCGGAAGGTGGAGTTGGGATCATCGTTATGTCAATCATAATCTCAAACGGATATGAAAAATTCCCCACCTCCGATTTTAATTCCAACGAACGTTATTTAGAATTCTAACTACAGGTACGTTCATAAATTATGACTGCTCATAAATTATTAACTATTAATCGGAGTTTATCTTGGCGGCAAATTCAATTTCTTTTAGTGGCAAAGTCTTTTGGCAACGTCTATTTCTTTCTTCTTTTATCAGAGTTTTTTTTATGGAGGCAAAGTCTATTACTTCTAGTGACAAAGATTTCTTATTTCAGAAATTTGAAGTATCGTCATTCTTTTGACAATATTTTCGCTGGCTCTTCGATCTGGCAGACTTTTTAACAGCTCAGACCATTCTTGTTTGTAGCTGTTTTGCAATCATCAATAAGTGTCGACTAGTGCTATTTCCCAACCACAAAATCAAGTCCACCTCTGCGACTTCCGACAGTTTTGTGGCTTGCAGTCACACTTGGTTGAATCGTAAACACTGAGGTATAAAACTTTATACAATATTTTAATTTTATCGTATCCCAATCTAAACATAACCATTTTCTGAGACTAACAAAAAATAATTTTTACACTTTTCTTCTTTCGTTAAAAATTATTAAACGCCATCAAAAATATTGTATTATTTTATTATATAAGGTGCGCTAAGGCCAACAACTTATATTTATAGACTCTTCCAAAATAGCGGTGGCTGAATTGGGCAATGAAAAACGCCCCAAAATGTTTTTAATTTACTGTTTAAAGGCGTTGATAGATTGTCCTAAAATTACTCGCTCATATTATCGATCATATGGAGGTCCAATCTCACAGACAAGTTAAAGAGACAGTTCTTCCAGGCCGTTGTCGTGTCAGTACTACTGTATGGCTGCACCACCTGGACCCTAACTAAGCGACTAGAGAATAAACTAGATGGGAGCTGCACAAGAATGCTTCGGGTGATCATGAACAAGACGTGGAAACAGCACCCTACGAGAAAACAGCTGTACGGCCACCTGCCACATATCACCCAAACCATCCGAGTAAGACGGACAAGACACGCGGGACACTGCTGGAGAAGCAAGGACGAACTCATAAGCAACGTCCTCCTGTGGAAGCCAGCACGTGGACAAACCAGTCTGGGCCGATCAGCAAAAACGTACGTTGTGCGGATGCAGGATGCTGCATAGAGGACCTCCCGAGAATGATGAGCAATAGGGACGGATGGAGAGAGATTGTCATGGATATCCGCGCTGAAAGCGCGACATGATGATGATGATGATGATGCATGAGGAAAGATCATCAGATAAGGATTATACAACTTTCTACTTCAAGACTTAGTCAACTCTGATACAACAACTCTGAGGACAAATCAAAAGCTTTGAGGACAGATCAAGAGACAAGGATCAAAACTGATACGACATCTTTCTACTTCAAGAAAGGATCAAAAACTTTATGCCCCAAAGAATCTCCACTGTAAAACTGCATTCAACCACAACCCTAAAAAGACCACACGAATCGCAACAAAGAAGAACTTAGCCGTGTCGCTGTACATTTTCATTAACATTTCCCCAGTGGGGCATTTTGGACAAAAAGCACCACATTTTCCCATGGCCAGACTCATTATCTAAAAGCAGATTTAAGATATGGTATGTTCTTGTTTCATAAGATTATTACAGCAAAATACTGCATTAAAAAAATAACTGTGCCCTTACAGTGAATGCAAGCAAAAAGACTTCAGTGTTTATTGTTTTTCTAGCGTTTTACAAGTTCGGTGGCAAATATTTTGCTAAAGAAAATCGATATATAGCACTGTTCTGTAAACAGAACATACACACGGAATGCAAAATCCTTTAGGCCTTTATTTTCTTGGCAAACCGCAGGATATATATATATATATATATATATATATATATATATATATATATATATATGTGTGTGTGTGTGTGTTGTGTGCGTGTGTGTGAGCACGCGCCGCGCGCCCGTGTGTGTTTGCGTGTGCGCGTGTGTGTGTGGAAAAACTAAAAAAACACGAAGTCTTCCAAAAGATGAATATTTATTCTTGGTGGTAATGTCGACGCTATAACGTTTGGTTTATGCAACCTTCTTCAGGACACGTGGTATCTCTTGTGTGGGATACTGGAGATCTCTTGTAGGGTTATGAGCATTTTTCCACATGCTGCCGGATTGATTTACCCATGTTAGTCCCATATATATATATATATATATATATATATATATATATATATATATATATATATATATATATACCAAAAGCAGAGTCTCGAAGACTTTTGTTTTCAATAATGATTTATGTTTTCCTTAAACCAACGAAAGCCCCGATGAAGGTTTCTTAAACAGACCGAAACACTGTAGCGTAGGCTTATTGAACATCATTCGTTAATGAAACTTGTGTTTTTTTTTACTATATTACATATTGTCAGATTTACTTACACGTTTTCTTCATATATATATATATATATATATATATATATATATATATATATATATAATATATATATATATATTGATCATTCCCACTTTGTTCCCTTTGTTCCCATAAAATCAGTCCATTAATACTTTTTTTGTCTTTTGTTGAATGCATTTCTTCGAGTTGAGTCACGCGTCATGACATCTTCGCGTGCGTGGATCGCGACTTGTCTTTCAAAAATATAACGCTGAACAAATACAGTTACACGGCAAAAAAGATTTTATAAAGATTTTCATCTCCTGTCATCTATAAAACATCCATCAATTTCTTCACCCCAAGATACACCCTGATGAAGGTTTAAAGAAACCGAAATGTTTAAACATCGATAAATAAATTCATCCTATTTTCGGAATACTTGTTTTTTTTCAAATTTCTTAATATATATATATATTACTATAACTATACATATATGTGCGTGTGAAAATTTGAATTGATCAGAAATAAATTTATTTCGGTTATTTTTGCTTCTTTAAGTCTGATGTCACGTCAATTGTAATTGAGATGAGTAAATCATATCAAGTAGACCTGATAAGTAATTCTCGTACATTAGAGAATCAGCCTTGAAGAGGCAAAAGTAGTCGAATTAATTTTATTTCTGATAAGTTAAGGTCTCCATATATTCATTTATTTATATTATACTTCTTTTCCTATTGTTATGGAATCAACTTTTAAAGAGTTATTTAGTCAATAAAGCTTTGATGTGTAAATTTGAATGATAAAAGCCGAGATCCTGCAACGCAGACAGGATGGAGTATGTGTGCGTGTTACGGAACGAGAATTTATCAAAAGTATGGATCTTTCCACTATTGTAAAATCAAAATAGTCATCAGTGTTATTTTTTTGTTGGGTTCAAAGTGTAATCTATTAATAATGGAGATTAGCTTCCGGTTTTTTGTCTGTAACAAAAACTACGTCACTGCTTACGTCACATTACCCAAATCGTCATAACATTGAATAAATACACTCAAAATTTGAACATGAACATTAGACAGTCCTCATTGTTTTTTAAACAAGTTTTAATAAATACATGACTGGTATTATATATCTATATATAGTTTGTTTTATTTTAATACATATTTAAAGTTTACATTTCAAATTGTTTTATTTTTTAATCCTGTAATGAATTTGATGATTTTACTTACTTAGGGTACAAACTCGCTGACATTGAATTTTTTTACTCCCACCCCTCAGGCAATATGTTTCAAAATCTATTTTTGCATCGCCCGGAGGTTGTTTTTTATTTTATAATAATAATGTTAATTATAATTAGTTGAACAAACAACTCCGACTAAGGGTGTTAAATGCACAATGGAATTTAATACATGGCACCACGCGGAGAAGATACATATAACGAGATACATAAGAAACAACATGGAGGATATATGAGTAACATATATATGAGAAAAGATACAAAATGGAAGTATAAAAGTTATGGAGAGTCCATAATTCAAAGTCACTTACTACGTTGTCTGTGTGGGGGTTAAAACCCCCACACAAGAAGGGTGTAGACAAAGTGTCTAGCCCATGTGTGTTCATTAAATCCCATAGAAAAAAGATTCAAACTTGGCACTTGCCTGGTTAAATAGTCATAGTGCCTGGTGGGGAAACCAGAAACACGAGGGAAGATAACTCTTCCAGCCAAACAAGGGCAGACAATCCCACATTTTATTTCTTTTAAATTTTCGTTTATATATTATATATATATATATATATATATATATATACGATGGCTCCGACGATGGTTTGATAGACAAAGCGAAACGCTGTAGCATTGGCTAAATGAATATAAGCATTCAATGCTACTAGTTTTACAATTTCATAAACGTATATACTGTCGGATGTCATTTACATTTTTCCTGATATATATATATATATATATATATATATATATATATAGAGAGAGAGAGAGAGAGAGAGATGGTGTAGCGAGGGAATTTCTTCCCTTTTTTCTTTAGCTTTTTCCCCTTTGGATGTTTATTTAAGATAAAATTTATCCAATTTTGAAGTCTTTTTCGAATTGTTCTTTTTAAATTTTTTTTACTTATCATTTTAAACGACATTGCCCGACATTGCCCTGGAATATACACTTTAGTCCTGTCTATTGACGGAACCTTTGTGTATTATCTACCCATCAAGTCACTATCTCTTCCCTTTTTCACGAAATTCAGGTGAATAATTTTATTATATCTAGAGATAATAAACCCCAGACAACCTATTTTTGAACAAAAACAACACCGCCAAATTTTTAGGATATCACCCACTTTAACACGTTGCCTAAAAAATTAAATGCAGCGTCTTCAATATTTCCTTTATTGCATCAGTCTTGAAAGTATTGCTGCTACACGAAGTGGGCTAATAATGTACCATAGTACTGTGGTTTAACATAATATTAACTCGTGTATGGCAATGGTAAATTGACTGTGTTACGTGTTGGTACACATATCCGTGATTTATTTATGACCTATTTCATAAAATATGATATAATTACAATATATGATATAAAAATCGTAACAAATTATAAGTTATATAAACAAATAAATAGATAAATAAACATATGCCTATTTATTTGGCTGGGAATGGATTCCCATTTATGTTTTATTTTTATATCACTTTTTTAAAATAGAAGTTATAATATAATTTATCATCGCGTCCACCTTCTTTAAGTAGTGTCGGAAATTCCATGTGAATTATCTCCCCCTGCCACTAGGGGGACAAATCGCCAATGGGATATTGGCGCCAGAATCAAAACCTGCACTTGTCTGTGAGCCCTCGTCCGGGACGGAGGTACTTACCAGGGAAGCGTTAACGAGAGATTTTTTTTTACAACAAACGCTCTCACTCACTTAGCCCAAAAACAGGGCTACTTATCGCAGACCACGCACTAAGGGTAGTCGCGGTATCACCGTTCCCTAAAACCTTCAATAAACTTTCTAAGGCATTACTTCAGTATACTGTAACTGGCTGTTATAATAGCATACTGACCGAAGAACGAGAAACGACCCGAGAAGCTTCTTAGAGCCATTTTCTTATCAACGACAGAACACCTCTATCACCACGACACTAAGAACTCTTAGAACAGATAAGTCTGGTCCCGAATTCCATCTAATTTGCAAACCCTTTTTGATGTTAAACCCTTTTGTAAATCCTTGTACTTTTGTAAACCTTGTGAATTTTGTAATACAAGTGTCTGCATTCTACTTTTGTGTTTGTTCTTCTTTGTCCGACAATTTGCCAACGACTACGGGGAAATAAAAGCCCCTTCGAATACCGTAAATACTCTTAGTAGTTTATCTAGATACTTCTAATTTTATTATGAAAGTATATATTCTAAATATTGTTTTAAAAAAGGAAGTGGAATATTTGCCATGGTACATACATGTACCACTGCGTTCATCAGTAATATACATAGTGGTACGTGTGTATACCACTACTTATATCAATAATACACATAGTGGTACATGCATGAATTCTTACTTTTAAAATTTAAAACAAATTCTACACCACACAATAAATAGGCAACCGTTTTAGTATATAACATATTTAAAAATCTGTAATAGGTGTTACATTTGTATATACATTTCATACACAAAATGTATCAACTATTTTGGGACAGAGGTTGTAAAAAAACTTCTGTCTCGTAATAGTTGTTACAGTTTCATATAAATTTCATACACAAATGTATCAACTATTTTGGACAGAGGTTGTAAAAAATCTTCTGTCTCGTAATAGTTGTTACAGTTTCATATAAATTTCATACACAAAATGTATCAACTATTTTGGGACAGAGGTTGTAAAAAAAACTTCTGTCTCGTAATAGTTGTTACAGTTTCATATAAATTTCATACACAAAATGTATCAACTATTTTGGGACAGAGGTTGTAAAAAAAACTTCTGTCTCGTAATAGTTGTTACAGTTTCATATAAATTTCATACGCAAAATGTATCAACTATTTTGGGACAGAGGTTGTAAAAAACTTTGTCTCGTAATAGTTGTTACAGTTTCATATAAATTTCATACACAAAATGTATCAACTATTTTGGGACAGAGGTTGTAAAAAATCTTCTGTCTCGTAATAGTTGTTACAGTTTCATATAAATTCATACACAAAATGTATCAACTATTTTGGACAGAGGTTGTAAAAAACTTCTGTCTCGTAATAGTTGTTACAGTTTCATATAAATTTCATACACAAAATGTATCAACTATTTTGGGACAGAGGTTGTAAAAAACTTCTGTCTCGTAATAGTTGTTACAGTTTCATATAAATTTCATACACAAAATGTATCAACTATTTGGACAGAGGTTGTAAAAAAACTTCTGTCTCGTAATAGTTGTTACAGTTTCATATAAATTTCATACACAAAATGTATCAACTATTTTGGACAGAGGTTGTAAAAAAAACTTCTGTCTCGTAATAGTTGTTACAGTTTCATATAAATTTCATACACAAAATGTATCAACTATTTTGGGACAGAGGTTGTAAAAAAACTTCTGTCTCGTAATAGTTGTTACAGTTTCATATAAATTTCATACGCAAAATGTATCAACTATTTTGGGACAGAGGTTGTAAAAAATCTTCTGTCTCGTAATAGTTGTTACAGTTTCATATAAATTTCATACACAAAATGTATCAACTATTTTGGGACAGAGTTGTAAAAAAACTTCTGTCTCGTAATAGTTGTTACAGTTTCATATAAATTTCATACACAAAATGTATCAACTATTTGGGACAGAAGTTGTAAAAAAACTTCTGCTCGTAATAGTTGTTACAGTTTCATATAAATTTCATACACAAAAATGTATCAACTATTTTGGACAGAGGTTGTAAAAAAACTTCTGTCTCGTAATAGTTGTTACAGTTTCATATAAATTTCATACACAAAATGTATCAACTATTTTGGGACAGAGGTTGTAAAAAAACTTCTGTCTCGTAATAGTTGTACAGTTTCATATAAATTTCATACACAAAATGTATCAACTATTTTGGACAGAGGTTGTAAAAAATCTTCTGTCTCGTAATAGTTGTTACAGTTTCATATAAATTTCATACACAAAATGTATCAACTAGCGACCACAAAAATGCAGAGCCGAAACTCTACCACTGAATCACCAGCCCATGTCACACATGAAGATCGCCAAATCATCTAGTCATGGTAAACACGCAACCACTTAACCGTAATGTGTCTTCTGACTACATGCGTAATAATACAGAGGACAAGGTCACCTCTAGAGCCACGTCTTATCAATAAGGTACCACGCATCTGCGTGACTCTAACCGGATGGGCAATGAAATAGAGATATATTGATAGAAGAAATTATATATATAATTTGATAATTTGTAATTTAATAATTGGTAATTATTATATTATATATATATATATATATATATATATATATATATATATATATATATATATATATTAATGAACTGAGTTCCTCTTCTATTTCCCTACGGTAAGTGTAGGGTTAAAAGCAAAGATTTCACTGGAATGAATAAAGTATTATAAAGATATATAGATAGAGGAACGTATATATATATATATATATATATATATATATATATATATATATATATGTGTGTGTGTGTGTGTGTGTGTGTGTGTGAAGAGAGGAAGTAAATCCGACAGTATGTAATATATCAAGAAAAATGGAAAAACACAGGTTTAAATTGGTTAAGTGGTGAGTTTATTGGCCGACGCTGCAGTGTTTCGATCTATTAATTATGCCCTGAAGATGATCTAATTAATAGATCAAAACACTGCAGCGTCGGCCAATAAACTCACCACTTAACCCATTTAAACCTGTGTTTTTTCATTTTTCTTGATTATACATATATATATATATATATATATATATATAATATATATAATATATATATATATATATAAAAGATAAATCTAATGAGTCAGACGAACCTACTATTAGTTTCGCTTAATGCCCTTCAGAATTATTTGCTCTACTTAGGTATTGAGCACTTTTTACTTATTAGCTATTCTCCTAGCGGTTATATGAACATATATATATCTTATATACATATATATACATATAAATTGTTTTTTCTTTTGGCCAAATACTGTACCAATAGGTTATTTTTGGTTGTACGACTATCTTTATTTTTTGTTGGTACGACTATCTTTATTTTTTTTTTTTCAAAAATGTTTTCTCTCCGGTTGATGTTTGGTAGTATATTTTTACAATCAAACTATTTGCTGTTTTTTTCTCACCGCGAGGATTTACCAACACGCTTGGTATATATATATATATATATAATATATATATATATATATATATATATACGGTAACTACAAACAGAACTCAAATAATTTTATTTAATCTTATCAATGTCTATAACATTTCAAGAAACTTGGACTTAAACTTCAGTCTTTGTAGAATCATTCCTCAACATTTCAGCTAACCACCAAGTTGACTGTATATTCTGAAAGAAAAAAAATAAATAAAAATTAACAGTTTTATTGCAAAATTTGTGGGTTCTGTTTTTTTTGTCACCCTATATATATATATATATATATATATATATATATATATATACGTTCCTCTATCTATATATCTTTATAATACTTTGTTCCTTCCAGTGAAATCTTTGCTTTTAACCCTACACTTACCGTAGGGAAATAAAAGAGGAACTCAGTTCATTAAAAAATACTCATTATAGAAATCCTTTTACTTTTTCAGTGAGCAAATGAAACCAGAACGTTGAAATGAAAAAGAACCGACCGGCGCTTTCATTCAACCATTTTTTTTAATTAAAGAGGCAGGAGCGTTCATTAGATCCGCCATCCGGGTAACTGTGAAGTTTTGTGTAACTCTGTGGTAGATTTTCTGAGGAGTTTCAATATCTTTCTCGTTAGCAAGATCCCGCTGGTTCGGCAAGAAGAAAAATACGAGACCGACGATCATCGTCTTTCGAAAATTCTCTTTTCTCTGTCTCTCTCTCTGTCGCTCTCTCTGTCTGTCTGTCTCTTTCTTTGTTATTTTCAATTCTGACGCCTTCGAGATGTTCTCCTTTGCAATTCTGAAATTGAAATACTGTCGAGACTGACAGCGTTAATAAATGAGTTTTGAGGGATGGTTTCGGCAACATCATATGACCTCTTCCTCGATTTACAAACGAATATACTATTCGCAAAAGAAGTTACCCGGGTATGACACTATGCATTTGTTGGTGAGGTTCCAATTCTGGAGATCTGAGGAATGTTAAGTTTTTAAGGGCCATTATTTGGCCTTAAAGCAGAAGCGCCCATCCAGCTCATGGTTCCGCCGCGGGTGAGTTGCAAAACCCTGAGAGACATCCTCTCTCATAGGGTGCCTACTCGCATCTGACTATCTCACGCCACATCGCGTCTACTGGAATGTCAGGCGGAATGTCACCGCTGTCATTCATCGGTCTGGGTAACTTAGTGATCTATAAAAAAAATCCCCCATCATTCTAAATCTAACGGACCCTAATTCAAATATTCTAACTACAGGTACGCACATAAATCATAAGCTACTTATGAAATTATTTAATAGCTTCTAAGTTCATATTAATGGGTCATATTGATTCGTTTAAAAATTATACAAATACTTGAAGCCATATAACTGTGTGCAAACAAATTGCGGTTAAATGGAACTAAATTCCACCATCGTATGCCACCCTGCTGAAAGAAAAAAAACCCCCAAAACTCAGGGAATTTAATGACATTTTCAGTGTTGATATATTAATGAATAAATATAATGCACCAGTTATTTTATTTAAAAACTTCTACATTTTTTCAGGTCAGTTAAGTTTGAACCACGTATCTTTGAGAATCTGTGTTACACCTCAAAGTCAACGAATCAATCTTTGAAACAATATCATTTGACCCTTTTCTTTTTCACTTTTACAATAAAAAGCAATGTTTAAGTTATTTCTGAGCATTTAAATACTCTTTTTGAAGAACCCTACCCACTGTGAGTTTTTCTGGTCTTGTTAGCGTTTTTTCTTTGTCCATTGAGCAATATCCCTTTAACCGGTTTCTTATAAATGGTGTGGCTTTTGACAAATATGCCACCTTGGAGAATGCGAGGAATTTTGAAACGTGGACATTTCTCCGCATAAATTATTGAGTGTTTATGATTTAACCAGCAAAGCCCTGATAGAATGGTCTTAATGACACCTCAAGCTTAAACCGGAAATTTGTGGAAAGAACGAAAGAAAGAAAGAGAGAAAGCACAGGGGAAAAGTAAAGAGAGGGGTGAGTGGGCGGAAGCGAAAACGTTGATCTGTTTAAATCGAACATAATGAAAAAATAAAAAGAAGGAAAGAAAATAGTGTGTGTGTGTGTGTGTGTGTGTGTGTGTGTGTGAGAGAGAGAGAGAGAGAGAGAGAGAGGAGAGAGAGAGAGATAGTTAATCAAGATATTCTACTTTTTACATATTGAAATATGAGAGTACGTAAATAAACAATATGTTTATTTGATATGGCTTTTAGCCGACAATTTTTGGAGGATATTTGCTTAATTGAAGTCATACCTAATTTTTGAAAATTGATTAGTTAATAATTAATGAATTTTTGGCGGGCATATATGTTCAAATGTAAGGCTTAACAAATCGAGAAAATGTCAATCCCTGAATGTACATTTCGACCTATTAGGTCTCATCAGCAAGGTTATAGATATGGAAGACTGCTCTGTGTGTGACTCGAAACGTCGACTGCCAAGCTGACAGGCGGAGATTCTAACCACTACACCAGCTGGCCTATCCCAGATTCTTCGTTCGTTTTGAACTTATTTATATTCCACTTTTTATTGACTTGCTACACGACAGTATGAGGTTAAGTAAACAAACAAATGTGTTTATCTTTTATATGGCTTTAAGCCGACAATTATTGAAATATGTATCAGCAGCTCTTAAGTAAACATATGAAACGTTGTAATAATTAGATTATCATACTGTGGTATATCCACAGGTCCTGCTAGTCAATGAATTAATCTTTGAAATAATGCATCATTTGAGGCTTTCTTGGTTAAACCAAAAACTTTTTTTTTTTTTTTTCTCTTTAAGGAATTTAAAATTTTAAAAAAGTTTACATTTTTTCAGAGCATTTAAATACTGTTGTTGAAGAACCCCACGCACTGTGTGTTTTTCTATTCTTGTTAGCGTTTTTCCTTGTCCATCGAGCAAAGTCAATGTAACCAGTTTCTTATAAATGGTTTTGGTTTTTGACAAATAGGCCACCTTGAAGAATCCGATGAATTTTGAAACGTGGACATTTCTCCGCATAAATCATTGTGAATTGATTGTTCAATCCGCAAAGCCCAGATAAAATATGTTTTATTGACACTTCAAGTTTAAACCGGAAATTTGTTGAAAGTGGTCCACATCCTGGGGGAAGAGAGTTCAATAAAGGAAAGTCTCGGAAAATATTGAAAGCGGAAAGGCAGCAATAAAACAAAATCGGTGTTTGGCAGTGCGAGAATTACAAGACCTGGAAATTTCATGGAATGTCCGGAAAGGATTCTGACATTTCGAATATCTCGGCTGATCATTTGTCACCTTTCGTAAATTGGTTTTAGGAATTGGCATCACACCCACAGAACAGTATTAAAAAAATCCCGGGTTTATAGTTAATTATAATTACACAATACAAACTATCTCCCGGAGAAAAAATAAAGAAAAAAAAACCCAAATCATATGCACCTCCTGAAAATAATAAGTTGATACTATTAAAATGACTAAAAAAAACATCAAAAACAAACAAAAAAACACTGCAAGACTTGCTTAAGTTGAATAACCTTTATTTAAAAAACATTATTATATATACTAGTACAAAATAAAAAACGTCCCCCGGGCGATGTAAAAATAGATTTTTGAAACATATGGGTGTGAGTAAAAAATTCAATGTCAGCGAGTTTGTACCCTAAGTAAGTAAACTCATCAAATACATTAAAGGATTAAAAAATAAAACAATTTAAAATGTAAACTTTAAATATGTATTAAAATTAAACAAACTATATATATATATATAATACCAGTCAAGTATTTATTAAAACTTGTTTTAAAAAAACAATGCGGACTGTCTAAGGTTGCATGTTCAAATTTTGAGTGTATTTATTCTATGTTATGACGATTTTGGGTAATGTGACGTAAGCAGTGACGTAATTTTTTTTACAGACAAAAACCGGAAGCGAATCTCCATTATTATTAATATATATATATATATATATATATATATATATACACACACACACACACACACACACACGTACTTAAAATAAAAACAAATAAATAAAGAAATAAAATAAAATAAACATACATACACACACACGCGTGCGCGCCCACACATATATATATATATGGGCATAATTTTTCCTTAATGCATACAATGTTGAATAAGGCAGACATTTCATGTCTGACAAGTTTCTTTTCGATCTTTTTTAGTTTTTTGGCCAATTTTTTTAACATCAGGGTGGAGTCTGTTGATAAATCCACCAAAGTTTTCGTCCCTAGTAATTTCAGCACTCCGAAGTGCTCTCATCGGGGATAGATGTAATTGATTGGGTTCCTGGTTCTTTTTAAACACTGAAGGTGATTAAACAACCGAGAGCCAGTGGGAATAAGTAGGAGACGGAATTCACAGAAATTATATATATATATATATATATATATATATATATATATATAATATATAATGAATAGTGAATGAAAAAATGAGAAAAGTATTTGCATGGAAAGGTGCTCAATGCTAATAAAGCAGAGCAGTTTTATAATTAATGTTGATATTATGATTTCACACTCATAACTTCAAGTTTCTTGGTAGTCCAATCATCAGATGAGAAGTGGTTGAGATGTAAAAAACCAGTCGTGAAATGGTAAAAATCAAATTTTGTAGCGTTTATATGCAGCGTTTTTCACGCGATTGGAAATGCAAAGCTAAAAATTGTTTTTTTAAACTGTGGCTTGTTTAACGTTTATGTGACGTGGATTGTATTC
>CM042159.1:21000172-21022672 GCA_023376005.1 Doryteuthis pealeii | reverse complement strand
AAAGGTCTTAGTGTCCTGGTTATGACGTTAAACTGCATCAAGTGGTGTAGTTCCAATCCTAGAGCCCTGGGGAGTGTGGAGTTCTTCTTTATCGCATTTACTTCCAGGTCCATTCTGATCCGGTGTGGGAGCACCCGTTAGATAAAAAAAAGTGTTAAAATTGTGTCAAAATGTTTTTTGAAAAATGAATTTGAATACATTTCATATTTACAAAGTGGGTAGTACTAAAGGTACTCTTGAACTATGTCTTGAACTTTCCCTTTTGATTTATTGGACCATATGAACTTTAGGCACCTCTTTTTGATCTCGATTCAGAAGGACATGTTTGTCATTTACACCATCAATATCCGGTTGTTTGTTAACAGACGATTTTTAGAGTTTTTAAAAATGATAAAACTAACCCCTAACTCTACCCTAGTCCATAACCGTAACCCCTAACCCTAATCCCCAACAAACAACCGGATATTGACGGTGTAAATGAAAAACATGTCTTTCTGAATCGAGATCAAAAAGGGGTGCCTAAAGGTCATATGGTCCGATTTATTTTTAGTTGCGTACCCTTGGAGTGAGGTTAACTGATTTGTGTACCCAAAGTTTATAGCTTGCAATAGTTTTTCAACCTACTTTTCATAATTTTCATCAGTTTTCATGCTTTTTCTACATTAAAAAAATTTTTTTTTTTATCATGAATTTGTTTGCTTTGAATTTTTGCGTTACGCTCTCCTTTCGGAATAATGTGTCAAATAAATGGAGTGATGATGTGTTGATAGTAGAAATATTTGCATATTTATCTCTGGACCGGTACTACATTTGGAGAGACTGGAATCCTGGTTGCTAGGCTGCTGTTCAGTTGACTGGCAATTCTATGATGTTTGGGGTCTGGAAACCAACTTGGGGGGCTGAGGGATTTTTTTGGCCTTGTGCCATTTAAAGTTTTAGTAATAACTCGAGGACACTTCTTTTTCTCACGAGAATTTGATTCCCCCCCCCCAAAGTCACAAAGTGCCGAGAACAAGAGTCCATGTCTTACCCTCTCAGCACATAATTCCAAACTCAATTCAACATTCTCACCTTTCACTCTCCTCTCTCACACTTCGCTTCATCTTATTATTCGGCCAATTAAACAATGGCATGTGGCTTGATGATTCATCATTAAACCATTTCCATTCTCATCTAACACGTAATCCTTGTGTTGAGAAAAAAATAAAATTTAAGTTAAAAAAAAGTCTGTTGAGGGGGGTCGAAAAGTCGAGTCCAACGCTTACTGATAGACTAATCTTTCCTTTCCTTTTACTTCTCTATTTCTTGTCTCGTCGCAGTCTATTCCTACTTGTTGTTGTTGTTGTTGTTGTTGTTGTTGTTCTTCTTCTTCTTCTTCTTCCAAATTTGAATACCCAACAAGAATGAATAAAAATGAAACGCCTTCAGCATAAAATAAGCCAACTAGTGTTGTCAGGCCGTAAAAAAACCCCAACAAACCAACCAACAAATATTACACCGCATTACAAAATGAATAGGCTACCCTAACTGTTTCATTCACTACTTTACTATGATCTGCTATTGGCTACAAAATATCATTTTTTTCCTTCTCATCATATTTGTCTTTACGGAGAATTCTCTTCGGTCTTCTCTTCATATTTATTTTCCTTTCTCTCTTCCTTGATCGCCCCCCTTTCCGTTACTTTCCATATTTTTCCTTCTTTGTTTATATATATGTTTTTCTTCAGTATTCAACTATCCTATGTCATTTGTTCCTTTATATATGTTTTATCCTCCGGGGCGTTCTTGGTATTCTACTATCTCTATGCTTTTTTAATACCCAGTCTGGTAGGATAAGTACTTGGTGGTGTCAGGAGTGGCAGTACCGCCTTAGTCACTGAAACTGTCTTACCACCCCTGGGTGGCTGATGAAGATGACGGTGTGTCGCACGTGCTCTTCATACATTGTATAGAAAATTGTCGATATTTAGAGTCAATGCTATCGATTATTAAACACGGGGGCAATGGCTATTAGATCAATAGCCAGCCATTTCCCTTCAGAAAATGCTTTTCTTCCTACAGCGTTTGTAATCCATCCGAGATACGATCATAAAAACAAGCGTCCCTTGACGTGTATGCGCATGTCCAACGAGGGAAACCATTCTATGTCCAGACGGAATTTGACCGCTTGAGGGCACTACAGTCGCTCTGGTGATTTGGATGAATGAAAGTAGAAGTCCATTTCTTCGAGGCATTGGTTGCTTTAAAGTTAAATCTTTAGACTTTCATGAAAGCTGTTTCAGAAATCGTCCGACTAATCTTGCAGTAATGCGAAATATGACAGAAATATAACCAGCTTCATAGAAATGGTCTCCGTGTGTAAATAGGTAGATGGGATCAGATTGAGATGGATAGATTGATAAGAACACACTGAGGTAGATATGCATAAACTGAGATTGGTATGAATAAACTAAGGTAGGTATGAATATAATGAGCTAGAAAGTTAACTAACAAAGTAACAAACTAACTAAATAACTAACTAGCGAGCTAACTAACTCAATAGATAGATAGGTAAATAGATAGATAGATAGATAACCATTTACTAAACTTAGTTTGGTACCGAACAAGAAGTACTGGGCAACGAGTGAGAATCCAATTCATTAGTATGCTATTTTTGCTTTGCATATATATATATATATATATATATATATATATATATATATATATATATATATATATATATATAACTTTCAAAGAAAGAAAAACTTTACAAACCGTCATCCCGTTATATTTTTTTAATTTCAACCAGAAACTCAAAAAATGAGTTCTAGCCTCATCAGACAGGCTTTACAAAATTCAGGGTTCCAAAAATCCACCCCCCAAAAAAACAAAACAAAAAACCCCAAAAAACACCCCCCCAAAAAAAAACCCAGAAGAAATTATATCACCAGAAAAATCTTGTCATTGTTCACACACACACACACACACACACACACACACACACACACACACACACACAACTTATGACAACGATAACAAATTTAAATTCTAGGCCATGTCAAAAAAAGATACAATGTATACCTTAACTTCCTGTTTTGAACGAATTCTTCCCAAACGAATGAATAAAGAAATAAATATTTTTTATTGTCTAGACGTTTTTTAAAAATCTTACACACACACACACACACACACACACACACACACACATACACATATATACACACACATATGTATATATATATATATGATCATGATATATATATATATATATATATATATATATATATATATGATCAGACTAAAAACATGACATTAACGCCAAATCAGCTTCCTTACTTCCTAAACCGGAAGTTGACAGCAAACAACAAGTAATATAAATATCTCTCCATTCCTGTATCATTTACATTATTGATTCGAAGAGTAATTCAAGTGCATTTCTTAAATATTAATCTATTTAAACATTTAGCTTCAGCATTCATTCATACTTAGAAAAAAGTATTCTAATTTTTCATTTGCTTAAGGTGGTGTAATGGTTAACAAGTTAGTTTCGCAAATAACTACCTATAAGTGGTACTGAAAAGATAGAACACACTAACTGACAGCAAATAAGTGAAGCATACGCGAAACTCTTATAATAAAAAAACGACTAACATTATATATACTAGCAAATGTATGCACCCTCCGCCGGGTGCAAGTATTTAAGTTTTAATATAATAAAATATCATATTAAATTAGAAAGGCTAATGAAACTGAATAAGAATGTAGATAAAAAGATTTGGAACAGAGGGGGTATGATTGAAAAATAGAACAACTTTTAAACTATTCCATCATTTTCCCTTACTCCCGTCTTTCATTGTTAAATTTTCCTAATTTAACTGTTTAGTTAAAATAGGAAGTAAAGAATAATATTAGTTATTTCTTCTTGTTAAGGGATTTCTTTTAAGATTTATTGAAGAGATTTTTGCTCATATTCATTGATGAAAGCAAACAATTAGAAATTAATTATACTAAGCATATATTTATAAAATCAAATTTTTAATATCAATATGCAAATTAGCCTTCCCATTCATACTGTAAACCGCTATTTTGTTGTATATATAAATACAATTGTATGTTATTAGTATGTAGATATGGTCAACAGTATAAGTAATATAAGACAATTTTATTAATAACTGAGGTATAAATAAAAATAAAATCATGGTAAATGTGACGTCAATAACTAAGGGAATTGTGACTTGAGTAGTGATTTAGTTTCAGCTTCAGACAGAAAAACACACAATCTACATTATAATAAGATATATATATATATATATATATATTATGAGATTATGTGCTTAATTGAAGTCATACCTAATTAGTAAATTAATTAGTTATAATTAAATGAATTAGGCGTGCATATCGGTTTAAATGTATGGCGTAAAAAGATCGAGAAAAAGTCAATCTCTGTATGTACATTTCAGCCTACATGATGAGGCCTAATAGGCTGAAATGTACATACATAGATTGACTTTTTCTCGATTTGATACGCCGTACATTTAAACCGACGTGCACGCCTAATTCATTTAATTATAACTAATTAATTTACAAATTAGGTATGATTTCAATTAAGCACATAATCTCCTCAAAATTGTCGGCTATCGCCATCTCAAACAGATTGTTTATCTACTTCACATATATATATATATATATATATATATATATATATATATATATAGAGAGAGAGAGAGAGAGAGAGAGAGAGAGTGTGTGTGTGTGTGTGAGAGAGAGAGAGAGAGAGAGAGAGAGAGAGAGAGAGAGAGAGAGAGAGAGAGGGAGAGAAATAACAGTCTGAGATAGATACTCATTTACTAAGATTAGTTTGGCACAAGATGAAAATAATGAGACAACCAGTGAGAATCAAACTCACTGGTGATAGTCTGTTTAATGTGCTAAATATTACACTACGTTAGTCAGATAGATAGATATATAGGTATGTAGATACATATGAACAGACAAGGATAGATATGTAAATATAAATAAACAGTCTAACATAGATAGATAGATAGATATGAACAAACTAACATAGAAATGAATATAAAAATACAGATAGATAGATAGGTAGATAGATAGATAAATCGATATGAACAAACTGAGGTAGATTTGAATAGAATATATATATATATATATATATATATATATATATATATATATATGATAGATATAAACACACTAAAATAGATATAGATAGAAATTGAAGAATTTATCAGCAAGATGAGTTTGCTAGGCAGCCAAGTCATTTAGGAATCCGAGTTTAACAACAAACAATTTCCCATGTGGAAGACATTCCATAAAAAAACGGACTAAAAAAAGACTAACTTGTTAAACTAACCATTGTTTTACGGCGAAGTAGAAAAACATATTTAAAAACTTTAAAAGGATTATATCCGAAAAAGCACAGCTGCTGCGTTTGAATAAAAAGAAATACAAAAAAAAAAAAAAAGAAATACAAAAAAGTAATTACAAAGGAAATACAGAAAAAGAAATGAAAAAAAAGAAAAAAAAAAAGAAATACAAAATAAAAAGAATTATTACAAAAGGAAATACAGAAAAAGAAATGAAAAAAAAAAAAAAAAAGAAATACAAAATAAAAAAGAATTATTACAAAAGAAATGAAAAAGAAATGATAAAAAAAGAAATGCAACAAAGGAAATATAAAAAAAGAAATGAAAAAATACAAATAAGAAATACAAAATAAGAAATACAAAAACAATATAAAAAAGAAATAAAAAAGAAATTCAAAAATGATAACAATAATCTATATATCGTGTTCTTTATTTGTACGACCATTATCATCTTGCAACCCCCTCTAGTTAAAAATGAGACAGTTCAAATCGTCCAAGATGAAATGATAACAATAATCTATATATCGTGTTCTTTATTTGTACGACCATTATCATCTTGCAACCCCCTCTAGTTAAAAATGAGACAGTTCAAATCGTCCAAGATGAAATGATAATAATAATCTATATATCGTGTTCTTTATTTGTACGACCATTATCATCTTGCAACACCCTCTAATTAAAAATGAGACAGTTCAAATCGTCCAAGATGAAATGTGAGCATGTAAATTCTGATTATCTGGGTTTGCTTATCCACCGAATTCTTATATATGTAGAGTGTATGGTGACAGATATGAGACCATTAACCATGTATAAAGCGAATATAGCAAACTAGCACAACGAGAATCCAAAGCTAGGTAGGACTGAGTTGGAAAGGTGATCCACTGAGAATTATGCAAAAAACTAAATTTTGAAGATGGTATATGCATAAACCAGAATCTGTTCTTGAGAATAAAATTCTCTGAGACTTTGTTATTAAGACAGATTACCTTATTGCAGCCTAAAGACCAGACCTAGTAATTAGCAACAAAAAAAAAAGAAGAAAAAGAGAACTTGTCAACTGGTAGATTTTGCAGTTCCAGCAGATCACAGTGTGAAGATGGAGGAAAAAGAAAAGACAGAAAAATACCTAGACCTTGCCAGAGAATTGAAAAAAATCTATGGAATATGAAGGTAAAAGTGAGACCAATTGTAGTTGGTACACTAGGAACGGTCTCAAAAAGTTTGAAAAAAAAAACTGGAGGAAATGGAAATCAGAGGAAGAATTAAGATCATCCAGACAACAACATTGCTGAAATCAGCTAGAATACTCAGAAGAGTCCTGGAGACCTGGGGAGACTTGTCACTCAGACACCAGCGCAAGACCATCAGCTAACACTGGTGTGAAAACTCACATAATAAACTACGGCTTGCTAAAATCAACTAGAATACTTAGTCCTGGAGATCTGAGGAGATTTGCTGTCACTCAGCCTCTAGCAAACCAATGCCTAAGGCGGGTGTGAAAAAATCGTATGGATAATAATAATAATAATAATAATAATAATAATAATAATAAATTCCCTGGGACTTTGAAATAAAAACGGATCACCTTATCCCAGCAAGAAGACCAGACCTAGTGTTGATAAACAAAAAAGAAAGAACTTGTCAACTGGTGGATTTTGCAGTGCCAGCAGATCACAGGGTGAAGCTAAAGGACAATGAAAAAATAGACAAATATCTGGACCTTGCCAGAGAACTGTAAAAGTTATGGAATATGAAAGTGAAGGTGATACCAATTGTAGTTGGTGCACTTGGAACAGTCCCAAAAGGATTAGAAAAGGGTCTGGAATGTTTGGAAATCAGAGGAAGGGTTGAAACCTGGAGACCTGAGGAGACTTGCTGTCACTCAGACTCCAGTGAAAGACCATCAGCTAATGCTGATGTGAAAACTCAAAAGGAGCAAATAATAATAATATAGGCACAACACGGTTGGAAAGTTAATACACTGGGGAATGTGCAAGAAATTCAATTTTCACCATAAAACTGAATTGTATATGCACAAGCCTGAACCTGTCCTAGAGAATGAGATGCAATTCTGTGGGACTTCGATGTACAAACGGATCACCTAATCTCGGCCTGAAGACTGGACCTAGTATTGATCGACAAGAAGAAGAGAACTTGTCATCTCGTGGATTTTGCCATCCCGGCCGACCACCGTGTGAAAATGAAAGAGAGCGAAAAGAGAGATAAATACTTAGATCTTGCCAGAGAACTGAGAATACTGTGGAACATGAAGGTGAAGGTCGTACCAATTGTAATTGGTGCCCTTGGAACGGTCTTCAAAGCACTGGAAAACAAATTTGGGTGAATAGAAAATCAGAGGAAGAATCGAGACCATCCAAACTACAGTACTGTTGGGATCGGCTAGAATACTCAGTTCTGGAGACCTGGGGAGACTTGCTGTCACTCAGCCTCCAGTGAAGCACCGGCTATGGCAGCAGTGAAAAACTCGATAATAATAATACTAGCCGAAGGTGGCGTCGAAGTCAGATTTTGTATCATCTAATCTCCAATCCTTTCGTATTTTCTGCCTGTTTTCCTTACAAAAAAAAAAAAAAAAAAAAAAAAAATACCCCATCCCCCAAAAAAACCTTTGTATTAACTTCTTTGCTGGTTGGCGATAATGTTATTTTTGAATTGCTTGCCAAAGAGTTTACTAAAGCATTTGTATAAGATTATTTTCTTTTCTTTTTTAAAAAAAACTTTTATTTTTATTTATTTTTTTTAGTCGTGTTGCCTGGTTGGTAATTCAGATCTGGAGTTGACAATATATTCGCTTAAAAAAGAAAAAAAGAAAAAAAAAAAAGAAAAGAAAGAGACACTCCTCTACTTTGATTTCATTCAAATGAAAATCTGTCTGTTTTCTTTTCCCGCTTAAAAAAAGAATTGTATGTTTAATCAAGGGGATGCGACATACCGACTGTACCAGTGCCGCCATTGTCATCAGCAGAAACGTTTAGTGATGTCTACAAGTGATAGGTTTCTCTGGTGCATAATTTGTTTATTTCTATTTTTTATTTTTATTTTGTTTATTTTTTTTTTTGGTTTATTTTTGTTTATTCTTATTTTTATTTTTTGTTTATTTTTAAGTTGTGTTTCTTTTTTGTTTGTTTGTTTGTTTGCGATTTTCTGATTTAGCGCTGGATCTTTTGACATTGCAAATTTTATATTCATTTATTTATTCATTTATTTATTTATTGATGTTTTTGTTCGTAAGTTTCATTGGGGAGTCCCCTTGTATTGGCTCACATGCTGGACTGCGACATTGTAGTAAACGGATTCGAACTCCAATCGCACATTTACTTTTACTTTCAGACTAATACAGTGGGGACAGGTATGAACCCCCTCATGCCCGGGTTAAATAGTACCACTACTTGTCTGTTTGTTTGTTTGTTTGTTTTACGGCATATCAACCTCAGTGGGTCATTTAATGCCGATAAAGTTTTGAAATAAATCAATTCCTAATGGATAATACAATTTTTTCATAAATACATTTTTCTATTTAACCCATAGATGGGACCCTAACAGGTACTACCACTCCGGGTCAGAGTGGACCAGGGAGCAATGGTGATGAATGGGTGCTCCACATTCCCCAAACCTCCAGAACTGGAACCTCACCATCAGATAGAGTTTAATGTAATTCCCAGGACATGTAAACCCGCAGCCACCGCCTTCTAGCACCCATATAATAAAAACGGGTTGCCATAAGGGCAATAGTGTTGGGAAAATCATATAGATGCTAGGGCTTGACGTGACCAGCCGATTGATTGGAGGGGGCTTCTCCGACCGCCCGTCTAGCCCAATATTGGGCCAAAGTGGAGTATTGAGTACCACTACTGTTCTTCTAAAAGGACGGTTTTACCATTAAAAATGTTTGGTTGGATTTTACGGCATGTCAACCCATTGGTTCATTTTATGCCGAAGACGTTTTTGTTTTATTCATTCTTGATGGGTACTCAAATTTTTAAACATGTTTTTTAAACTCATTGTTTTTATCTAACTCATAGATGGGACCCTAATAGGTACTACCACTCCAGTTCAGAGTGGACCTTGAAGTAATGGTGATGGAGGGGTACTCCACATTCCCCAGAGTTTCAGAATTTGAACTTTAAAGATAAAGTTTAAGGTCATGCCCAGTACATCAAGACCTTCACCCACCACCTTCTAGCACGTATATGATGAAAAAGGAGCCGCATGGTCTAATGGTTAGAGTCGTAGGAAATGGACTCATCGACCCGAGTTCAATTCCTGGACGAAACTGTTTGCATTTCACATGGCGCTAATACCATTTGGAACGTTATGAATCCAATTCTCACTCCAGCAATGGGTAAATAGCACGACAGACTGGGCTCTTTATCCATGGCTAGGTAACGAGTCTAGGAATAGGAAAACTCTGAATTTAAACCTATTAAACCCCATTAAAGAAATTGACATTGTGTCGCATCCTGCTCGTGCGGAGGGGTTAGTAAATATATACATGATGAAAAAGGGTTGAGGTTTGCTATGAGGACAGTAGGGTTGGAACTATCATATAGGTGCTAGGGCTTGACGTGACCGGCCAATTGATCGGAGCTTTTATTAACAACAACCCAAGCCCAGGATTCAACCGCGCAGTGAGACAGACTTTTGCGTCCACTCACTCTGGATTTCTTGTCGCAACTAACTAAACTTCTCTCTCACGCCTCTACTGGCGCGGTTTTCGAGGGATCAAGTGGAATTTCACCAAATCAATTATAACCATAACGGTTAAAGTCATTTTTCACTCGACCCCCGTTATTTTGAATCTAACGAACTCTGATTTAAAATTTATCTAACTATACTACGTACATAATTCATATGCTACTTAAAAATTATGTCATCATCATCATGTCGTGCTAGCAGCACGGATATCCATGACGATCTCTCGCCACCCGTCCCTATCATTCATTGCTTCTGTGAGGTCTTCTATGCAGTATCCAGTATCCGCACAGAGCTGGTCTATGTACGTCTTTGCTGGACGGCCTACTCTGGCGTGCCCATGTGATGACTTCCACAGAAGAAAGTCATCCCTGCTTCTCCAGCACTGCCCAGCGTATCTTGCTCGCCTCACACGGATGTTTTTTGTGATATGGGCCAGATGGTCGTACAGCTGTTTTCTCGTGGGGTGTTGCTTCTATGTCTTGTTTAAGATTGCGCGCAGCATTATTGTGCAGCTCCCATCTAGCTTCTCTAGGCGCTTCGTTAGGGTCCAGGTAGTGCAGCCGTACAGTAGCACTGATACAACTACGGCTTGGAAGAATTTTCGGTTTTATTACTGGGGTTATTTAGGGTGCTTATTAGAGACTTGATCCAAATAGTTCCTATTCAATAGGAATACTTGATTCTATATAACTGTAAATTGTTTCTATAAAGAATAGTAACTTGTTAGGAAGGCTAGAAGTATAGGGCCCTCAGTGATTATTGAACTCACTAACAAGAGTCTGCGAATCAAGCTCGTTAACCATTACACTAAATGAGGTGATCTCCAAAACTAAAGATTTGGTATTTCCAATGCATTTTTATAGTAAAAATCATTTCAAATGCATTTCTATAGTAAATATAATTTCCAATGCATTTTTATAGTAAAAACAATTTCCAATGCATTTTTATAGTAAAAATCATTTCAAATGCATTTCTATAGTAAATATAATTTCCAATGCATTTTTATAGTAAAAATAATTTCAAATGCATTTTTATAGTAAAAATAATTTCAAATGCATTTCTATAGTAAAAATCATTTACAATGCATTTTTATAGTAAAAATAATTTCAAATGTATTTCTATTGTAAAAATCTTTTCCAATGCATTTTTATAGTAAACATAATTTGAAATGCATTTTTATAGCAAAAATCATTTCCAAGAATTTTTATAGTAAAAATCATTTCAAATGCATTTCTATAGTAAAAATCATTTCCAATGCATTTTTATAGTAAAATCATTGTTTTCATTGATTTTTCTAATTTGTATAAGGCCACAAGTATGGGGCATCCAGTGGGAAGAAAAATCACTATTCACTAGCAATAGATATGCGAGGCAAGCTATATTTTAGTGACATCACTATATTTTAGTGACATCCCTTTACCCAACCCATTGATTAAAGGTAGGATGTGACACAAAAAATGGGGAATCCAGCGAGGATTGAACTCACTATTCAGTCGTAATGGATCAGTGAAACTAGCTTGCTAACCATGACTCCATGAGGGGACACCGGTGAGAGTTACAAAATGAAAGTTTTTAGTCCCAAATTGGATTGGAATTTGCAACAGAAGTGTCAGCCAATCTGAGACAGGCAATTACTAAATTGAACATTCTAGAATCGTCAGGCAAATTCCACGATTTCTGATTGGTTGATCGATATAAAAACGCAATATGAAAGATCCTGTTCTTTAGGATTGATAGATAAAAAAAAACAACAACACAAAAACAATCAAAAGCATTTGAGAACAATTATGAGTATCAGACAATTTTTTGTTTGTTTTTCGTTTTGTTTTTTGTTTGATTTTTTTCTCTTGTATTTCACAGGAAATTCTAACTTCTCACCATCAGATAGAGTTTAGTCTTCTTCTCAGAACACTAAATTAATAGAAATCATTTTTACTAGTAGGATCTGTGGATATACCAAAGTATGATAATCTGATTATTACAACATTTGATATGTTTACTTAAGAGCTATTGCGAAATAGTTCGATGCTAGCAGGAGCTGTGGATATACCACAGTATGATAATTTGATTATTACAATATTTGATATGTTTACTTAAGAGCTATTGCGAAATAGTTCGATGCTAGCAGGAGCTGTGGATATACCACAGTATGATAATCTGATTATTACAACATTTGATATGTTTACTTAAGAGCTATTGCCACTATAATCCTGATCTTAGGCATTACGGGCCATCATACACGGCCATCAAGTGGACACATTAGGGAGAGGGACACAGTCATCTTATTCTAAGCCCCAGGTACCCTTAAAAGTAATAGATGATTTTGGAAATTTTCACATCATTTCGCTCTTCAATGGGAAAGTATCGAAACTAGGCACATGAAAAATTAAAAAAAGAAGGGATTTCCTACTGTTAAAAACTAGTCTTCGGCATGAAATACTCAATGGGTTGACATGCCGTAAAACCCAACCAACCAACCAGCCAACCAACCAACCTAAAAATTCATTTTCGTCTATATTCCAGAAATTGAATATATTTCATTGCATTAAAACTTAAAAACTTACACCCAGAGGGTGCATATTCTTGCTAGTTTTAATAAATGACTATTGATCTTAAGAACTTGTATTAAAAATGATTTTTCGTCTATGTTCCAGAAAAGTAAATACTTAATATATATATATATATATATGTATATATATATATATTCTTGTCGGACGAGTTTTTGGTTGATCCTTTCTAATTTTCGGGCCATCTTTTCGGTGTCGGGGTGTAACTGGTGTAACAGTCCATCAAAGGTTCCGATACGAGCGCTTTCGGTAATACAGTGTGCCATCACCAGGTAGGAAACGATGGTATGGTTTCGTGTCTCGTTTTTAAGGAGAACGAGTAAAAACGAGACATGAAACCATAACATCGTTTCCTACCTGATGATGGCAAACTGTATTGCCGAAAGGGCTCGTATCGGAACCTTTGGTGGACTGTTACACTAGTTCCACCCCGACACCAAAAAGATGAAGGGATCAAGCAAAAACTCGTCCGACAAGAATTGTCTGTTCAGTTCAACAAAACTTGTATAAAAGAAAAAATGCTGCCAAAATACACATATATATATATATATATACTTTTCTGCAATTGAGTGGCCATTGTTTTTTGTTGTAATAATGAGATGCTTAATAGCAAAGTATTCGCTCGAATTATGTGAGAATTATGAAGAAATAAAATATTTGATCAATTCTTTAGTAAATAAAATGGAGACAGCCAAAAGAAAGCCGAGTAATTCTAATATGAGAAATTGCTGTTGTTGATTTTAATGGCTTCCTTCGTTTCGCGTTTTTTTTTCCGATGGACATTAATGCAGCTGTGACGAGGTATCGGTTTCATATTGGAACGTCAACAGATTTGATTTGCGAAGAAGATTATTTGAATGAGATCCATTGCTTAGCAAAGCACAATAAATCCGAAAGACAAAAGACAACGGCAAAGTCTACCAGGAAGTTAGACACATATTGTTAAGAGTTAAGTTACGATCAACAGTTGTGGGTTGTTGAACAGTCTGGTTTTCACAGTAATAGTATTTACCTTTTAACCATAATTAATTTTAACTCATACCAGACGAGAAGAAAATTGCTAATGAGTTAGATCATCAGTAGGTACTACAAATACTCACACACATACAGAAACTATAGAAGTTTATATATATACAAAGCGTCCTCACATCCAACCCTACCCTCTTTCCTTTGCTTTCGCCTCAAATCTTATCACTCAGTAGCCCCACATCTACCCGCCCCAAAATTACCCTTTCAGAATAAAAGCAGTCTGCAGAACCCATTTTGGCTTAAGAATAAATTTGACAAAGCTTCGTAAAATATCGAGGCAAAATATAATTTGAATTTAGTTGTTGTGTTGTTTATCCGCATTTTCCTCCATTTTCAACTATATTTTGTACTCCTCGTATATACAAAAATAGATAGATAGACCAATTTTTATTCTAAATAAGTTTACCTAGCTTAATAGAAATGATTTTGAAAAATAAACTGCCACTGTGGCTATTTCAAAGATTGTAAGATTTGATTTGATTTGTTCTTGTTTTACGGCATATCAACCTCAATGGGTCATTTAATGCCGACTACGTTTTTGAAATGAATTGGTGATAATGTTTAATTTTCTAAAGTTTTTTTTTGACATATTTTTTGTGAATGAAACTTTTAGATGATTTTTTTAAAACATATATTTTTGTGTTTTCATTTTTTGGAAGATTTTTAGATTTTGTTGTAGATGTGTAAACTTTTAGATGATTTTTAAAACATATATTTTGTGTTTCATTTTTTTGGAAGATTTTTAGATTTTGTTGTAGATGTGTGCTTCTTTTATGTATCCGAGTAGTTTTTCTGGGTTTATTTGGTAGAATATCTGTTTTAGATTTGTTGTTTAGTAGTATTTTTTTCGTATTTGTTTTAGGTTGCTACATTCTGTTAAAATGTGTTTGATTGTGTAGGGTTTTTGGCATGGTATGCAATATGGGACTGCTTCTTTTTTGAGGAGGTATGAATGGGTAATGTATGAGTGTCCTATTCTTAGTCTGGATAATATTACTTCTTCTTTTCTGGATATTTTGGTTTGATTTATTTGAAGTTTTCCTATTTGTGGCATTATTTCATGTAAGATCAAAAGAATTATTAGAAAGCTTAAAAAAGTATAAAAACTTGAAAATATTAAGGATTCTGTTTTGATTAATGAAATCTGATTGAATATTTGAATATTGGAAATGGATAAAACTGCTGTCCTATAAAAAAACTTATCCCCAAAAAGCTGACCTTTACCTCCCATACTAACCAAGGCTCACCCTCTTTCCCTACCTTCCTACACCTTCCCCTCTAATTCTGTGAATCAAAATTCTCTTCAAGTCAACCAAAGAACTTTAACCTAATTTCCCACCTACCATGCTTCTCCTCCTTTGCACTTAACCACTTTCCCTACCTCTTACATTTACCAAACGTCCTCTTACCCACTTTCCTTGTCCTGTGTCCTTTTTCTCATACCTAGTGGACCAAAATCGCCAATAACCTCCCCTAGCCCACTAATGAATGACTACCCATCCCTTTCACCCTACTCACCCATCTTTTAACTTCTTCCCCTTTACTTCAACGGATCCAATTTCTCTCCAAGCTAACCAAAGATTGTTGACCTAATTTCTCTCCTATTATGCTTCTCTTCCGTTGCTCTTAACCACCTTACTCATCTCATCCAACTTACTCCTCTCTTTTGATCTTATCTCCCTCCCCACCCACCAAAGATTCCTTCTGACCAATCAAATCCTCACAAACGTTATCCCATCCACCTTTCATCCCTAAATTCACCCCACGCTCGCCCACTTTCTCTTCTATAAAACACATGTTTTGATGCATTAATGATCAAATAAACGACCGATGAAGCCGAGTTCACTGCACGGCGAAATATATCTCCAACATATACTTATCTGAGTTTTGTTCCTTTGTCCACATTTTTCCCTCTATTCTTTACTACATATATACATATATATATTTGTGATTATAAGGGGTTCTCGGTAGAGCGTTCGGCTAGAAACCACAAGGTTCCTAGTTCGATACCCGCCCTCGCCAACTCAGTGTATGAGTAGCACAGGGATCTGTGCGGTAAAATAAGGAGCTGGTGTAGGTGTGGCGCTCCAATTCAGACGCTAAAATAATCTCCTTGGTTGTAAAGGGGATAGACTCCCTCGCTGCATGGCTGATACCGACATTAGGCCACCCCGACGACTTTACTTTTACTATATATATATATATATATATATATATATATATATATATATAGACACACACATTATATATATATCAGATGAAGTTTCTGAAGCCAAGAAAGACGAAATATTAATTGAATTTAATTTTTTGTGTTCATTATTCACCTATCCAATACATTTCCTCACATTTTGTCGGATTTTTCTTTATCTTTTATATATATATATATATATATATATATATATATATATATATATATATATATTCTGATGTACAAATATTTCTACTTCCTTGTCGTTTATACGAGGTGTGGTAAAAAAATATTGAGACTGAATCTTTGATTATAAAAAAGGCAAAAATTCTAAATTCTAGTTTAAATAAACACGTGTGTGCACATGTTCAAGGCTAGGTAATTTATAAGATAAAATGATGATGTTGAAATTACGCAAGGCTTAGTAAATAAATTCCCATGAGAAATAAAAGAAGAAAAAAACAAAAAACAAAAACAAAATTAACAAAGAAAAGACATCATAGGAACTTTGTTTTAATATTGTTTTTTTTTGGTGAGTATGTGTATGTGTGTGTGTGTGTGTGTGTGTGGGGGGGGGGTTAAACTTTGGCTGAAACCCAAAGATTTAGTGAAGTTTTTATTTAAACATTTCGACCCTCATAGGATTCATCAATAATGATTGAAAAAGATATAACACCAAAAATCTCTGTGGTATTTTAGGACTGTTATGACGATTCTTGTCGCCATTTTAGTTCCCCTGTTGATATTTCAAACACACACACACACACACACACACATATATATATATATATATATATATACACTCATATATGTATATATATATTTAAAACAATACGGATTTACTCTGACGAAGGTCGCTATTTCTTTGTATACTAAACATTTCTGTAGTTTTTTCTATTATTGTTACTAGAAAATGTATGCACCCTCCGGGTGCAAGTATTTAAGTTTTAATGTAATACAATATTGTATTAAATTAGAAAAGGCTAATGAAACTAAATAAGAATGCAGATAAAAAGATTTGAAACAGGGGAGAGTATAATCGAAAAATAGAACAACTGAAATTCACTCTTCCATCACTCCGCCATTGCTAAGTTTTCCCAATTTAACTATTTAGTTAAAATAGGAAGTAAAGAATAAAATTACAGTTATTTCTTCTTGTTAATCGATTTCTTTTAAGATTTTTCCCCGAAATCTTTGCTCATATTCATTAAGATAAAACCAAACAATTAGAAATTAATAATACTAAGCATATATTTATTAAAATCAAATTTTAAAAATCAGTATGCAAATTAGCCTTCCCATTCATACTGTAAACCGCTATTTTGTTGTATATATAAATTCAATTGCATGTTATTAGTATATTGGTAAGGACAACAGTATTAATAATGTAAAACAATTTTACTAATAATTGAGGTTTATGTAAAAAAAAAAAGGAGAATGTGACGTAAATAACAAAGGGAATTGTAACTTGAGTAGTTACATAGTTTCAGTTACAGACATACAAACACACAATCTCCATTATAATAAGATTGTTTTTTTTATTTTGTATGTAAAATAATAATAAAAAAAGACTGTAACGATTCTTGTCGCCATTTTAGGCGTTTTAGTTCCACTGTTTGTATTGAATGTAATTTCAATGGATATTCCTTGTGGCATAAAATTTAATGTATTCATTGAAGTTGTTATAAGAGAGAAATAATGTAATGTCTGTAGATATTTCTTGTCACTCAATCTGTAGTATTCTTTGACAGAAAGACTCTAGTATCAGTTAATGCTTTTTCTGTTAATCTACTTTTAAGAGTAAAGATGAAAACATTTGAGGTCTATACTATTTAATCTAATGTTTCATATGGCTTAAGAAATTGACTACGTAAATATTTACCAACTCCTCCACATGAATATATATACACATATGTATACATATACTGTTTACTAACAAATATAGCGCCCATATCATTATCATCATCATGTCGCGCATGCAGCACGGGTATCCATGACAATCTCTCGCCAATCTTCCCTATCATTCATTGCACCTGGGAGCTCCTCCGCGGAGCAGCCAGCATCTTCGCATAAGAAATAAGAAATAGAAATTTATTAATCAATAGTAGTACAAATTATTTAAAAAAAATATAAATAAAAGAAAAACTTTATTGCATGCCTTGTCCTTCTCACTTGGGTAGTTTGTGAGATGGGGGCAGGTGACCGTACAGCTGTTTCCTTGTGGGGTGCTGCTTCCATGACTTGTTCAAGACTGCACGCAGCATTCAGGTGCAGCTCCCATCTAGCTTATTCTCAAGACGCTTCGTTAGGGTCCAGGTGGTGCAGCCATATAGCAGCACCGACACAACCACAGCCTGGAAGAACTGTCGCTTCAGTTTGTCAGGGAGATCGGACCTCCATATGACTGATAATCTATTTGTGGCCGACTATGCCTTTGCTATCCGTGTATTAACATCGCTCTCTGTGGAGGAGTATATATATATATATATTATAGATTAAATGGGTGGTATATTTGTAAGTAAACAGTACACAATATCATTGATAGAGCATTATATGTAAGTTAAGGTAGCGTTGATATGAACACAACGTCCCATAGGCGAGGAACAGTTAGTAACCAGGCGCTTTTGACTCCCTGTCTATGCTACCTTAACACACACACACACACACACACACATGCACACATACACACACCCACACAATCTGTAGTATTCCTTGGTAGAAAGATTTTAGAATCAGTTAAATAGTAACGCAACTGTTCTTCTACACGTATGACTTTGGCATTAAATAACCCATGAAGACTGATATGCCATTAAACAAAGGAGCGAAACCAAACATCCTGATCTAAAAAAAACGGTGCAAGGGCAGCAGCATCCACACTTGCGAGAATTAATTGGTTTCTTTTGATTTCTTTATTCAATGGCATATCAAACTTCGTGGGTTATTTAATGCCAAAGCCATCCTTGTAGAAGAACAGTAGTGGTACTATTTAACCCATAGCTGAGGGATGCTCAGTTTTATATCTTTCCAAAAGGTATTAGTCATAAAGTGAACGTAATAGTGCGATTGGAGTTCGAACTCACTTACTAGCA
Organism: Doryteuthis pealeii; assembly: GCA_023376005.1. Lineage (NCBI taxonomy): Eukaryota > Metazoa > Mollusca > Cephalopoda > Myopsida > Loliginidae > Doryteuthis > Doryteuthis pealeii. The sequence continues at coordinate 21,003,723 of CM042159.1, read as the reverse complement.
TATGCAGTCCAACGCGTTAGCCACTACATCACGGGGTCTTCCTCCCCTTGCTAGAATTAAGTCTATGCCAATTATTCGTTTCTTAAACTGAGAATTTCTCTCAAGGGTTAGAGATCCGAATCCACGGTGGACATTAAAAAAAGTAAGTAAAGTCGTCGGAGTGACCTAAAGTCGGTATCAGCCATGCAGCGAGGGTGTCTATCCCCTTTTCACTAGTGCTAGACCAAGGAGATTGTTTTTTAGCGTCTGAGACGGTGCTCCACATCTATCATCAGCTCCCTACTTTACCGCATTGATCCATGTGCTACTCACACGGTATCGAATCAGGAAACTTGAGGTTCCCAGCCGGATACTCTACCGACAGAGCTAAACCGGACGGATATCAAAACTACTTATTTATTACCAAACTCATTGAAATTAAGTAACCAAAAATAATGTGTGTGTGTTTGTGTGTGTATGCTTGTGTGTATGTGTGTGTGTGAGTGTGTGCGTTATGTTTTTCACAAGCTTAAATGCCAAAGGCTCTCCTATAAAATGGATAAGATTCTCTAGACGCTGTAACATACATACCTATGTACGTATTTATCAGTTAAATTCTACACCTTGCCTGCAGGTGGTGATTATTGCCCAGTTAAAAAGCATTCGTAGTGAAAATTCAGTCGGGTTTCGATGTCGAGCGGAAGTAGCCTGCTAAGTCTAGCTACACTGAGGAGACATGGATGATTATATTATATATATATATATATATATATATATATATATATATATATATATATAATATACCAAACTTATTGGTAAATCCTCGCGGTGAGAAAAAAAACCAGCAAATAGTTTGATTGTAAAAATATACTACCAAACATCAACCGGGAAGAAAAAAAGATTTTGTAAAAAAGAAAAGACCAAGATAATCGTACCAACAAAAAATCTATTAGTACAATATTTTGGCCAAAAGAAAAAAACAATATATATTATATATATATATATATATATATATATTCATACAAAACCGCCAGGAGATTAAAGCAAATAAGTAAAAAGAGCTCAATACCTAAGTAGAGCAAATAATAAAGATAAATCTAATGAGTCAGACGAACCTACTAAAAGTTTCGCTTAATGTTCTTCAGATCTTAATGCTGAGTCAGATCTTAGCCCTGAAGAGCATTAAGCGAAACTTTTAGTAGGTTCGACTGACTCATTAGATTTACCTATATATATATATATATATATGGGAAACTGGAAACACGTCTACATCCGACAGTCAATAACAGTACAACCATTTTGAATAGCGCTGGTCTTATGGGCCATTTTATGTCACAACTGATGTATCATTACATATCATTTTAAACAGGTAAATACTTCTTACCCACAGGCGTGACCCTAACTGGTACCCCACACCGAGTGTTAGTATTATAATTTGGTTACTTTTTATGCAGTCAAGGTAGGGTTTACCCAGTCCGTTCGCTACATACAGGATGTGAAACAAGTCACAAGTATGGGGTAACCAGCGATGACCGTGCTCGCTATTCAGTAGTTTTGGGTCAGTAAAATGTTTATTCCTGTGTGTGGGGTTAAGACAGGGAGAAGCTTTCTGTGATTGGATATACCAATCACGTGATGAACCTGGAAGTTTCGGCGCAAAATACCAAAACCTTCAGATAGATTCCGGACCAGCCCCCGTGTGCACGTCGACCTGAAATTCTCTCCAAGAAATCACTAAGATACCAGATATCTTCTCCATCACACCGGTTAGTCTCTCAAACTTAACTCTATACACAGGAAGGACTTTATATTGTGAGTCGTTGTTTTATTTGTTCTTTAATAAATAAAGTTTTAATTCCTTTATTTGTTGATTTCTTAGAATTAAATGCTATACTAACACTAATTGTAGTAATAGTCAGAAAGTGAATGTAATATCGGGACTGGAGTTCGAACTCGCTTACTAGGATGTCGTAGTACAGCACGTTAGCTAGTCCGTCACAGTGAACTCACCCCTTATAGAAATAGAAAGTTTATTATCGTTTAAATCTTTTCGAGTGAAAACTAATGTGTTATGACTAAATTAAATTGTCTGTGAAATAAAAACTTCACAGTTCATTTTTACAGTTTACAGAAGACAGTTCTAATTTGGGATATTCATTATGTTTTGTAAATTTTATCACAAGACTACAATATATATATATATATATTATATATATATATATATATATATATGTACGAGGGTAAGTCAAAAAGTAATGCGATTTTCTTTATTTCATGTGAATTTTTATTCTATTTTATAAAACTAAGGCCTACATTGAGGCCCTAACGAGGCTCAGAGCAAGAATCTGACGAGTAAACCCCAACTTGCCAATCAACCATGTCCTCCTTCTGCATGACAATACTCGACCACACTCAAGCATCAGGACAAAAGAGAAAATTGACTTATTCGGGGGCGGGGTGGGGGACAACTTTACCGCATCCTCCATACTCACCATATTTAGCGCCTTCAGACAAACATCTCTTCGGCCCCATGAAACAGGGTTTGAGAGGTAAACATCATTCCAGTGACGAGGAGGTGAAATCTGTAGTGAAGACGTGGCTCAAAGAACAGTCAGCAGAATTTTACAGGCAGGGATACATGCTCTCATTCAAAGGTGGAACATTGCTATTGAGAGAAACGTTGACTATGTGGAGAAGTTGGATCTTACTCGTCGGATTCTTGTTCTGAGCCATAGTTTTATAAAAAAATCTTCATATGAAATAAAGAAAATGGCATTACTTTTTGACTACCCTAGTATTTCATGCCGAATGCGTTTTTCTTATTCATTCTTGATGGATAGCAATTTAAAAAACTCAATTCACGTTTTAAACTAGTTTTTAACAGTAGAAAATTCGATTTTTTTTCGTTCGATTCTAGCTCTGAGCCACGGTAGGGTCTCAATGTAGACCTTAGTTTTATAAAAATCTTTAAATGAAATAAAGAAAATGGCATTACTTTTTGACTACCCTAGTATTTCATGCTCAATGCGTTTTTCTTATCCATTCTTAATGGATAGGCAATTAAAAAAAAAAACTCAATTCACGGTTTAAACTAGTTTTGTAAACATCTTTACATGAAATAAAGAAAATGGCATTACTTTTTGACGATCCTAGTATTTCATGCCGAATGCGTTTTTCTTATCCATTCTTAATGGATAGGCAATTAAAAAAAAACTCAATTCACGGTTTAAACTAGTTTTGTAAACATCTTTACATGAAATAAAGAAAATGGCATTACTTTTTGACTAATGCTCGTACAAGTAAATTGAAAAATAAAACATTAGCATTATTATTCCAATAAGCTGTACATACATGATTGTAAAAAAATAATAAATTAAAAAAAATCTTTTAGTCGGTGATGTATGTTCGTTTCCAGGTCAATTGTATCCTGGTTGAAATCTAATCAGAAAAGACAACCGAAAACAGAAATTGTCAACAGTGGAAGTGGATATTATTATTTATGTATTCAAAAAAGAAGAAAAAAATAAGTTAAATAATTCTACAACGGTGAGTGTGTAGTATGGTTGAGAAAA
>CM042159.1:20990172-20995172 GCA_023376005.1 Doryteuthis pealeii | reverse complement strand
ATAGCTCAGGACTTACTTACTTTAAGTCCTTTTCAACTGACCAAGGATGGCGTTCAAACACTTAACACTGTGCAAAAAAGAAACAATTACATAAAAAATAAATAATTACACAAAAATGTAATTATAATACACTGAACTCAGTTTCCTAACCTCACATTCCTACTTCGTGCCAAGTTTTAATTGAACTTTGTTTTGTCTTTTTGTTACGTAGCGGCCTTCTTCGCTACTCTAAATCGTGTATGTTAGTAGTCGGACTTAAGAAACTACAACACATGGGTATAGTAGGAATTTTGACTTTATTTCTCTTTCTCTCGGGTGGCGAGCGTTGACAATAGAAATGCCCTAGGATCGACGATGACTACTACTGGGATGACTGGCGATGGTGAGGTAAAGCGGTGGACGAACCTCACAGCCCGTTGGCTGCGATGGACCGTGGCGGCGGTCGCTCACTGTTCTCCGTCCGCCGTCTGCTGTCTGACTGACTGTCTCTGCTATTGACCTCCTTTTTATCTCTATAATCCGCCTACGCATTTTCTTTGTTATACTTATCAGCGGACAAATCTATTCCCGTTTTTAACTTTTTGTTCGCTTTTACCGGGAAAAAAGTCCTTTGTCATTTTTGTCGTCTTTTCTTTGTTTCGATCCAAACGGAAAATCCTACTTCCGCTCGTACAATATACAACATTTGAATCTTCCGATAAATGCTGATTGGTATATCTCTTCTGAAAATGAAATATAAAAAAGTATTTCAAAATTGGTAAAGTTCTTACCTGATTCAATTTGCCATAATTCAAAACTGCAGTCAAACGATCCACTGATCATGTGCAAACAATTGGAATTATAGCAAAGAGAGACTCTCTTGAAATGAAGATAAAAAGATGAAAACATTTTATTTGATAGAAAAATCACTGTTGGCAACCTTCCGTCTATTTTAGACGATGGCGTAGTTTTTCTTTTTTTTTTTTTGCTGTTTTTTTCTCTTACTGAACAGACCGATCCTCGAATGGCAGTCTCTGGTGCAATGGCTGCAAACAAAAGGTGATACTTTCTGTAGGTGATGGGGGTGCTGCTGTTTCTCCTTTCTTTTAGCTCTCTTTTTCTGTGGCAGCTTTTTTCCTCTCTTCTTCACTTCTTTTTGTTCCTTGTTTGACGAGGAGGCACCAGGTTGCACGGTCTTCTGCACAAGCCTCCCACGTGTCTATGTCGATGCGGAATGTCTTCAGGTCGCTCTTGCAGACATCTTTGAAGCGTAGGCGTGGTCTCCCTGCCGGCCGGGTGCCCTCCACTAGTTCGCCATACAGTAGTTCTTTGGGGATGCGGTCTTTGTTTATCCCCTGACATGGCCAAGCCAGCGCAGAAAAAAAATCACTAAAACACAAATTTTAATTAAACTTTAATTAAAATCTTGAATAGAAAATGGCATCAGTTTTAAAAATTAACTTCTATTTTTTGAATAATTTTGTATATTTCGGACTGTTGTCCTCATCTTTATTGTGGTATGTATAAACCCAACATTCAGGCCACTGTATCCCCAGGCCTTATTCAGGTGTTTTTTTTATCTACCTTAGACTAAAGTCATCATCAGATTCCAGTTAAAATCGATTCTAGTTAAAACTTTAAATCAGATTAGACTTTTGTCACCCATAAAATTCCTTTCATGTCTTCTGCGTTTTGTGTTGCTTTTTATTTAATTAACAGTTTAAAATGTTTCCATGTAATTCAATTTAAAAGAAAAAAAAACAATTTTCCAATTCCTCTGTCACTTCACTAAGTAATTATTTCTACTTACACAAGTCTCTGCGTAAACATACATGTTGGGTTTATCTTTTTCTAGTTTGGTTGGTTGGATTTTACGGCGAGTCAACACTTCAGCGTATGAGTAGCACAGGGATATGTGCGGTAAAGTAAGAAGCTGATGGTAGGTGTGGCGCTCCACTCGAGTTGCAAAAACAATCTCCTTGGTCTAGCGCTAGTGAGAAGGGGATAGAATCCCTCGTTGTCTGGCTGATACCAACATTTGGCCACCCCGACGACCGACTTATGACGAAGACATTTTATATTATTAATTCTTGATACCGGCCCTTGCCAACTCAGTGTATGAGTAGCACATCTGTGCGGTAAAGTGAGTAGCTGATGGTCTGATTGGTCTAGCGCTAGTAAAAAGGGATAGACTCCTTCGTTGTCTGGTTGATACCGACATTTGGCCACTGTATCTCAGGCCTTATTCAGGTTTTTTTTAAAATCTACCTTAGACTAAAGTCATCATCAGATTCCAGTTAAAATCGATTTATGATGAAGACATTTTATTTTATTAATTCTTTCTTTTGAAGGGGTCCAAAAGATTTAAGGTAATATCAATCCTTTGCAAGTCTCTCCAGCAAACGAAATGCAATTTCTTTCCCAACTGAACACGCCACTCTCACATCAAATAACAGTCGTCAGATTTCACTTGCCGTCCAAATACTTTCTTCCTCACTCGCCCTGTCAGCGACAGTCCGTTTTATTTTTGCTCGTTCGAATGCGCTTATGCAAATTCGGATATACTTTATTTAGGTCTCTACTAACAATACCTCAGCTACGAGGAGGTAGCAAGTTCGAGTATCCGTAATCCTGACGCGCTTTGTTTGTGGGGGCTGGGAATCCGCTTGTTCATAGGGCTGCCTTTCAGTCTCGGCACATTCTTGATGGGTATTCATCTTTTTAAAGACAATTTTTTAAAACTCATTTTTATCCCTATTATCCATCTATAGGTTACATAGATGAGACCCTAAATGGTACTACCACTCCTGGTTAAATTGGGTCCGGCAGTAATGTCAATGAAGTGGTATTCCACACTCCCCAGAGCTCCAGAATTAGGACTTCAATACTAGATGCATTTTAACGTCACATCCAGGACTCTAAGATCCTTGGCCACCGCCTTCTAGCACATATATGATAAAAACGTTTGGTGATTTGCCATATAGGAAAAAGGTTGGGACATTCATATAGGTGCTATGGCTTGATGTGACCAGCCGATTGATCTGATGGGGCTTCTCCGACCGCCCGTCTAGCCTACGTAAGTGGAGTGTTGCATGTCGTAGACTGCTCAGCCACCAGAATTCCGTCCTTAAGTATCACGGCTTGCCACACACGACCAGCAAGTGGCCTCATTGTAGTGATTTTACCCTCTACAGAAGTGCAGTCGGTGTATTCTACAACCCCAAGCCGACAGGGCGGAGTAAAGTGATGATAATGATAATCATTATGATCATGTTGCGCCAGCAGCGCGGATATCCATGACAATCTCTCGCCAATCATCCGTATCATTCATTGACCCCGGGAGGTCATCCGAACAGCATGCTGTATCTGCACATAGCCGGTCTATGTAGGTCTTCGCTGGACGGCCCGGACTAGTATGTCCATGTGCCGGTTTCCAGAGAAGGACATCGCTTATTAGCTCATCCTTACTTCTCCAGCTATGTCCGGCATTTCTTGTTCGCCTTACTCGGATGGTTTGTGTAACGGGGGGGGGGGGGGAAGCTGCTTTCTTGTGGGATAAATAAATAAACAAAAATTCCAAACAAAATATTCAATATCACGAAGCGTAAACATCTTAAAATGCCAAATAATGAATCGAATGAGACGTGTTTTGCACTTTTCGCTAAATGTTATCTGTCATCTTATTATGGAAGGATGTAATAGCATGAATTAATCTGGTTTGTAAACAAGGTTTGTTTGCAATTCACAAATAGTGAGGGAATATACTGAAGATTGGAGTCCGATAATGGTTAGCAAGTTAGTCTCGCAGATCAGATCCATTGCTACTAAATAAGTAAAATATTTTGCAATATTTTTTTGTATGTGATAGAGTGTGGTGTGTATATCACATAGAACACTTCAAGCCCTGGTGTAATACTCACTGTGGTTGGTGGGCATCCATTCGAAGTGCAATAGTTAGCAAGCTAGTCTTGCAGATCCATTTTCCACGATTTGTTCAAGATCATAGGCGGCTGGGTTTATTGTCGCTTCATATATAACGGATTTCACGATGCACTTTTGTTTTAGCGGACACTCTTTCTTGATTCTACAGGAACATATTGGGACCTCTGTTGGTTTAGGCCTTGCTGTTATTATGGATTTCATTGATGGCACACAGGAGTAACTGGTTTTTATTGTATTTCTGTTAAAAATTGTATGGTATTTATATTGGGGTGGGAAATGCTTATCTATTAATTCTAAGAATTTTCTGCCTAAATTCGTTCTAACATTTAGGGAATATGGAGGTGTAAACCAGATAATTTCCCTTTTTTTGTATTTATTAGATATTCTTATATCTACTATGTATGTTATTTTGTCTTTAAATCTGCAATCATGTAGGGCCTTATTGTAGTAGGGAGCAGCATTCTCAAATATGTTTGTTTGAAGATCTATTAGAGATTCTGCGGCTAATACTAGGGACTACGTTTTTCAAAACTATAGGTGGGTGGCAGGAGCTTATGTTTATATATTCTAGTTTCTCGTTAGGTTTATGGTATGGCTTATGTATTCCGTTTTCTAGTTTTAAATTAACATCTAAGAATGTGGATGGTTTGTGAGATGGGAGGTAAAAGGCCGTACAACTGCAGTTTTCTGGGGTGATGCTTCCATTTATTCAGAACTAGAAGCAGCTACCCGGCATCGCCTGAGTAGAAGGGGAGGGTAAAAAGTTAGTCTCGCAGATCCATTATAACTGAATTGCAAGTTGGATCCTCGCAGAATGCTCTATTAAATTCCTTACACAAAAAAGACCTTGTGTTGATCCGGTGTGGTGGAGCATCAGAAAAGTGCACTAACACTTTGAAAAGAAAAAAATTAATGTCTCCTATTCAAAATATCAAATAATTTTTTTTTTATTATCTTAATTCATCTTAATTTTTTATTCTTAATTATCTTCACGAATATAAATCAAATCTTCATTATTTTTGCTCAAAAAGCAAGATCTGGTGATATTTAATGCGTATATGTATTTACTTTGTCATAAA
>CM042159.1:20965172-20982672 GCA_023376005.1 Doryteuthis pealeii | reverse complement strand
ATCACCTATAACACATACAAATACAATATAACACACACACACACACACACACACACACACACACACACACATACACACAGACTGACAGAGAATTTAGAAGGCATGATACAGAACAAATGAACAACTCTGGTGATCTTCTGTAGAAGGGATTTTTATCCCGAAATATTAAGAATTATATATATATATATAATTGAAATAATCTCGACAAGCAAACTCGGCGAATACCGTGTGCGACGTGTGGATCACTGTACAGCTATTTCGACCTAATTAGGTCTCATCAGCAGTGTATACCTAATTAGGTCGAAACAGCTGTACAGTGTTCCACACGTCGCACACGGTATTCACCGAGTTTGCTTGTTGTGTCTATTTCAATTATATATATCAAATTCTTTCTATGTATAACATTTCCTATATATATATATATATATATATATATATATATATATATATATATATATATATATAAAGGTATGAAAACACAATATTGTTAAAAATGAATATATTTTATATCATTTTCATAGCTAATATTGAACAATATTTCGATGATAAAAAAATCATTATCAGAGCATGTTTTTAATCCGGACTCATCGAGTGAGAAGCAAAAATTTTTTAAAATTGAAATCGGAAAAAGCGTGTACGCCACGTGCTTGCTTCATCATATGTACATCTGCTGACGCCAGGAATATGTTGCCAAGCTGTATCTTCATTGTAACAGTTTTTGAAAGAAAAAGACAAACTTCAAATTTGAAAATAGAAAAATTCTCTTTTTCAAAAAAGAGAAGAGTTTTAACCCGTTCATGGTCGATTAATAACGGATTTTTTATTTTTATTTATTTATTCATTTTATTCATTTTTTTTATTAGAAAATTACTTTTTATGTAAATTATGAATAGTGTAAGGGTGTATTGGGATAATGTGAAATTTATATTTGTAGGAGTATATGTTAAAATGGTTATGTGAAAGGGATTTTATGATTTCTGAGTACAAGTATCGCTAAATAAGGGGAAATATTAAAAAAGCCTTGTCTTTGGGAGATGGATTGATGTGTGAGAATAACGCAAGATTCCATGATTCTACGTAGTGTTCTGTTGTGTATGTGAGTTAATATTTTGGCATCTTTAAAATCAAAGGTATGGCTAGTGTCTATAATATGTTTTGTTATATATATATATATATATATATATATATATATATATATATATATATATATATGTGTGTGTGTGTGTGTGTGTGTGTGTGTGTGTGTGTGTGTGTATGTGTATATCTATTCTTTTTAATATATGATGATATGCTAGCCATTAGCATTTTTGTCGGCTGCTAGGAATTTTAAAAGCGAATTAAAAATAATTAAATCTATTATTTAAGGTCAAACTTTGTCTAAATCGATAAGTAGTAACATAATAACCATAATTAAAAAAAGAAAAATATCATTACATATGCAGTTTATTTTTAATGGATTCAAAACCATTTGTTTTGGTCAATTTCGATCCGATCCGCCATTCAGCCTCGTTTTCGATGTTTTTAAGTGCTTGTTTACAATTTTACTGTAACATTCGCGATTGTAAAAAAAAGTTACCAAAAATCAGGTAATTATCCGATTTTAATGAAATTTTCAGTATTGATTTAACAATTAATGAATTTCATAATGCGTCAGTTATTTTATTTCAAAACTTTAATTTAGTATTTTTGCTATGAAAAATTAATATATAAAATTCATTTAAAATATGAAAATCCTGATGTTAAGTTTAAAATGTTATATTTTTAGATTCTAAAAATAAATATCTACTTAATGCAAACCTTATTTTAGGCGCCAAAAGTAATAAGTTTTGAAAAAAAAACTCGATTGAAAATGTACCCCCTCCCATTTTTAAGCAGAAAAAACATCGATGTATAATTTTTTTTTATAAAATAATAGCCAGTTAAATAATTATCGAAATGAGTAAAAACGAAATCTCCAAAAAATTAATTATTTATTATTTTTTACATTTTATTTTTCGATTTTCGGTACTTATTTTCTCATAGAAAAGCCACCATAAAAAAATTATTTTTGTTTCTATTCATAACTTCGGTCTTTTATCTCTTTATTTATACTGTAATTACGAATTTTAGGCTCCGTTTGCCAGTCCCTATGATATGCCAATCTACGTTTCGTTTTCTTTTGTGAAACCATCTTCAGAAGGATTAATAGCAGATGTTAAATGTTTCACACGAAAAATATTTTTAAAAGGGTGGACTGGATCCTGTAGCTCTGATGGAAGGAAAAATCAGAATTCAAACCAACAATATTCATCTTCTGTCACATCCTACTCTACCCCACATGAAAATCGACATCATCATTCCGTGTATTGCAATTTTTATTTTCCGTTAGTATATTCCAAATTTCTGTCTAATTATGCCATGGAATTTCTTGCATTCATGCGAATACGACATTTCTTCTCATCAGAGAGTATCAACCCCTCATCCCAAGAGGCACCGTTTAGCCTGAAACGGACTCTCAACGAAATCTTCCTCTGTTCTGTTTATTTAAGTGGTCTCAATGGAATGTGCTCTTTGACGTCTCCAACAGCACATGACGCCGATGTCTTTAAGACCAATGTTAGCAGTCATCTTATTGGTCCTTAGATACTTGTATCCCTCTCCCTCCATTCAAAATATATTCATATTCTCACTTACACTCCTACATAACCCTTCAGTGTATGGAGGCGCGTGGTGTAATGGTTAGAGTCGTACGAAATGGACTCGTCATCCCAAGTTCAAATCCTAGACGAGGCATTCTACATTTCACATAGCGCTAATACACTTGGGAAAGGTATGCATCCACCTGCTTTCCCTCCAGCATAAAATATTCTACCCACGTCGGTGCGTTACACGTGGCGTAAATAGCTGGGCAGACCGGGTTCTTAAATCTTGGTTAGGTAATCTGTCCAGGAGAAGGAAAACTGAAATTAAACATCCGCCCACAAAATTGAACTTGTGTCACATCCTGTTCGTGCAGAGGGGTTGGTAAATATGTACACAACCCTTCAATCATTCTTCCTATTCATTTAACACATGTCAGTGCCCTTCATCGATAAGGGACCAATTTGGGTTTGTTTAGTGTGACCTTTGCTAAATAAACAAGGGTTTCAATTCAGTTTTCCTTTTAGATTGTTGCTGTACAAAGGTTAAAAAGTCCAGTCTGCCCTACTATCAAAAATCTTTTTGAGGAAGAAAAAATATCAAAAAAGCTTCTAGACACTGGAGCTCTGGGAGGAAGGTGTACCTATTTGATGCCCTGACTCACAGATAGAACAGAGTTGCTATCAATCAGTAAAATGGAAATTTTCACTATTCACATAGTTAGAGATGCTGATAAGTACTTGTTCTGCGTCCCTGATGCACAAAAATCTGAAAGGACGCAGTAAAATCATATCCATGCGTCCCAGTGTTTTTCTTTTTCTTCCCTCATCATTTCAAGCTAACTGTAAACACATTTCAATAGTTTATTAGAAATGAATTACACATGATAGGTTACAAGGTAGAAGTTAGATGGCTTTAGTTTTCTCCCCAGATCATAAATAAAAACCTTACAATTTATTAAGAAGCTTTAGTTGGTAGCCATGAATTTTCAAGGGGACTCATTGAAAGCAAATATGTGCGTCCCAGGATGCACTAAATCAAAAAGCTATCAGCATCACTGCATGGTTATATGCATAACTGATAGAATTTAACTTACTTGTAGTCATTTTCCAAGCTAAGCTTTGTACAAGGGTAGAATTATAGGGTATCCAGTGAGAATAGAACTCATTAGTAGTCCTTTACTAACCCTTGTTTGGCACAAGGCCTGGAGTATTGTCTCGATGAAACACCTAATCTAATCTTTCCACCCCGGGGAACCTTGACATACTCTTCCCGCCCCGGGTGAACTTTATAACGGCTTACACTTCCCGGTGAACCTTATAACACTCCTCCCATGGAAGTGCGTGGTGCAATGGTTAGAGTCATGGGAAATGGACTCCTCGCCCCGAGTTCAAATCCTGGACGTGTTAATTACATTTCACTTAGCGCTAATACCCTTGGGAAAGGTATGAATCCTACTCTCCCTCCAGCTATGGGTAAATAGCAGGGCACACTGGACTCTTTAACCATGGCTAGGTAACCAGTCTAGGAGAAGGAAAACTCTGAATTCAAAGCTGTTAAACTCCGTTTAAGAAATTGACCTTGTGTCGCATCCTGCTCGTGCGGAGGGTTTGGTAAATATATATAACACTCCTCCCACCCCAGTGAGCCATATAACAACCCTCCCACCCCCTGTGAATCACTTTCCACCCCCGGTAAACCTTATGGCACTCTACCCATCCCCAGTGAAGCTTATAAAACCATCCCACTTCCGGTGAACCTTACAACAACCTTCCTACTTCCGGTGAAACGGTTGATTGACAAGAATTGGAACCTCACCATCAGATAAAGTTTAACGTCATACCCATGACATGAAGACACTCAGCCACCACCTTTCTCGAATATATATGATAAAAAGACTTGGGGCTTGCCATAAAGGCAATAGGGTTGGGGCAATCATATAGGTGCTAGGGCTCGACGTTACCAGCCGATTGATTGGAGGGGGCCTCTCCGACCACCCATTTAACCAAAAGGTAGCCCCATTGGGGGCTCTTACCCCTCTGCAGAGGTAGAGTCAGTGTATTCTAAATCCCCAGCTACAGGGCTAATGTAAACATTAAACTATTATGTAAAACCTAGAATTTAGGAGTAGGCATTTTAAAATGTCCTTAATAAATAAAATATAAATGACGTCACTAACATACGATACAATATAAAGTTATTTCTTTTAATTCTATGATTAACAAAATAAAATATGGGATTTAGAATTATCGCTGTATCATTTTTGACAATAACTAATTATAATTGAAAGTAATTACATCCTTCGATCATCACCTAGTAGTAAACGACACACAGAGAGATAGAGAGATGTTTATAATAACACAATCGACATACCTGGAGCTTGTAAGCTTATCACGGTCAGTAGGTGAGCCAGTTGTCAAAATTGGGAAGAAAAAAGAAAGAAAGAAAGAAAGGTCGGCTGCTCTTCGGCTAAGCTAAGGCGATGTCGTGTCCTTCCCCAACTCATGTTCTCCACTGACTATCTGCTCTTGAATCCTGGTCCCCTATTTCATGGTTATAGTTAATCAGCTGATTATTTTTCTTACCTCATTCAACTACTCTTTGACAATAACTAATGATGATTGAAAGTAATCTGTAGATTTACGACTATAAAAGTTGGATATTAGACGGAGTGGCCTCTTGTCGTTATCAGACGGATATCGAGGGAGTCTATCCCTTTTTCGCTAGCGCTAGACATGGGGGAGATTTTTTCTGCGTCTGAGGTGGAGTGCCACACCTACCATTATCTCCCCACTTTACCGTGCTACTAATTGGCTGAGTTGGCGAGGGCCGGTATTGAACCCAGTTCTGAGCCGGATGCTCTACTGACTGAGCTAAACCGGCCCAATTTGGATAATTATTACAAAAGAATAAGAGTTAAAAGTATAATTAAAAAAAAAAGAAAATAAGAAATGAAAAAAAATGAATGAAGAAAAAAGGAAGAAGAATAGTTAAAAGATAATTAAAAAAGAAAAAAGAAATAAGAAATGAAAAAAAATGAATGAGAGAAAAAGGAAGAAGAAATAGTTTAAAGAATAATTAAAAGAAAAAGAAAATAAGAAATGAAAAAAATGAATGAGAGAAAAAAGGAAGAAGAAATAGTAAAGAATAATTAAAAACGAAAAAGAAAATAGAAATGAAAAAAAAATGAATGAGAGAAAAAAGGAAGAAATAATTAAAAGAATAATTAAAAAAGAAAAAGAAAAATAAGAAATGAAAAAAAATGAATGAGAGAAAAAGGAAGAAGAAATAGTAAAGAATAATTAAAACGAAAAAGAAATAAGAAATGAAAAAAAAAAAATGAATGAGAGAAAAAAACGAAGAAATAATTAAAAGAATAATTAAAAAAGAAAAAGAAAATAAGAAATGAAAAAATGAATGAGAGAAAAAAGTAAGAAGAAATAGTAAAAGAATAATTAAAAAAGAAAAAGAAAATAAGAAATGAAAAAAAATGAATGAGAGAAAAAAGGAAGAAGAAATAGTAAAAGAATAATTAAAAAAGAAAAAGAAAAGAAGAAATGAAAAAAAAAATGAATGAGAGAAAAAAGGAAGAAGAAATAGTTAAAAGAATAATTAAAAAGGAAAAGAAAATAAATGAAAAAAAAATGAATGAGAGAAAAAAGGAGAAGAAATAGTAAAAGAATAATTAAAAAGAAAAAGAAAATAAGAAATGAAAAAAATGATGAGAGAAAAAAGAAGAAGAAATAGTAAAAGAATAATTAAAAAGAAAAAGAAAATAAGAAATGAAAAAAAATGAATGAGAGAAAAAAGGAAGAAGAAATAGTAAAAGAATAATTAAAAAAGAAAAGAAAATAAGAAATGAAAAAAAAATGAATGAGAGAAAAAAGGAAGAAGAAATAGTTAAAAGAATAATTAAAAAGAAAAAGAAAATAAGAAATGAAAAAAAAATGAATGAGAGAAAAAAGGAAGAAGAAATAGTAAAAGAATAATTAAAAAAGAAAAAGAAAATAAGAAATGAAAAAAAATGAATGAGAGAAAAAGGAAGAAGAAATAGTTAAAAGAATAATTAAAAAGGAAAGAAAATAAGAAATGAAAAAAAATGAATGAGAGAAAAGGAGAAGAAATAGTTAAAAGAATAATTAAAAAGGAAAAGAAAATAAGAATGAAAAAATGAATGAGAGAAAAAAGGAGAAGAAATAATTAAAAGAATAATTAAAAAAAAAAAAAAAAAAGAAAAAGAAAATAAGAATGAAAAAAAAAATGAATGAGAGAAAAAGGAAGAAGAAATAGTTAAAAGAATAATTAAAAAAGAAAAAGAAAATAAGAAATGAAAAAAATGAATGAGAGAAAAAGGAAGAAGAAATAATTAAAAGAATAATTAAAAACGAAAAAGAAAATAAGAATGAAAAAAAAAATGAATGAGAGAAAAAAGGAAGAAGAAATAGTTAAAAGAATAATTAAAAAGAAAAAGAAAATAAGAAATGAAAAAAAATGAATGAGAGAAAAAAAGGAAGAAGAAATAGTTAAAAGAATAATTAAAAAAGAAAAAGAAAATAAGAAATGAAAAAAAAATGAATGAGAGAAAAAAGGAAGAAGAAATAGTTAAAAGAATTATAAAAAGGAAAAGAAAATAAAAAATGAAAAAAAAATGAATGAGAGAAAAAGGAAGAAGAAATAGGACACATAAACAGTTGTCTTCGCAAAGATTTGGAGGTATGGAATAATTCTACCGTTTCGAAAACCTTTATTTTTCTTGCAATCATTTTTTTTTTAACTTGCCAAAATGTCACATGATAAGTTATCAGAAAATATTATCATGCAACTCGAAGACAACAGGTGCAAAGGAAGTGCATCTAAAGTCTTCAGGCGTAAAAGAAAGAAAACAAAAACAATACATACACTACATGATTTTTTATTTTACACCTGAAGATTACGACAAAAAGATATTCAAGCGTTATCAGTTATCACCCCCCCCTCTCCAAGGAAAATTAGACAAAGACTTGACAAAAGCAATCATTAGAACCTTTAATCAAAACAATCTGAAAAAAATATAATACTATTCCGTTTATGATAAGTATTATCTGCGTTATTCGGACTATTGTCCTCATCTTCATTGTTATTTGTACAACGTTTCGGCCGATATACCCTCCGGCCTTCTTCGGGTATTTCTTGTCGGACTCGGGAACCTTCTCGGATTCGCGAACCTTCTTTTCGGACTCGGGAACCTTCTTTTCGAATGGTTCCATTTTGTGGGTCTTTCTGGATTAGCTTAGCCGAAGAGCAGCTTACCTTTCTTTCTTTCTTTTCCTTTTGTCATCTATTCGGATATGTTTGTTTCCTGTAGACTTTTACAGAGTCGTCGGACCAATCTGTCGTGGATCGATGTGGATTTTTAAAATCCAGAATCTATGGGGTGAAGTGTTTTTTGCGGGTATAGGTTTTTAGTTATTTTGTTGCGTGTTCGCTGGTTGTGTTGCTTGTTTCTTTCTTAAACCTCATTATATAAGACCAGCATTGAAAAATAAAGATATGCATTAAAACAAGTAATTTTCACCATTCTTGTTCTTGTTCTTGTTGTTCTTCTTCTTCTTCTCTCTTCTTCTTCTTCTTCTCTCTCTTCTTCTTCTTCTTCTTCTTCTTCTTCTTCTTCTTCTTCTTCTTCTTCTTCTTCTATCTTTCTTCTTCTTCTTCTCTCGCCTCTCTTCTTCTTCTCTTTCTTCTTCTTCTCTTCCCTAACGCTAACCCTAACCATAACCCTAACCAGCATGTATTCTTTCTTGTGGGTCATCGGGATTAAAAGAAGAGAAAAGAAGAGACAAAGACAAAATATACTTTTAGGGTTAGACTTTTATTCGTAGGTTCACAGTTATTTCTTGGAGAGGAGATATTCTCCTGAGCCAGCTAATAGCGTGCGTACTTAACGAAGTTCCCGGTCTAAAAGAAAGAGATTTCTTTTCGGCGTCAGGAAGCTCCTGTTATTTCTCCGTATGCCCAGATGGTTCTTTCTATTTGAGGCCACTGGGGGTGTTCTTTTATTTTATTTTAATTCTATTTTAATTCAATTTTATTTTAACCCCCACAAATCCATGTAGTATACATGGATTTGTAGGGGTTAAATAATAAAATTGAAGACAGAACCATCTATGGCCCGATGTTTTCCAGTTTGGTACTTTCTTGAAATCAGCATTCATTAAGTGGCCAAGAAGGTAGAATTTGACACTAAAACTCCACTCTGACCCGGAGCGGTAGTACCTGTCAGGCCCCATCTATGGATTAAATAGAAGAATGTATTTATAAAAATTGAGTATGCATCAAGAATGAATTTACTTCAAATCTTTGTCGGCATTAAATGACCTACTGAGGTTGATATGCCGTAAAACAAACAACAAACCAAACCAAATTGATACTAAAACACTGCAAAGAATTGGTTTTTATTTGATTCCAGAGACGCCATTTAATATCGAATCGAAAAGAATAATACACTTAGGGGAAGACTTTTTAACAGCTCCTTACACTGGCGAATAAGCAATTTAGTCATTCGTATGTTTCAGTTAGGATGATAGAAATGATAAAAAAATAATTGCCGTCTTTGTCAGCAAGATATGAAAAAGAAACAAGCCAAAAAAATATATAAAAAATATAAGTTTTATACGATTGCCAAACATTAAATTCGTTTATCTGTCTATTGAATGTAATATTATCGTCGATGATGCTAAAAGATTTCAAGTCTATAAACTTGAAAGGCGGGTCGCAGACAGATGATTTCTCCATGGGAAAACTTCTGTTTGTACAAAGATAATCTTTTTTATACTAAACGTATTGGAGGATAATTTTTTTACTTCTTTTTCAAATATTCCCAGACGGACGTTAATATCTTTTTCTGGTTATCAAAAACCTAACAAAGTGCAAAATATCTTTATATTAAGATTTAAGATATAAGCCCTAGCACCTATATGATTGTCTCAACCATATTACCTTATGACACGCCGCGATTCTTTTTATCATATAGAGGTTAGAAGGCTGTGTCTGAGGGTCTTAATGTCCTGGGTATGACGTTAAACTCTATGTGATGGTGGGGTTTCAATTCTGGAGCTCTGGGGAATGTAGAGTATCCTTTAACACCATTACCCTCAGGTCCACTATGACTCGGAGTGGTAGTACCTGTTAGGCTCCCATCTATGGGTTAAATAGAAAATATTGAATTTTTTTTAAAATTTAAAAATGAGTTTAACATTTTTTGAATAACTATCAAGCAGGTATAGAACAAAACGTCTTCGGCATAAAATAATCCAACAAGAGTTGACATGCCATAAAATCCAACACACCCAACTAAACACGAACAGGATAGGGTTATTTCCTGTAAGTTAACATAAACAAGGGGAACAACTCTTGACTGATATTTATACATTGATCTACTAGGAAAAAAGAAGACGGTGTTAGGATAAGGGTAGGGTTAGGGTTTAGGATTAGGGTTTAGGGTTTAGGGTTAGTTTAATGGGAAAATAAATAAATAATTTATCAGTCAAGAGTGGTTCCCCTTTGTTTATGTTAGATTTATAGGAAATAACCCAGGATAGGTTAATTATTGAGTTTAGCAAATGAACATTAATGACATTCGCTGGTTGCCAAAACCTTAACAGCCTACAAAATAATTTTACATTTAGATTTTTACAGGGACGGTTTAGCTCAGTCGGTAGAGCATGCGCTGGGAATCGCAAGGTTCCTGGTTCGGTATCGGTCTTCGCCAAATCAGCGCATGAGTAGCACAGCTTCGGTTATATAATTAGTGAGCAAAAGTAGCATCTGAGAGCTGATCATAGGTGTAGAACTCTACCTCAGCAAAAACGATCTCTCTGGTCTAGTTCTAGCGAAAAGGGGATAGACTCCTCGCTGTTAGTACCGACAATCGGCCACTACGAAGACTTTATTTACACCTATTAGAATTCACTTCATTCACAGGTGCGCATTTACACATACACATGTATACGCACACGCACACACACACGTATATATATATATATATATATATATAATATATATAAATAATATATACAGAAAAATTACAGAAACACGCACAACCTATGTATATGTATATGTGTGTATATATATATATGTATATCAATATATGTATTGATCAAAGCCCTAAGAAGATACCAGAATATCTGAACCACATGTTGCGTATGTGAAATAAAAAGAATAAAACATTTTTTCTGAGAACGATACATTTTGCGGACCTTCTTTTTGATAAAATATTACATTTTCTCCCGTTGGAACCAAAACAACATTATATATAATATTATATATATATATATATATTATATATATATAGATATATAGTGTGAGAAGCTCACTGTTTCAGCTTTTGCTGGAATGGCGCACCAAAGGCAGTATTAATTGGTAGAGTGCTCAATATAAAATAGAGCTGTTATATAATATAATAAGATAAATATATAAAGGTTTTTACATATCTATTTATGAGGTGACAAAGGAACATTTACTAAATGTTCCTTTGTCACCTAATAGATAGTTATGTAGTACCTTTATATATTTATCTTATTATATATATATATATATATATATATATATATAATATATATATATGTGTGTGTGGTTATAATTTAATGCCAAAACGCCTCGAAATCATAAATCCTTAAGATGTTACGATTTTAGGCTTCAAGCAGGAGCGCTTGTTCAGCAGAAATCCTTGGTAAAGAATCCTTTGGTTTTTCCTTGGTGCTCCTCAGTATTGCAAGTGTCTCCAGCAATGATTGCAAATGGACGTCTCTCAGTAGAAAGTGATTAAGTAGTCAACCAGCCACACATTTGGGCTGGTGATTGGCCGAGGTTTAAACGACGTGACCTCGCTTAGTATAACAAAACAATCCAACAAAATGTAAAGCAATATCATAATGTGTTATCTATCATAAATATATAAGGCAGAGTAATAACTCACGACTTCGAGTTTCATGTCATCGATCGTCAGTTGATCCGCACGTTTGATATCTGGATGGATTACCAGCAACAACTGAAGAAATAAAAAAATATTTTTGTAAATATATGAAACTTATAGTCATGAGACTGACATAAGTAGGAGAGAAAACATTTAAGAAAACATTATATATATATATATATATATATATATATATATATGTGTGTGTGTGTGTGTGTGTGTGTGCAAGTGAGAAAAATGGAAGTGAATCCGAAAATTATGATGAAAGATAAATAGAAAGAAGATGTTGTATGGATAAAAATTATTTATTGAAGTGCCGACACGTGTGTCGACCAAGAGTTTGTCCTTGTATACATTGTTTCTTATTTAGTATTCTTTTAAATACAGAATAATATATATAATATATATATATATTATCTTATATAATGGAGATTGTGTGTTTTTCTGTCTGTAACCGAAACTATATTCCTACTCAAGTCACAACTCTCTTAGTTATTGACATCACATTCTCCATGATTTTATTTTTATTTAACCTCAATTATTAATAAATTGTCTTACATTATTAATACTGTTAACTATGTCTACATACTAACAACATGCAATATATTTATATATACAACAAAATAGCGGTTTACAGTGTAAACGGGAAGGCTAATTTGCATATTAATATTAAAAAATCGAATTTAATAAATATGTGCTTAGTATTATTGAATTCTACTGTTTGGTTTTATTTTAATGAATATAAGTAAAATCTCTTCAATGAATCTTAAATGAAATCCATTAACAAGATAAAATAACTGTCATTTTATTCTTTACTTCCTCTTTTAACTAAATACTTAAATTAGAAAAAATAACAATGAAAGACGAGAGTGATGGAAGAGTAAGTTTCAGTTGTTCCTTTTTTATTATATATTATATCAAATCTTTTATCTATATATTTAGTTTCATTAGCCTTTCTAATTTAATACAATATTTTATAACATTAAACTTAAATACTTGCACCCGGAGGGTGCATATATTTGCTAGTATATATAAAATCTAAAACATAACCGTTTCTAAATAATACAAGCATAGCATAATGACCATTACCACGTTGTAGCGAGTGTGTCGCATGATTATGGAGACATATAAACGAGAGGTCATAGGTCACAGCTGCCGAAGCACGAAGAAATCGCGTGGACCTTCGTTCGCTGGCTAAAGGCAGTCACATGGGATTTGAGAAATTTGATTAGATTCAAAAACTCAGTTGGGACCGAGACTCGAATTGAAACTTAAGTGGCCCCGCCCACTCTGTTGAGGTTCGGAGGGGTGTGTGACGCATTATCAATGAAAGGGTGTTTCTTTCCATCCATCGACTCGACAAAGACACTTTACGATATCCTTTTGAGGCCAGTCATAAAAAGAAAAATTGGTTGGCTGGTTGTATTTTTACGCAGAGATGCTGATAGGTACGCGTCCTGCGTCCCTGACGCACAAAAATCTAAAAGGGCGCAGTAAAATCATACCCAGTGTTTTTCTTTTTTCTTCTCTCATCATTTCAAGCTAACTGTAAATACATTTAAATAGTTTATTAGAAACGAATTACACAGGATATGTTAAAAGGTAGGGTTAGACGGCTTTAGTTGTTTCCGCAGATCATAAATAAAAACCCTCCTATTTATTAAGAAACTTTAGTTGGGACCTATAAATTTCCCTGTGGACTAATTCAAAGCATTAATATATTTACCAACCCCTCCGCACGAGCAGGATGTGACACAAGGTCAATTTCTTAAGCGGAGTTCAACTACTTTTCTATTAGTCGTTCTCATTTTTTACTTACGTATATAAACCTACTTGGCGCGTGGTGTAACGGTTACCGTCGTGGGAAATGGACATGACGAGACGAGTTCAAATCATGGACGAGACTATTTGCATTTCACATAGTGTTAATGCCCTAGGGAAAAGTATGTATCCAACTATTCTCCACCCAGCTATGAGTAAATAGTAGGGCAGACTCGGTTCTTCAACCATGATTAGGCAACCAGTCTAGGAGAAAGAAATCTCTGAATTCAAAACCTGGTAAACTGCGCTTAAGAAATTGACCTTGTGTCACATCCTGCTCGTGCGGAGAGGTTGGTAAATATATAAGTAAAGTAAAGTCTTCGGGGTGGCCTAAAGTCGATATCAGCCAGACAGCGAGAGAGTCTATGCCCTTTTCACA
This sequence comes from Doryteuthis pealeii, assembly GCA_023376005.1. NCBI lineage: Eukaryota > Metazoa > Mollusca > Cephalopoda > Myopsida > Loliginidae > Doryteuthis > Doryteuthis pealeii. The sequence goes on along the minus strand of CM042159.1, from coordinate 20,968,903 downwards.
AGCGCTAGACCAAGGAGATTGTTTTAAGCATCTGAGGCGCAACGTCATACTTACCATCAGCTCCTCACTTTTCCGACAGCAAGTAAAATCATAAGCAGGCGTATACATGAGTCCATGTACAGACTGCCATAAAAATACATAGGGGAAACCTCCAGAAACCTGAAAAAACACATTTATGAACATAAACGCAACATTAGACGAGGTAAAATCAACAACTGTTTATTCTAACACATATATAAAACAACACAACTTCAACTTCAAAAACGCCCCCGTGCTTGCATACATCCACAACAAAAGATTAAGACATATTTTTGAGGCCAGCGCCATAAGTAACACACCTAATGTTAATTATTGATCCGGTTTCTTTAATATTTCTCCACACTTAGGCAAAGCTGTCATCAACAGCTAGAGGAAAAGCAAACAAAAAAACAAAACAAAAAAGAACAAAAAAAAACAAAACAACAACACGACACTTAATAAAAACAACTAAATAATAAATAAAATAAATAAACACACATATAATAATCCACTCGATCATTCCCTACTCTTATACGACTCACAGCCCTATATCCACCAAACCCAGCGTCTAGTAGTCACGGATGACCGCTTTCTACACCAAATGACCCCAGTTCAATTCCATGACCCCACAAACACCATCACCACCGCAACACCTCATAAAAATTCCTACTACTATCCTTAACATTTACAGTAGGCATCAGCAGCTGACCAACCCCACCCCAATCACGACCGCATGTCTCTCATCAGTATGAGAACGGAATTCTTCAATACAAGAACTCAGTTCGTGTCCTGAAGAAGGTCTGTGTGACCGAAACGTTATAACGTCGACATCACTATCTATAATAAACATCCATCCAGTACAATATCCCGTGTTTGTCTACTTTTCTCAATATATATATATATATATATATATATATATATATAGTTTTTTTTGTGCGGTACCAAGTTTCTTGGTACAAGGTGATTCTAGGCTGGTCCTAATTCTCTACCAGTAGTTTGTTGTAGAGTTCAGGTTCCGTATGAGAGCTCAATGTTTAGTTATTGTAAACAGAGCAAAGTTATTTTAGCTCAGTCGGTAGAGCGTTCGGCTAGTAACCACAAGGTTCCTTGTTCGATACCGGTCCTCACCAACTCAGCGTATGAGTAGCACAGAGATCTGTGCGGTAAAGTAAGGAGCTGATGGTAGGTGTGGCGCTCCACCTCAGATGCTAAAAACAATCTTCTTGGTCTAGCGCTATTGAAAAGGGGATAGATTCCCTCGCTGACTGGCTGATACCGACTTTAGGCCGCCGCGTTGACTTTACTTACTTTATATATTGAGAAATATATTTTATGGACTCAAAGTAAAAGTAAGTAAAGTTGTCAGTGTAGCTAGACATCGATGGAGTCTATCCCCTTTTCAATAGCGCTAGACCAAGGAGATTGTTTTTTAGCGTTTGAGACGCAGCGCCACACCTACCATCAGCTACTCACTTTACCGCACATATACCTGTGCTACTCATACGCTGAGTTGGCGAGGGTCGGTATCGAACCAGGAACCTTGAGATTCCCAGCCGAACACTCTACCGACTGGGCTAAACCGGCCCTAAACCCAATTGAACAAATAATACGCCATTGTCACTGAAGAATGGCGTATAGATTTATCTTATAAGTTCATGGACAGTTAGCAATTGGGATTAACTCTTCGTCTGTCCAATTTATATTCGTTTTGCTTGAATGATTGGAATAATAAACGAAGCTTGACGACAATGCAATGAAATGGAAACTGAAAGATAATTTAGGATCCCTACTCGCTTCCGGGGAAAACGTCATTTATTACCGCGAAATCAGTGGAAAAATACCCGCTTGAAATATGCTCCATATATAAATTTTTGAAGGCGCGTAGTGTAATGGTTATCGTTGTAGGGAATGGAGACGGGAACCCGAGTTCCAATCCCGAGAAAAACATTAAAAAAAATAAATAAAAAAAAAAAAATAAAAAAACACAAATAAACCACCCCCCCCAAAAAAAAAAACAACGGAAAAAAACCCCAAACAAACAAAAAAAACATAATAAATCTGACTCGCATTATTTGGATTTTTCGGGCTGTTCTTCTCATCTTTATTGTTATATATACAACCTTTCGACCGATGTGCTCTCCGGTCTTCTTCGTGCGTTTCTTGTCGAACTCGGGAACCTTCTTGTCGAGCTGATGAAACTGAATTTTATACTGAAAAATAATCTACACAAGAAATTAACTGTTGGGAAGATCTTCAAGCATATGCGACTTTGCCTCTAATCCAATACCTTTAAGTATTTAAAATATCATCCGTGGGGTTATTTAATTTTAGTTATAAATTCAGTAAAAGAAACTTATGTATTGTGTATAAGACAAGAAAATATCAAATAAAATTATGACTGTTATAACACTATAATAGTGTTATAGGGTTGACTGATGATATCTATTAATAATGGAGATTCGCTTCCGGTTTTTGTCTGTAACAAAAATTACGTCACTGCTTACGTCACATTACCCAAAATCGTCATAACATAGAATAAATACACTCACAATTTGAACATTAGACAGTCGTCATTTTTTTTAAAACAAGTTTTAATAAATACATGACTGGTATTATATATCTATATATAGTTTGTTTTATTTTAATACATATTAAAGTTTACATTTCAAATTATTTTATTTTTTAATCCTTTAATGAATTTGATGATTTTACTTACTAACTTGATATTGCATTTTTTTATGATTGTTTTTTTATTTTGCTAGTTCAGTTAATAACGATGCAAAGAGTTCCAATTCGCAACAAAATATTGATTTTGACAATTATTCAAAAGTTTTGGTTACATCACGTGACCGAAGCAGTTCAAGCCGTGGTAGGTACCCGATGTGGTTGGTAGTATCGTGGTAGTCAGTGCGCTAACACGTTATGCATTGCTTCACTCTGTGTGTGATTTGAACAGCCGCACAGGTGAACGCGCAATGTAGTTTAATTCGGGAACTTTGAAATTCTTGCGGGAGCGAAACCGGTTGACAAATTTTTTTTTGTATTTACCTCGTACCCCACTTGTACGGGTTAGGCACAAGGCCCTATTAACGTGGGACCACCGAAACTCATGGGTGGCGGGCGATAATTGCGTCGATCCCGTCGGCATTCCCCCTCAAGGGGGGCACCTCAGGCACTGGACAATAAACCAAGCCCTGTCCCTTTAAATCAAGGGGGCAGGTATTGCCTGGGGGGATAGCCCCCTGGGATCGACGCTATTAACTTGTAAAGATCCAGGGCCGAAGCCACTGGACCCCCACCTCGTTGGGCGGGTTAACAAACCAGTTGACAAAATTAGTGACGGCATTCATTTTAACTTAATTTGCGCATCATGCCTTGAGTAGTTAAAGTTTGTGTCGATGCGACAGACAGACAGACAAGACAGTTCACGGACATTTTTGTTCTTTGCATAAACGTTTTGGAGTTGTCCTATCGCAAAAGACGGCTTAATCGTTTCTCTAATTCATTGAGTCTGCTCTTCATTTCTCAGAGGATTAAGCAAATTGTAATCAAACAGATTAAGCTGATCCGTATCGTTTAAATTCTCTTTCTCTCCCCATCCCACTTCACCCTCTCTCTCTCTCACCTCTCACCCTCTCTCCCTCTCTCTCCTCTTTCGTTTGTGTGTTTTGTCTCTCGTTCTGTACAAATCGCGAGGCGCATATCATCTCTCT
>CM042159.1:20957118-20965072 GCA_023376005.1 Doryteuthis pealeii | reverse complement strand
ATTTAATTCGGGAACTTCTCTGAAAATTCTGCGGGATGCGAAACCGCGTTGACAACATTTTTTTGATTTACCTCGTACCCCACTTGTACGGACGTTAGGCCACAAGGCCCTATTAAACGTCGGGACCACCGACCGAAACTCATGCCGGTGATGCCATGTACGTCGGTGACGGTTGGGCGATAATTTGCGTCGATCCCGTCGGCTTCCCCCTCCAAGGGCGGGCACCCTCAGGCCACTGGACAATAAACCCAAGCCCTTTCCCTTTAACATCAAGGGGCCAGGTATCTTGCCTGGGGGATAGCCCCCGGGATCGAGCTATTAAACTTGTTAAAATCCAGGGCCGAAGGCCACTGGACCCCCACCTCGTTGCGGCGGCGTTAACAAACCAGTTGGGGACAAAATTAGTGACGGAATCATTTTAACAAGGCGTCACAGCGACAGCGTGTTAAAGTTTTGGTCATGCGACAGGACAGAAGACAGACAGTCACGGACATTTTTGTTCTGCCAAACGGGAGTGGCCATCGCAAAAGACGCACTTCTCTCTCCCTTCAACTGCTCTAATTCATTGAGGTCTGCCCACCAGAGGATAAGCAAAGTAATCAAAAGTAGCGACACGTTTAATTAGAACTCTTTCCCCCATCCCACTCACCCCCCCCTCTCACCCCACCCCTCTCCCTCCCCCCTTCTTGGGTTTTGTCTCTTCGTCGGTACAAACGAGGCGAACTGCTGACAGAAGAGCATTAGAATATCATCTTGAAAGAAGCGCTAAAAATGAATCAAAATCACGAAGAAATAAAGATAGGAAAAATTGCAAGACACATGGCCAAGATTAAGATGACGCTAAGTAGACATCTTCCATATTGTTCGAGAGAAAAAAGAGAGAAGGGAGAGAGAGAGAAGAACGAGAAGAGAGAGAAAAGAAGAAGAGAGAGAGAGAGCTCGGGCGAAGTCAAAGAAAAGAGGCCAAAGAAATTGTTAGAAGAGAGCCTTATATGTAGAGAGCAGCAAGCAGAGAGAGAGCGAGTAGAGCACAGAGGGGAGTGAGAGAGGAGGGGGAAGAAGAGACGACGAGAGGATGAGAGAGCCTGAAGCAGAGAGAGGAGAGGAGGAGGAAGGGAGAAGAGAGGACAAAAGATACACAGAGAAGAGAGAGAGAGAGAGAGATAAATTGAACACTGAGAAAGATGAGAGCAGAGAGAGACGAGAGAGAGCAGAGAGACCCGAGAGAGAGAGAGAGGAAAGAGTCGAAAGCCAAAGAAAAAAAGAAAAGAGGGCCAAAGGCAATTGCTGAAGGAGAAAAAGACGAGAGAGACTAAAAAGACTCAGCAGACGAGAGAGAGATGAGGAGAGAGAGACGAGAGACGAGGGGGAGGAGACGAGCGAGAGAAGCGAGAGAGAGAGAGAGAGAGAGAGAGAGAGAGAGAGAGAGAGTCGAAGTCAAAAGAAAAAGAGGCCAAAGAAATTGTAGAGAAGAGAGAGAGAAGAGAGAGAAGAGAGAGAGAGAGAGAGAGAGAGAGAGAGACTAAAGATACACACACACACACACACAGAGAGAGAGAGAGAGAGAGAGAGAGAGAGAGAGAGAGAGAGAGAGAGAGAGAGAGAATTGAACACTGAAAGTGAGAGAGAGAGAGAGAGAGAGAGAGAGAAAGAGTCGAAGCCAAAGAAAAAGAGGCCAAAGAAATTGAAGAGAGAAAAAGAGAGAGAGACTAAAGATACAGAGAGAGAGAGAGAGTGAGAGAGAGAGAGAGAGAGAGAGAGAGAGAGAAATAGAAAAAGAGAAATAGAAAGAGTCGAAGACAAAGAAAAAGAGGACAAGAAATTGAAGAGAGAGATAGATAGATAGATAGAGAGAGAGAGAGAGAGAGAGAGAGAGAGAGAGAGAGAGAGAGAGAGAGAGAGAGAGAGAGAGAGAGGTTGAGAGAAAGTGAGAGAGAGAGAGAGAGAGTGAGTTGGAGAAAGAGAAAGAGAAAGTGGGAGTTAGAGGTATGGGGAGAGAACGATGGAAAGAGACAATGAGAAATCACGACAGAGTTATTGGTTGGTTGGTTGTTTTTTTTCATGTTGACTTATTTTACGCTGCCATTTTTCATTTATCAAAATTGGAGTAAAGTTGGCAAATTAAGAAAATACTGTCCTTTTTCTCATCAATTATGATGACTATGTTGGAGGCCGTGATGTCATGGTTAGAGTCGTAGGAAATTGAAGTTCAAATCCTGGACGAAGCTAAAGTCCACATAGCACTAATACCATTGGAAAAGGTATGAATCTCACTACTCTCCCTCCAACTATGTATAAATAGTAGGACAGACTGGGCTTTTTAACTTTGGATAGGTAACCAGTCTAGGAGTAGGAAAACTCTGAATTCAAACCTGTTAAACTCCGCTTAAGAAATTGATCTTGTATCACATCTTGCTCGGGGTTGTGAAAATATATACCATAGTAAGGGTGGCGTAACACGCACCTGTTTGGCTTTTAAAATGCTGCTTGGGGTGATCAGTACTAGAATAGACCCAATCCTAACTAGTGATCTATTTCCATAATTTAATTTAATTTAATTTAAAAAAAGAAACAAGTTTAATATTGATAGATTAGTGAATGACCACATTCTAACTCCTCCACACGAGCAGGTCGTGACACAAGGTCAATTTTTTAAACAGGGATTAACGGGTTTCAATTCAGAGGAGAAAGAATTAAGTACAATAAATAGGTCAGGGTAGGTTCATCCAATAGAGATAATATTTGTAGTTGGAGGCGTGGTTGTAATGGTTAGTTGTAGGAAATGGACTCGTCAACCCGAGTTCAAATCTTGGACGAAGCTAAAGTTCACATAGCACTGACACCCTTGGGAAAGGTATGAATCTCACTACTCTCCCTCCAACTAGGGATACATAGTAGGTCAGACTGGACTCTTTAACGTTGGTTAGACAACCAGTCTAAGAGAAGGAAAACTCTGAATTCAAACCTGTTAAACTCTGCTTCGGGTGGTCACTACTAGAATAGGCTCAGTCATAATTAGGGATCCATTTCACTGGGCCAAAGAGCCCTTGGTCACTACTAGAATAGGCTCAGTCATAATTAGAGATCTATTTTACTAATATAATAAAAGATATGATATCAGGCAATCATATATTATTGTATTTGCAGTATTTTCTACAATTTATCTGCTGATTCTCCTTCTTCGGTTTAGCTCAGTCGGTAGAGCATTTGTCTAGGAATCGCAATGTTGGTGAGTACCGGTATCGAAGCTGGACTTCGATACCGGTACTCACCAACACAGCGCATCAGTAGCACAGATTGGGTAATCTAATCTGTGTGGTAAAGTGAGAGATTGACAGGAAGTGTGACACTTCATCGCAGCAAAAGAATCTGCCTTGTCAAGCGTTAGCGAAAAGAGGATAGACTCCCTTGCCGTCCAGCTGATACTGACATTAGGCCAGTCCGTTCACTTTACTTTTACTTACAGTTATAGGGATTGGCCCCTATATTTTTACGTGCATGTGGAATTGACTAAAAATAATTATGTTATCTTAAACAACTAGTTTTACAATTGTATGTCATGAGTTAAGAATTATGTAAACAAAAGAGAATCGAATAAAAATTAGTTAGGAAATATTTTAGCAACAATAGAAACAATTGTTTAAATTCCAATGACAATATCGGCATTGTCATTGGAATGCCACAGGTAACAAAATCATCCGATATCTACGTCATTAGAAAACAGCTGATATTTGAAAATTCCGATATTAAATTTAACTTAATGATCACGTAGACAATTACAAAAGAAAATTATAAAAAGGCCCATTGAGCTGAAAAGCTTCAGTTGGAGCGAATGCTCCCCTAACTCGACAGAGGTGTAGCGGAAACTCTCCCTAACTCGACACAGTTGGGAAGAGGTCGCTGTCCGGACACAAGTTTCAATTACAGACATTGTTTTAACAAAACTGCTACAATGTTGACACACCCAAACGAACAAATGTAAACAATACATACGCACTTTACAAACGCAAATACGTACAGACACACACAGTCCGCACATCAATGAAAGAACAATTGACTATCACTATACCAATTGTAAAATAATGTATATAAAGTTGTTTCTTTCATCAATTTTGTCTTCTTTTATTTTCTACTGAAACTACATTTCCGTAGTCTCATACATTTAAATTGTGGGATACAAAATTCGGATATTCTTCAAACACACAAACACCGAGTAAACAAGGTCCCCACACACTCCTTTATCTATCTCGGACAATCAAAATTGTTTATCTCTGAGTATAATAATAAATATTTTTACTGATATTACCGAAACATTTTATCTATCTATCTATCTATCTATCTATCTATCTATTAGGATATCAAAGGCCACTGAAAAATTGCTCTAAATGAATAGACTGAGATAGATAAGGTGAAAAGACTGAGGTAAATATGAATACACGGAAATAGATTAATAGATATGAACAGACTGGTGTATCGAGTAATTCCATGTCAAATCATCGAGAAAAAGTAAAATTGTCACCCACACCCTTCAATTTTTCTTATTTTTTTTATTCCACGTAAGGAATGTTAACATTAGACGATCTCTAAAATGTGTGCCACATCGGGATATGCTAGGAAAAAATCAGAAATCATCAATAACTTTAAGACTTTTTTATAGCATTTTTGGATTCTTTTGGCAAAAATGCTTTTATAAATCAATTTTTATGAGTAGGAAAACTCTAGAACTCACTTCACTGACAAAAATAGGTTACAAAAAGTCGCCATTTTTCGCGACCCCCCCCTCAAATTTGGAGAGTTAAAATTGATATAACTCCGACAATTTTGGGAATTGGAAGCTCAAATTTTAGGAATTGGCTAACTTTATCATAATCCACACTTGGAGAACATTTCAGAAATATTGAAGGGGGTGGGTGACATGGCCTGGATGATTCGACATGGAATTACCCGTTACCTTACTAATTTACTCGGGTATATAAGAGAGAGAGAGAGAGAGAGAGAGAGAGAGAGAGAGAGAGAGAGAGAGAGAGAGAGAGGATTAATACAATTCTAAGTGACCATCATCTGGAGGTTGCAGGTTCAATCCTGACTACAGGAAAAAATAACATAGAATACTTAGCGTAGCTTAATACTTGTACCCAGTCATGGTTAACAAAATAAGAACAATCTAATCCAGTGGATTAGATAAAGGATTCGTTTCGAAGTTCCGTGAGTGCCTTTCATCACAACAAGAAGTTTCCCGAGTTCAACAAAAAATACCTGAAGAAGGCAGGAGAGCATATCGACCAAGACATTGTGAATATAACACTGAAATGGATTTAATCAATAGTCATCATTTAAAAGCATTTTGTAAGCATTTGGATATTAATTCTAATTCCAAATTGTAGCCATGTCAGAACTACTGTATGGTTGCATCACTTTGGTTTTATCAAAACACACGAAGAAAAAAAGAACGATTACACAAGGATAATACGTCCGAATCCTGGAAGCATTAGTCTGCAAAACAGTAGCTAAAGTCCCAACCAATGAGCTAGTTTTAATAAGAATAAGTTAGTGTAATGAGAATGAGCTTGTTTAACTAGAATAAGAATAAGAATAAACATTCTCAAAGACCAAGAAAGACAAAGAAATTCTAGAAAGGAACAAGTCATTTTGTCCCGATAACGCATTGGTCACACAAGGCTGTGGTCATATCAGTACTGCCGTATGGTTGCACTACTTGAACCCTAATGAAGCGCCTTAGGAATAAGGTAGATGATGCGAGCAGTCTTGAACAAGTCGTGGAAACAGCACATCCACAAGGAAGCAGCTGTATGGTCAACTGTCCCCCCATCTCACAAACCACCCGAGTAAGACGGACTAGGCACGCAGGACACTGCTGGAGAAGCGGGGACGAGCTCATAAGCGACGATCTACTGTGGAAGCCAACATAATGTGTGCCGCCCAGCAATGATCTACATAGACCAAATCTGTGAGGATGCTGGCTGCTGTGCTTTTTGAGGGAAATAACATTATACCATAGAATATAGACATGAACTTAATCAATACCATACAACATAATCCCCACACATTGTTAAAACCGATTACTAAAACGTATAAATATAAATACACAACATATATTACTTCCTAACCGTTAGGCATGACATAACCCCAGCCGGGTTGATATTCCGTTAAAATCAATAAACTAACCAACCAATCAAATAAATGTAGCTTTTTACAAAACTATTCTTGAGGATATTCATCGGTTTTAGAATATAAATCGTCCGGTTTAATCCATGAATATCATAGAAGTTGACATTCGATAATGCATAAAACCAATTTCTTGAATTACCGATACAATATTTCTTGAAGTGCCAAGGGACCGAATTTATAAGGAAAATTTAGATCCATTATATTTTCGGATGTTTTAAATGGAATTATTATTTCTTTTTGGGGGTGTCCAAATATAAATTCGGTTTCTCTTTTTGTCAAATATTTTGCTATAGGAATATTGTGTAAATTTATAAATAATTCAATTGGGATATATCAGACGAGATATACCATTATCTTAGGACGGATTATATTAGAGATATCTGTTAATACGATACGATAATATCTCATAAAATATTATCACAGTGATACATGGGTACCTAGGATACGCCAACTGCATTCCAACCCACCAAAATGGTATCCTGGATAGGACACTAAACTCTATATGGTGGTGAGGTTCTAGTCTTGAAACTCTGGGGGGCATGGAATCAAGGTTTCGTTGCCCTTACTTTAATAATAATAATAATAATAATAATAATAATAACAAAAAAGCAATAATAATAATAATAAATAATAATAATAATAATAATAATAAGATGAAGAAGAACAAGAACAAGAACAAGAACAAAAAAAGAAAGCAAGAATAAGAAGAATAAGCAATAATAATAATAATAATAATAATAATAATAACAACAACAACAATAATAATAATAATAATAATAATAATAATAATAATAATAATAATAAAGAAGAAGAAGAAGAAGAAGAAGAAGACCAACAACAACAAAATAAAGCAAGAATAATAAAGAAAAAAAAGTAGAATAAGAATAAGAATAAGAATAAGAATAGAAGAAGAAGAAGAAGAAGAGAGAAGAAAGAAGAAGAAGAACCATAAGCCAAGATGGTGAAAAGACAGAGAAATTTAAAGAATCTGGAAAAACCAAATATAGAATTAAAATTAGATAGGACACTAAACTTTATCTGGTGGTGAAGTTCTATTTTTGAAACTCTGGAGACCGTGGGGTCAACGTTTCGTTGCCATTATCTCACGATAGATGAAAACAGATATCTGATAAGGTTGCACGAAAATATCTCATGAGAGAGTATCATGATAATATATGATAATGTTGAATAATCTATGTGGTAGAATAGATTATTGACAACACCGTGTAGCGAGAATACAAAGAACCCAAATGGAAAATTACAGACCGTTGGGAAACTTTGACCCCAGAGGCAGGAAACCCGCAAGTCACGTGAGAACTAGTTAAGTAATCAGTTGACACCCAGGGTCTCTCTTCCTGGGCTGTTGACTCCCGCACGGTGTTAGAAAATGGGCTGAAATAAACCTTTGATCAAAGTAATACAAGTCTTGCTAGTTATTACATGACTTAAAAGATGACCCGAAAAGAAGCCCTCAGTTAGAAAATGAAGCAAGTTAGAAAACAACAAAAAACAAAACAAAACAAAAAAAAACAGCTTATTTTTTATGACGTTTTTTGTAGATAAGAAAAATAACACTGTGTTGTATGAAAACATAATGAAATATATTGTAATGAATTATGTGCTGTAATATGTTTTAATGTTTTTTTCGTTTTAATGAATAAAAATTCTTTCTCTTTGGCATTATACATTTGGTAAGTTAAATGTTTTTGTGAACTTATTAACATAAACGTATCTGAAGGTGGACCAACACAGAGCAAAAAATCAA
>CM042159.1:20947328-20952018 GCA_023376005.1 Doryteuthis pealeii | reverse complement strand
GGAGACGGAGATTATATTATATATATATAAGTTATCATATATATATATATAATATAAACTTGTTGAAATCTCGGCAGTGAGAAAAAACCGGCAAATAGTTTGATTGTAAAATATACTACAAACATTACCTGTGGAAAAAATTTGGACAAAAGAAAGACCAAGATAATCGAGCAACCAAAAATATCTATTGATACAATACTTGGCCAAAAGAAAAAACTTTATATATATATTATATAATAAAATATCAAATACCGCTAGGATATACTAAAGCTAATAAGTAAAGAGTGCTCATACTAAGTAGAGCAAATAAAAGATAAACTAATGAGTCAGATAAACTTACTTTTCGCTTAGTGCTCTTCAGGGCTAAGATCTGACTCTTTATATATATATATATATATATATATATATATATATATATAATGATATGAAGGCAATTACAATGCGTATAAACATTTTTGTCTAATCGATTTTAAAGTAGAAACTTCATCTTCAGAGGTGTATATCAGAAATGTACGTGCTTAAGTTGTTTTTTTTTAGCACGTACATTTCTGATATTCACCACTGAAGATGAAGTTTCTACTTTGAAATCGATGAGACAAAATAACATCTTTTTGTTTTTATTTCTTATACGCATTGTAATTGCCTTCAAATCATTAATATACTTAACACTGCATCAAGCAAATTACCAATTACTTTTATATATATATATATATATATATATATATATATATATGTTGATAAGAACAGATTGCTAAGAACCGATTGAGAGAAGTAAAGACTGGCGCAACAAATTGAGATTGCAATCGTTGATAGCGAAGATAATATTGTCAATGTCAACGTTATCTTTGTTGACACTTGGATATTTGGGTGAAGCCAAACTTGATCGATTGTCTTTTCCTCTTCCTGTCTTGTCCCACCCCTTGTTATTTTCTCTATTCTCCTCTCTCTTCCAATCTGTCTGTCTGTCTTTTTTTGTCGTGAAGCATGTTTATTGCTGCTATTAAGTCAAACAACCAGTATATATATATATTTATATATATATTATATATATATATATATATATGATGAAAATGGGATTGGAATGAATCCGATAGAATGAGGTAAAATAAGGAATGAAAGAACAAAACTCAGACAGAAATGTGTAGTATATTTCGCAGGAATATCAAATTCCGCTTCCTCAAGCCTTTATTCAATAAAGGCTTGAGGAAGCGAAATTTAACATTCCATCGAAATATACTACACATTTTTGTCTGAGTTTTGCTCTTTCATTACTTATTTTACCTCACACACATATATATATATATATATATATATATATATATATATATATATATATATATATATATATATATGGTGACCAAAGAGAACTGACTTTTTTTGGTCACCTATATATATATATATATATATATATACACGGGGTGACCCCAAAAACAGGCCTGACTTTTTTCTGGATCACCATGTATATATATATATATATATTATATATATATATATATATATTGTGTGTGTGTGTGTGTGTGTGTGTGTGTGTGTATTTAGAAATTCAAGGTGTACACAAACTGAAATAGCACCTCAATCTCCCTGTCACCCCATTGACCCCTAAAAAATCGAAATTATACAAAATACTACTTAAGTAATCCCCTCAACATACTCAACATACATAAAGGCGTAAACGCATCACAATTAAAGAATTAAAGAATTTTCCAATTCCTTTTTAGTTAAAATATTACTAAATCCCACAGCAGGTTTCCTTAGTAAATAATTTTCAAATTATTTTCAACATACAAACCATCTTCCAATAAAATCCATTAACTTGAAAGAAATTCCATCAGCGATTTTACTGCCATAATCGGGTAATAAAAATAATCATTATATATACTAGCAACAGAAAACACCCTCCGGGCGTCGTAAAAATTAATTTTTGAAAGACATTGCCTGAGAGGGTGGGAGTTAAAAATTCAATGTTAGAGGGTTTGTAAGACAAATCCTCATATTATTAAAGGAGTAAAAAAAAAAAAAAAATAAAACAATTTGAAATGAAAACTGAGCCGTCCCGGTCAATAAAATGTTGCATGCATGTAATAATCAAACAATTATTTTGAATATTTTCCACATCAATTTTCCACAAAATCGTAGGTATTTATTTATTTGTAAACTTTTTAGTTAACTTCTTGTTATTGTAAAAAAAAGGATGAGAGTAAAAAACAATTTTTAAAATTGCTTACTCAAATTTTGGGTGTATATAGCATAAGAATATTGTGACTTAAGCTGTGATGTAAAGCTATGACGTAGTTTTTGTTACAGACAGAAATACAGACAATCTCCATTATTAATAGAAGATATCTCAACAATGCAGTATCACCTACACTATTAATCTGTATACAATTGGTAAATCTACGGTATTTCTTAAATATTAGTCTATTTTAACACGGGCATTCACCATTCATTCATGCTTAAAAAAACATTTTTTTTATAACACACACACACTCTCTCTCTCTCTCTCTCTCTCTCTCTCTCTATATATATATATATATATATATATATATATATATATATATATATATATATATATACGCAATAAAGGGAATGACTTATAAGTATTAACCGGATAAATCAGTGTTATAACAAATTAAAGTGCTCAATACGTTGGTAGAACAGTTTTAGTATTACAGTGTGTACAGAAATAACCTTAAAGTTATTGCTGTACACACTTTAATACTATATATATATATATATATATATATATATATATATATATATATATATATATATATATATAGTTAGAGTTGCGTTAACATTGAATCAACGTGTTTTTTGTAACTGACAGTTTATCGCCTATGCGATGTTCAAACCAATTTATATATATATATATATATATATATATATATATATATATATATATATATAAAGTTAGAAAGAAAGGAAATGAATCCGACAATATGAGTATGAAAAAGGTGGAATGAAAACATCACACAATGCTGTTAAAGAAGAAAAAAAATATTATTATTATTATTATTATTATTATTATTATATTATAAATTGTTTTCTTCTTTAACAGCATGTGTGATGTTTTCATTCCACCTTTTCATATATATATATATATATATATTATATATATATATATATATATATATATATATATATGAATGAAGTACATTCAATTGATAAGGTGGATTTTGCAAATAAAGTGATTTTTTAAGAATAATCCCTTGTTATTCTTTAGTGGAGAGTTTGTGTTACCATTCAATTTAACTAATTTAACTAGCAACTACATTTAGCTCGTTTGAAAGTAATTAAAAAAAACAAAACATACTTCTTTAGGACTAATATCGACGGTTGAAGTTATTTCTTATTATTTGATACGAGAAAATTAAAGATACATATTTGATACATTACACTGGGCAAGACAATTTTTGTAACATTGATATCAACCACTGTTCTTATATATTTGAAATGTACTGATTTCAAATATATGGTTGTTTTTTTCCCCTGTATGCTCCAAATAGACTAGTGGATAAAGGAGTTAGGTTTAGACAGTTCTAAGTGACAGTTATCTCTTGGATTCCAGGTTCAATCCTGACCGGCAGCAGTAACATAGAAAAAATAATTAACACAGCTCCTACCCCAGCTATGGTTAGCGGAATGAGAACAGGATGCCGCCGTGGATTAAATAAAGGGTTAGGTTCAAAGTTCCGTGATTGCTCCCGATTACGACAAGAATGTTCCGAGTTCGAAAATAAGGTTCCCGTGTCCGAAAATAAGGTTCCGAGTCCGAGAAGGTTCCGAGTCCGACAAGAAATACTGAAGAAGGCCGGAGGGCACATCGACCGAAACATTGTGCAGATAACAATGAAGATGAGGACAATAGTCCGAATATCACAGATAATACTAGCCTTTTGTATTGACCAGACAAAATAGAAGTCAGTTGTGTGGTTATTTGTTTCCCACCAGGTCATGGGAATTCGGAAAGGTAAGCCCTTACATTTACCTGTCATCAAGCCAAGCAGTTATGACTCACAAAGACTAAATCTAAAGTACGCTCTATAGGTTCGCTTCACAAACAATGTTATATTGCGACTCTGACGAATAAGCGTGAAGTATCCACAAATATAGCAGAAAACACAGCTTGTTCACATATTGATGTCTCCTTGTAGCCATGATCAAATTTGACAGAAAAAAAAAAAAAAACAAAATTAGATATCCCTATTGATACCATAGATTGGTTTTGTTTTGTTTTACGGCATATCAACCTCAGTAGGTCATCTAATGCCGATAAAGTTTTGAAATAAATCAATTCTTAATGGATAATACAATTTAAAAAAACATTTTTCTATTTGACCCATAGATGGGACCCTAACAGGTACTACCACTCCGGGTCAGAGTGGACCAGGGAGCAATAGTGATGAAGGGTGCTCCACATTCCCCAAATATCCAGAACTGGAACCTCACCATCAGACAGAGTTTAACGTCATTCCCAGGACATGTAGACCCTCAGCCACCGCCTTCTATCACCCATATGATAATAAGGATTGGGGTTTGCCATGAGGGTAATAGGGTTGGGGCAATCATATAGGTGCTAGGGCTTGACGTGACCAGCCGATTGATCGGAGGGGGCCTCTCCGACCGCCCGTATGGCCCAAGAAAAGCCTAAAGTGGAAAATTTCAAGTCATGGACTGCTCAGCCACCTGA
>CM042159.1:20922328-20939828 GCA_023376005.1 Doryteuthis pealeii | reverse complement strand
CAATGACTTTTACCTGGGTTTGAACCTCAATCCCAACTGTTTCAACTATTAGTAAAAAGTTGGTGGAGTAGCCTATTGTCGGTATCAGCCAACGAAAATTGCATAGTTTATAAATTTGACACAAGGCTGTCTAGTTGTGTCCTAGTTTCATTTAAACAGCTTCGTATAAATAATCCACTGTGACCCGGAGTGGTAGTACCTGTTAGGGTCCCATCTATGGGTTAAGTAGAAAAACATGAGTTGATAAAAAATTGTATTATCCATTAAGAATTGATTTATTTCAAAACTTTATCGGCATTAAATAACCTACTGAGGTTGATATGCCGTAAAACAAACAAACCAAACCAAACTATCTTAAATAATACAGGAAAAAAAGTAACTTTTAGTCGTAAGTATTCTGACGCACAAAACAAAACAAAACAAATATTGTTGTTCTTCGGGTTTTTTGAATAGAAGACGTTAGAAGTTCTATTGAGTTAAAGGTTTGAGAATCCAACCATTGAAAAACGAATATAGATTCGGTCATGGGAATGTTGAAATTCGTATTGATTGATCAGTATTCAGTTGTGTTGCCCAAAGAATCTGCTCTCATAATCCAGAGTTGGTAGGTGGTTTAAATAGCAGGTTGGGTTATTCCACTATATGGCATGGTCAAGTCTATTTCCAGGATTTTGATTGACTAATTGTTTTATTGTGGATACATTCATTCATATGTATCCAACACATGACTGTGTTCTGTTTGTTGGCACAGAGCCTATATTCAGTTACAGTATGTCTTTTTTTCTGGTGAGTGGACGCTAGTCACAGTCTTCATATGAAGATGAGTATAATGTTGATTCTACATTTTTTTGAGTGGTGACTGGATGCTAGTCACAGCCTTCCTGTAAATATGAGTATGATGTTCATTCTACATTTTTCTCGAAATGAATTTCTAACACTGACCTCTCTCTCTCTCTCTCTCTCTCTCTCTCTCTCTCTCTCTCTCTCTCTCTCTCTCTCTCTCTCTCTTACCCTCACAATAGACATATACTCTCGTTTGTCCTCTTTTTTTTGTCTGCCTTTCTTTGAATACTTTTTGCAGTATTGTTTTCGGTGATTTTTACGTGATTTTTTGCGACGGAATTTTTGTACGATAAAAATCTTTATAACTTGGACATAAATTTGGGAATAATCGAAATAAATTGCGAATTCCCGTAAAAAATCACTCATGAAATAGAAATAATTGTTTGTACGGAAAGTAGGACCTGCATACATCAAATTGTATTTGAATTAAATGACAGCAGAAGAATTAACATTGAACTTTTAAAAGGTAAATAAAAGTAAAGGTGGCGGAGTGGCCTATTGTCGGTATCAGCCAAACAGCGAGGGAGTCTATCCCTTTTCGCTAGCGCTAGACAAGGGAGAGTGTTTTTGCTGAGGTGAAGTGCCACACCTACTGTCAGCTTCATACTTTACCACACAGATCAGATTACACAATCTGTGCTACTCATCCGCTGAGTTGGCAGGGACCGGTATTGCGATTTCTGGCGGGTAATCTACCGACTGAGCTAAACCAGCCCCAAGGTGAAAGGTAAGTTTAAATATTAATGCAATACTTAAATGCTTATTTCTCTGAATGTTTGAGATGAGGCTTGAGATGAGGCTTGATGAGGGCATATCGGCCTAAACTTTGTACAAATAACAATGAAGATGGGAACAATAGTCCGAATAACGCAGATAATACTGATTATTTTTTTTAGTTCTTTTGTAGTTTATTGTTACCTATCACATACGACAGAAGTACGCCTCTCAAAAGGAAATCTATGTCAACAGAGTACAAGATCAGAAGAACAAAGACTGCAACTTTCCAATGTTTTAAATAGGCACATTATATCATTGTTTTTGTGAAAACTGTTTGGAAATATATCGTTTATGTTTAGTGAAACTTGATGTGTACGCAATGCGCGAAGAGTCATTGATAGGTTGAACGCCGTTCGTTCTCCACAGGAGCTAGCTTAATTGTAGCTCGAGAGAACAGATTTTAATGTAGTTCTTTTTCTGAACAAAATTTTTTTTTCAAAACAAAAGATACCGGAGTTTATCATTTTTTGTAGAATATTATAAAATCAATATGGATATTATTAAGTATTAAGGTATCTCTCATAATAAGTATATCCCAATCGATTTAAAAAAAAAAAGTTATTTTCTTCTCAACCAAGATACCAGGATTTTATTATTTCTTGTAGAATATGAAACAATCAAAATGGATATTATTAAGTATTAAGGTATCTCTCATAAATAAGTATACCCTAATCGATTTAAAAAAATAAAAGTTAATTTTCTTCTCAACCAAAGATACTAGTATTTTATTATTTCTCGTAGAATATTATAAAATCAAAATGGATATTATTAAGTATTAAGGTATCTCTCATAGATAAGTATACCCCAATCGATTTAAAAAAATAAAAGTTAATTTTCTTCTCAACCAAAGATACCAGGATTTTATTATTTCTCGTAGAATATGAAACAATCAAAATGGATATTATTAAGTATTAAGGTATCTCCCAATAATAGGTATACCCCTTCCAATCTTTAAAAACAAAAGTTAATTTTGTTCAAATCCTAAGATACCCGGATTTCATCCTTTCTAGTAGAACATCATTCAATTAAAATGGATATTATTAAGTATACCTCTTCCAATTTTTAAAAATAGAAGTTAATTTTCTTTAAAACCAAAGATAGCAGGATTTTTTTTATTTCTCCCCTTTCAATTTCCTACGACTATAACCATTAAACGACAGTCATAAGCATTATCTGTATAAGGGTCCTCCCCTTTTAATTAGGGAGGAACTCTCAAAGTAGTTTGATGAACCAGAAGAGAGTCCTTTTAGTTTGAGTTCAGAGGTTTTCTTCTCCTAGACTGGTTGCCTAACCAAGGTTAGCGAGCCTCTCTGCCCCACTATTTACCGACAGTTGGATGGAGAATAGTTGGATTCATACTTTTCCCAAGAGTATTAGCGCAATGTGAAATGCAAACAGCCTCATCCAGGATTTGAACTCGGGTCGACGAGTCCATTTACAACGTCTCTAACCATTACACTACGCGCCTCTAATGTGCCTATCAGATTCAATATACATACTTTCTTTTATTGCAAGTATACGAGTTGTGTATGTAAGATTAGTAGAAACAGGAAAACACACCTTGTATTCGTTTTCTTTTTTTTATTATGATATTCTTGCAGCCAGGAAGAGGATAACATATTCGAATAGATAAACCCACAAAATATAGATACAAGCTCACCTGAGCGACAAAGGTGGATGCTACGAAAGAAAATGATTGAGTTGGAAAAGACATCGCCAAATCCCCGATGTTCAAACAAACAATTAACTCGTATTTCTGGCTGTATTTTTGTTGTCCTCTGATTGGTTAGAAATACTTCCCTTTGTCATATTTCCTTTTTTGATTGGTCCAGAAAGATGAATATTACGATTTTTATTTTTAGATAATCTGTTTTTCCTTTTAACGTAATTGGTGTTCAGATAAAACAATAACATAAATCTCTCTGTTTCATTTCTCTCGTCTCCATTAGCGTATTGTGCATACACTATAATATATATTAGCCAAGATACTGACTGGGTCAATTTTACAGTTAGGGTTGACCTTAATGCCCTGTGGGAATGTCTTATTACTAGCAGGACCTGTGGAAATACCACTGTATGAAAATCTAAGTATTACAAAGTTTGATGTGTCTATTTAAGGGCTATTGCCAATAATTCAATATGTAAACGTATAATACTCTCGATTTAACTCTCACTCACTGTTTTGTCCTTTCTTTCTTTCTTATGATCTTTTCATTATGTTTGATTGAAACAGATCAGCTATATCGTTTCCGCGAGCTCGCCCCTCTCTCTTGCTCCTACTTTCTTTCTTTCTTGTTATATTTTTCTATGTAGCATGTCCTTTTCTTTCTTTGTAATAAAAACGGAATGGTCCATTATTTAGCAGAAGTGACGGCACTCATAATAAATAAGAATTCGGCGCACGAGCAACACCAGATAAACAGGATTTATATTTTTGCATATCATCTTGGATGATTTGGACGGTCTCATTTTTAACCAGGGGGGTGCTGCAAGATGACAACGGTCGTACTTTTAAGGAACACGAGTATTGATATATAGATAGATCAACAACAGAAACAAAGCAAAATGAAACACCGAATAAGACGTTTAGACAAAAGTGTAAGAGAAAATATGAACATGTGTTAAAATTCAGTGGGTGAAATTTACATCTGAAAAATGGACAAAATAGACTCGCCCATGCTGATCAATTTAGAAGCAGAATTGAACGAGAGGATATTGAGATTGAGGAAGAATCCTTAGGGGGGGAAAGGACTAGTGAATCCAGTTATGAAAATGAACAATCACTGGATGAGAATGACAAAATATCTGACGATGAATCGGAAGAAGAAAATGAGCTTAGACTTAAGTCCACTATCAGAAGAAGTCAGATTATAGTATTATTTGTATTATTATTGTCCTCATCTTCATTGTTATTTGTACAACGTTTTGGCCAATGTGCCCTCCGGCCTTCTCCGGGTATTTCTTGTCGGACTCGGGAACCTTCTTGTCGTCATCGGGAACCTTCTTGTCGTAATTGGGAGCCATCACGGAACTTTGAACCTACCCTTTATTCAGTTCACGGTGTTATCCTGTTCTTATTCAGCTAATCATAGTTGGGGTACAGGTGTTAAGCTGTGTTAATTATCATTCCATGTTACTGCTACCCCTGACCAGGATTGAACCTTCAGTTTTCAGAGAAAAAGTCAGATTATCTCTTGCAGAAAGTCCATTTAGATTTCTAAGAGTCTTCAGAAGTTGAATATCTACGAAGGGCATGAAGCCATTTAGGTTTAGGCATTTAGTGTATCTAATGTAAATGAGATAATACTATAAAATCAATGTGACCTCCGTAAAGGCAAATCGGCTACTAGACTCAACAAGACAACGCCTATTTCAGAGATTGCTTTAATTTCATAACAGAAATATTATTGTCATTTAGTTGTTTTTTTAATATTAAAGCAAATTCAATTTTATTCTGTTTCCATGTGTTTGCAAAGTCAAGCAAAAGTGGTTTGTGCAATCCCAGGTCTCCTGTTAGAAGGAGTCAGGATACTCTCACAGAAAGCAATTTTGGTTCAGGAAGGTGTAGTATTATATGTAAATGAGGTAAGGCTATTAAAACATTACTGTCTCCGTAAGGGCACTCGGGTATTACTGTCAACAAGACAACGCCTATTTCAGAGATTGCTTTAATTCATAACAGAAATATTATTATCATATAGTTGTTTTTTTTTATATTAAAGCAAATTCAATTTTATTCTGTTTCCATGTGTTTGCAAGTCAAGCAAAAGTGGTTTACGCAATTTCTAGGTGTCCTGTTAGAAGAAGACAGGATAATCTCCGAGAAAAAACCCAACCTTTTAGTTAGTTGGTTGGTTTATTGATTTTAACGGCATATCAACCAGTCTGAGGTTATATCATGCCTAACGGTTAGGACGTAATTTTCCAAGGGTCTTCAGAAAGAAGTAGAATATCTACGAAGGCCATAAAGCCATTTCGGTTCAGGGAGGTGTGGAATCATATATAAATGAGGTACTGCTAGGAATATACAGATCTATATATAATATCTAAATTGGATAAGACTTACCGGAGAATAAAATATCGAGTTAATACTCTCCGAGAAAAAAAAAAACAAAATAAAAAACTTTTAGATTTCTAAAGGTTTTCAGAAAGAAGTAGAATATCTACGAAAACCATAAAGCCATTTCGGTTCAGGGAAGTGTAGTATGATATATAAATGAGGTTGTTTGGTTGGATTTTACGGCATGTCAATCCATTGGGTTATTTTATGCCGAAAACGTTTTGTTTTATTCATTCTTGATGTGTACTCAATTTTTTAAAAACTCAGTTCTTTTTAAACACATTTCTCAGAACTTAGAATTGTTCTATTTAGTGTGCTGCGTGTCATGGACTGTTCAGCCACCAGTGTTCGATTCTTAAGCATCTCGAGTCGCCATCCACAGTCAACAGATGGCCCCGTTGGTGGGGTCTTGCCCCTCGGCAGAGTTCCGACAGGGCTGTGTAAATGAGGTAATGTTATAAAAGCAGTTCTACCTCACTAATGTAACACTACGTTTTCCTTGTCGGAATGGGAGTAATGACGTGTTACGTACACCGAATGGAGAGATGACGTGTTTGTTACGTTCAGGCTTTTTCTTCTAATGGAGGGATGATGTGTATATAGTAGGATATTTGTATACTTGTCTCTCTCGTCCGATATTACATTGGGATATCCTGGTTGTTGGGCAGCTGTTCAGCTGACTGGCAATTCTATGATGTCTGGACTCTGGAAAACAACTTGGAGGGGAACTGAGGAATATCTTGCCCTTTTGCCATTTCTAACATAAGGTCGCTTCTTTTTTCTCAAGAGAATTGTATTTCCCCCAAAGTTACACCTGCCGAGAGCAAGAAATTAATGTCTTGCTCTCTCACCACGTTCTGCTAGACTCAATTCACACATTGAATGATGGAAATCTGATCTATCTGATATAAAACAAAGCAGTATCCGAACTACTGTATGGCTGCACCACTTAGAACCTTACGAAATATTTCGAAAAGTAGCTAGATTGGAAATACACAAGGATGTTAAGCACTGTTTCGAACAAATCCTGGAAGCAACAACCTGCAAAAAAACTCCCCCAAAAACCCAGCTTTACGACAACTTACCTCCCATCTCACAAACTATCCTAGTAAAACGATCATAAGGCATAGAAATTCCGCCCAGAATGGTAGTTCTTTCCTCAGAGACAATCAGCTGCAAAGCATTCATTTTGAATACTTAATGAGTTAACGCAATCTAATATTCATATTTTCAGTTACCGGAAGAACACACCATGGTCGTTCAAAAAAGAGCCACTTCCCCTTCGCCACGTCTCATTCCAACGTCCAATCAAACAATGTCATGTGTGTTAAGTTTTTAAGGGCCATCGTTGGCCAGTTGATTCTAGGTAAATCCTTTAGATAATCATCTCACGTAGAGAATCCTAGGTTCATTCGTTGATTGTTGCGAGTAACTGAGAAAGAATCAGCGCTTAAGTAATATATCAGCCACGCAGTATGGCCAGCGATTGGCTAAGGAATAGACCTCATGATCTCGCCTAGTCTATAAATATAGGCCGGGAACTAGCACACACCTTATATACCAAAAATCCAACAATGTGTCTATGCTGAATCATCATTTAAACTTTTCCATTCTCCTCTAACTCAAAATTCTTTCTTAAATTTTTCTGTGCTAATTTTGCTAGGTTACTCTTATGCTTTTATGTCACCCCCATTACATAACAAGTAATAAGGGTTAATTAGGGGCCGGGTTAGCTCAGTCGGTAGAGCGTTCGGCTAGAAACCACAAGGTTCCTAGTTCGATACCGGTCCCCGCCAACTCAGCGTATGAGTAGCACAGGGATCTGTGCGGTAAAGTAAGGAGCTGATGGTAGGTGTGGCGCTCCACCTCAGATGCTAAAACAATCTCCTTGGTCTAGCGCTGTTGAAAAGGGGATAGACTCCCTCGCTGATTGGCCGATACTGACTTTAGGCCGCCCCGTCGACTTTACTTACTTTACTTACTACTCTCGGTAAAACAATATCTGTTAAAGAGGCTGCTTTATTTCATAACAAATACATTGTAAATATCCACATTGACAAAACATGGACTACTACTGATAGGTCATTGCTCAGATGGAAATCTGATCTATCTGATATAAAACAAAACAGTATCAGTACTACTGTATGGCTGCACCACTTAGAACCTTACGAAATATTTCGAAAAATAGCTAGATTGAAATACACAAGGATGTTAAGCACTGTTTCGAACAAATCCTGGAAGCAACACCCTGCAACCCTCCAACCCCCAGCTTTACGACAACTTACCTCCCATCTCACAAACTATCCTAGTAAAACGAAGAAGACGTGCTGGACGTTGCTGGAGAAATAAGAATGAACTTATGAACTACGTTTTCCTATGGTCTCCTGCACATGAACACACCAATGTTGATCAACCAGGGAAAAAAACTTACATTAACCAGCTCTGTTTAGACACTGGATGCCGTTTAAACGACCATTGGGAAATATCGTATTATAGATCGAATAAAAAAGCAAAGTAAAATCTAAGAGCTTAAAAGATATTTAGACAAAGGGGTATGAGAAAATATGAACGCGAGTTAAAATTCAATGGGTGACATTGTCATCCATACTTTCCAACCTTTCGGCCATTGAAAATGAAAAAGAAAAAAAAAGTATTTTTCGAGGGGTGAAAATAAATTGAGTGCAAAACTTTAATTACAAGTTCTTTTCTCGGAGATAATCACCTACAAAATCTCCATTTTGAATACTTAACAGGTTGAAGCAATCTAATATGCACATTTTCAGTTACAGGAAGAACACACGATGGTCGTTCAAAAATCAGTAGGGTCACTTATGATCGCCAGAAGACCCGGAAGGGGTTAAAGAAAGAAGAATAAATAATTAGTCAGGCTAATGCACAAAATACATTGGAAATGATTTTTATTATAAAAATACATTGGAAATGATTTTTACTATAAAAATACATTGGAAATGATTTTTACTATGAAAATACATTAGAAATGATTTTTACTATGAAAATGCATTGGACAATGATTTTTACTATGAAAATGCATTGAAAAATCATTTTTACTATGAAAATAAATTGGAAATGATTTTTTACTATGAAAATGCATTGGAAATGATTTTTACTATGAAAATGTATTGGAAAGGATTCTTTACTATGAAAATACATTAGAAATGATTTTTACTATGAAAATACGTTGGACAATGATTTTTACTATGAAAATGCATTGGAAAATCATTTTTACTAAAAAAATACATTGGAAATGATTTTTACTAAAAAAAATACATTGGAAATGATTTTTACTATAAAAATACATCAGGTGCCACATACAACTTGTGGTTCTCTTGCAACCCTCCAACCCTTAATGGTAGCCACGTCATACATGAGACACACAGCCTTAATTTAGAGGCAAAATAGGAAAATTATAATCCCCCCTCCTTCTAAAATCGGACCAGTACATTTTAACAAAATAATTTGGCACACTTTCCTAACTCATGAAGGGGAACATTTGTGCCAAATTTCAAGTAATTCAGTGTTGCTGGGTGCAGAATTCAAATTTTTGCTGGTGTTTTGATATGGTATGACCCAAAAGAAATGTGTATGTTCACAAAATGAATATGAATGTCAAATTTTGTAGGTAAAAATAGGAAATTTCAAATGGAGTTTGTTTGATAGAAAAGTGGACAAACAGAAAAAAAAAAGTTTAATTGGTGTTTACGACCTGAGAAATGAATTTCTGATGTGGATAACAGTACCGACAATGGTAGATAGTATACAATAGTAAACATGAAACTTGCATTGACTTTTGAAGGTTGAAGTTTGTTTTAATCATTAAGTCGAGTCGTTTGCTCAAAGTTAAGTCCCAGAATCTGTTTCTTCAATTGACAGGCTGGTGGTCGCTAAAGTTGATATCATTAGCTGTGGACATCATTTACTTGAAATAAACCAAATTATATTTAGAATTTATTTTTTTAATAGATCTAAAGTTAGAATGGATTAAGAATTCTTGACTCATTTAGCCTGTATATACAATTGTAGAAGAAAAAATAACCTATCAAATTTTATAAACTTAAAAAAATTAAAATCATAATAATTGATGTATTTGTGACTTGTGTTTTCAGGGTGTGGGCATAGATACATATATTAACTTATTTTAATTTTTTTAAAGACAAAAGGGGTTAACATTTATTTATTTACCTATTTATTTTTAACCAAAATAGTGAAAATGCTTTACAATGAAGTTTAGATTTCAATGTTCAATGAATAGATATATAATTGTCCTTGATTTGCAGGTGTTAATGTTTAAGTTGAATGAATGAGGGATTACTGGTGACCGCTAAAGTTGATATCATTGGCTGTGAACATCATTTAGCACTGTCTTGTGTATGACGTGTGTGTCTCATGTATGACGTGGCTACCATTAGGGGTTGGAGGGTTGCAAGAGTACCACAAGTTGTATGTGGCACCTGGTTTGTGCAACGAACTAATTCTAGCGGGAAATTGGCTAAAACGAAATACGGTACAGTTGACGTTTAACCCCCTATGTTGCTACTGAGTGGGCGGGGTGTCCTTGGGTGGCAGTGGAGAAAAGGTAGTACCAATACTGTCTAAAGAAGAAATAGAAATTCCGCCCAGAATGGTAGTTCTTTCCTCAGAGACAATCAGCTGCAAGGCATTCATTTTTGAATAGTTAATAAGTTAACGCAATCTAATATTCATATTTTCAGTTACCGGAAGAACACACCATGGTTGTTCAAAAAGTTCTGAGTTTCACCCAGAAAGAAGAGCTACTTCCTATCGTTGTCATCTATCCGTCGACTAGAGACGATGGCGTAGTGTCTAAAAACGTGGAACTACGTGGAAGATGAGTATAGAAGTTTTACTATTACAAAAAAATCCTTTCAGTTGATCCCGAAAAGTTACAGTGAGTCAAGGTATTCTGGTATGCAACTAATGTAAATGTATTTTTCAGTCTGCACACCTTTTTACTCAAATAAATCCGTCGACTACAGACGATGGCTTAGTGTCCAAAAAAAAGAGTGGAACCACGTGGAAGATAAATATAGAATTATTACTATTACAAAAAATCCGGACCATATTACCTTTATGCACCCCTTTTTGATCTCAGTTAAGAAAGGACAAGTTTTTCATTTACACTGTCAATATCCGGTTTGTTAGGGGTTAGGGTTAGGTTTAGGGTCAGCGTAAGCGGTTAGGATTGGGAGTTAGTTTTATAATTTAAAAAAAAATCTAAAAATCGTCTGTTTTGACGGTGTAAATGAAAAACATGTCCTTTAAAAAATCAAAAAGGGGTGACTAAAGGTCATATGGTTCAAAAATCCTTTCAGTTGACCCCGAAACTTTACAGTGAGTCAAGGTAGTATTGTATATTATTATTACTAGCAAATATATGCACCCTCCGGGTGCAAGTATTTAAGTTTTGATATAATAAAATATCATATTAAATTAGAAAGGCTAAAGAAACTGACTAAGAATGCAGATAAAAAGATCTGCAACAGAGGGGGTATAATCGAAAAATAGAACAACTTTGAAACTAACTATTCCATCATTTTCTATTACTCCCCTCTTTCATTGGTAAATTTTCCTAATTTAACTATTTAGTTAAAATAGGAAGTAAAGGATAATATTACAGTTATTTCTTCTTGTAAATAAATTTCTTTTAAGATTTATCCATGAGATTTTTGTTTATATTTCTTAAGATAAAACCAAACAATTTGAAATCAATAATACCAAAGCACATATTTATTAAAATAAAATTTTAAATATCAATATGCAAATTAGCCTTCTCGTTCAAACTGTAAACCGCTATTTTTTGTGTTATAATAATACAATTGCATGTTATTAGTACGTAGATATGGTTAACAGTGTTAATAATGTAAAACAATTTTTATTAATAACTTAAGGTTTAAAAGAATGAAATTATGGAGAATTTGACGTAAATAATTAAGGGAATTGTGACTTGAGTAGTAATATAGTTTCGGTTACAGACAGAAAAACACACAATCTCCATTATAATAAGATTATTAATAATTTTAAATATTGTTGTTTCAGATATTCTAATATGCGACTAATGTAAATGTGTTTTTCAGTCTGCACACCTTTTTACTCAAATAAATCAAAATCGCTAGATTTACTCCTGTTACATAATCTATGCGGTTGCATAAGATTATTGTCAATCCCCTGTATTTCTAAAGGGATGGCCCTTTTCATATCACGGGCGGGACTTTTCATGGAATAGTACAGAAAGCCCACGAAATACGCGAAGTCACGTGGGACCTGGTTGGGTCCTCAGTTTTCAGTTGGACGTCAGGCAGTGAAGATGTCCTGCCTTAACTGTAACTCACACTGCATACGCACGCTGTGTTAGTCAGATATTTAGTTACATGAAATGTTTAGTTAAGGAAATAAAAGCTTAAGAAAACAACACAGTTTTGTGGTTGGTAAATGTCTTGGTAACAAGACTGATATAGAAGAAGAAATGAGTTAATTGCGACCGGCCACCAAGACGAAGACCAAGACACTAGAAGAGATGTTAAAAGAAGACGTAAGGTATCAAAGACGCCAGAAGAATTGAAGTAAGAAGTAAGTAATGAACAGGGTATGCAACACTCCCCCCAAATATGTTAGGGGGGGGGGTAATTATGGAAAAAAATAAAGAAAGAGACAAAGACCATAGAAACTATATTTAAGCTTACTAGCAAGAATATGCACCCCCGGGCGTAAGTATTCAAGTTTTGATGTAATGAAATATATCAAATTAGAAAGATCAACAAAATTACGAATGTATATAAAAAGATTACACTTATTTTAATTGGTTTCTATATAAAATCATTCATAGGATTGATTTTGATATGTTGGAGAATAAAACAATAATATCAGAGATAAATAACACCAAGTAATTATTTATTAAACCCGGTTTTGTTAAAACCAGTATGCAAACTAACCACACCATATATTATGTAAGCCTTTATTTCTTAGTGATAAATAAGATACATTGCAGGATGTTAAACGTACTAATAACATGGGCTGTTTTGAGGCAAATCTAGCTAAGATTTTACATATAGACATCGTTGTTAAATAAGATTTATTCTACGTATTGATATAATACATTAATGGTTTTGACTATAAATTAGATATTCATTGATAAACTTACGCAATTTCTGAGGGTATTGTGACATAGTTTCGTTTACAGCCATACAGAGATAAAATCTCCTTTATAATAAAAAAACACTTGAAATATTTTTGCCATAAATATTCTGGTTTATAGCTAATGCAAAATGTGATTTTAAGTCTGCAAACCTTTTACGAAAATAAACCAAAGACGCCAGATTTACTCTTCCAAAATATGTTTGTGGGTGGGGGTTGTTAATAATGGAACATAATAAAGCAATATTTTAAAGAAAAAAACATAGAAATTATATTCAAGCTTATGACATTGCTGGTCGGTATAAAAATAGGATGCGACTATTTTAAAAAACTTATATTATGTAAACCTTTATTTCTTAATGATATATAAGAAACATTAATGTTATAGGTGATATACCCTATAGACTAATGGAATGCGCCGACGGTAACTATAAGTAACAGGGATAATTATGGCTTGATAGTAAGCCAATGCGAGTCAGCTCATAACTCTATTTGTCGGTTGTAATTCCCACTTGTCTGTACTGTAATTGTCTACTCTTTTGTTAATACATTTTCCTACATTTGTTACCCGTCGTTTTGTTCTTATTTGACCCCTTAAAACCCACAAACAACTAAAGGATTTTAAACGCGCTAATAACGACATAGGCTATTTTGAGGCAAATATAACACAGATTTTTATAGAAATGCCGTTAACTAACAAGATTTATTCTATGTATTAATGATTTTAACTATAAATTAAATACTCATTGATAAACTTATGCAGAGGGTATTTTGATGTAACAATGACGTAGTTTCGGTTATAGACAGACAAAGATCGAATCTCCATCATAATTAGAAGAGATAACTTGAAATTTTGTTGCAAGATGATAAGGAACACAATTATAAATATATGGATATTTTAATAACATAATATATATATATATATATATATATATATATATATATATATATATATGTGTGTGTGTGTGTGCGTGTGCGTGTGCGTGTTTTTGTGTGTGTGTGTGTAAGTTGAAAAAGGAAGCTGAAAAATTATGTTGAAAGAAAAAAGAAAAGAAAATGTTATATGGATAACAATTATTTATTGGAATGCCGATACGTGTTTCGACCAACAGTTTGTCCTTGTATACATTATATTCTATTTGAAATAATAAATAGAATACAATATATACAAGGACAAATTCTTGATCGAAGCATTCCAATAAATAATTTTTATACATACAACATTTTCTTTTTTCTTTGAACACACACACACACACGCACACACACACACAAATATATATATATATATATATATATAATATATATATATTATATATATATATAATGAGGAAAAATGAGTAAAGAAAAGAACTGTAGATGGATAAAAATGAATTTAATCGATATCACTTTAATCGATATCACTTACACATGTGTTTCGGTCAGTTTATCAAAATGCATACGGATTACGCTATTATTATTATTATTATTATTATTATTATTATATTATTATTATTATTAAAATAATCAGATGAAATTGAAATAATGATAATATTAATAATAGGAAAAATGTAAAAATATTCCGTACACAGAGAATTTTTTACGACCTTCATCAGAGTGAATTTTTATTTTTTTTATATTATTATTATTATTATGATTATTTCAATTTCATCTGATTATTTTAATAATAATAATAGCGTAATCCGTATACATTTTGATAAACTGACCGAAACACATGTGTAAGTGATATCGATTAAAGTGATATCGATTAAAGTGATATCGATTTAAGTGATATCGATTAAATTCATTTTTATCCATCTACAGTTCTTTTCTTTACTCATTTTTCCTCATATTGTCGGATTCAATTCCCTTTCCATTCTTACACACACACACACACACATACACACACACACACACACACCACACACACACATATATATATATATATATATATATATATATATATATGAAACGAATACAAAATGTTAGGCCTTTTACGAAAATAAACCAAAGTGGACAGATTTATTGTTCCAAGATATGTTTTGGTGGCGGAAGAATAATGGAAGAATATAAAACAATATTTTAAAGAAAGAGACATCGAACATAGAAGGTATATTTAAAACTTATGGCATTGCGGGTCGATACTAAAATAGGATGTGATTATTTTTAACTTTGTTGTGGCAGTGAATTACGTCCGCGTATATCAGATGATATTGCGATTACAAAGATCAACGTAAAACACGAAGAGAATTTATTATTTAATGTTTGAGTTGAGTCATTATTTATCTTGGTAAAACCGTTATGCGATGAAATGTAGATAAATTGAATTTTCAATGGACATAGTTCGATTTTCCGAATTAATTTGTTTATAATGAGAATGTGTCTGATTCCAAGTTGAATCAGATGGTTTAGTGGATTATTTAGGGAATCAATTAACGTTCAATTAGTAATTTGTTGCATGCATATATATATATATATATATATATATATAATATATATATATATATATATATATATATATATATATGTGCTTAATTGGAGTCGTACCTAATTTTGAAAATTAATTAATTAATAATGAATTAGGCGGGAATGCCTAATTCATTATTAATTCATTATTAATTAATTAATTTTCAAAATTAGGTACGACTCCAATTAAGCACATATTCTCCCAAAAATTGTCGGCAAAAAAGCCATTCCAAACATACCTTGTTTACATATATATATATATATATATATATATATATATATATATATATATATATATCAAACAAGTAGAAGAAAATTATTTCTCTCCTACTTCTACTTGTTTGAGTCATTATTTTTTGTCCACTTTTCCTTTTACCTTACCTCATACTATCGGATTTACTCCAACCCTCCTATCTTCATATATATATATATATATATATATATAATATATATATATATATATATATTATCAGAACTTTAAAAAGTCCCACTAATAGATTCATTATTAAATTTAAAAAAATATATTTTACGATATAGCTAGCTACCAAGTTTCGATCCTCGCTCAACAGAGTTAAATATCGAGGATAATCAATTAAAACGAGTAAATGGGCCAAGAAAGAAAAATAAAAAATAAAATAAAGGAACAATTTCACCTAAAGGAAAATGAGACTACGGATTGATAATATTTAAACCAAGTAAGCCCTTTCTTTGTTTGCAAAGAGCAGGCTTACTGGTCAGAATATATAACGTCTCTAAAATTTTAAGGTGAGAAAATGAGTGCGACTTGTTCTCAACAGAGAACCAGTCAACACTAAATAAGTTGGCGCAACTACGGCTATTTATAAGGTGTTCGCCTATGGAGGAACCATAAGTATTCCTCAGTAAATCATTTGGACCGACGGTTCCATTTCTAATTTTAGTAGGGACATGTTGTTTGATTCGAGCATCCAATATATCAAAATTTTTTTTTATTTTTTTATATCAATTCTGAATCAATTGAATCCTAGATAGTCTCGAATTTCTCCCCTTTAGTTTAAGCGTCATCATTCTTCTGTTGTATACCCTTGTTTACTTTCTTCTATTCTTCTTCTAGCGTCTCTTCTAGCGTCTTTGACTTCGTCTTGGTGGTCGGTCGCACTTAACTCACTTCTTCTTCTATATCAGTCTTGTTACCAAGACATTCACCAACCACAAAACCGTTTTATTTTCTTAAGCTTTTATTTACTTAACGAAAAATTTCATGTAACTAAACATCTGACTAACATAGCGCGCGTATGCAGTGAGTTCCAGTTAAGGCAGTACATCTCTGCCGACGTCCAAAGTGAAACTGAGGACCCAACCAGGTCCCACGTGACTTCACGTATTTCGCGGGTTTTCTGTAATATTCCATGGAAGGTCCAGCCCGTGATGTGAAAAGGGCCAACCCTTTAGAAATGTAGGGGATTGACAATAATCTTATGCAACTGCATAGATTATGTAACACTTCTACTCATTTGACCCGGTTGCCTGTAGTGGGGCACATGGCTGACCGTTTTGAGTTTTCTGATAACTTGAAGGAGTTTGAACTATCAATTTGTATATATTTCATATAAAGTGAATTATAATTGCCTTTAAATTTCAGGAAAAGACTTGTCGCCATATCTGCTTTATTTAAAAAAATTTATATGTATATATGATGGACTCTCCCACCGATTTCGATGTATGAGGATGCATCAATTTATATAGTCAATTTTTTTCCTTCAGCTATTTGTCTTTGTGCCTCTCGTCACACTTCAATACAGCAAGTCACTTGCAAACAATCTCGCGGGTAATGCAAAGATGATCGCCGTGAGGCTGGGTGCGCTGGGGATTAGAAGTGTCCTTTCTTCTTTGCCTTGCTATTTTCAGAAGATCAATACTGCTGGACGAAAAATTTTGTACGCCTTTTTGACATAATGATCTCCATTGGTTCCGGTTAGTAGCTCGAAATTGCTTATATATATATATATCTATATATATATATATATATGAAATTTAACATTATGAAAAAACATATGATGTTTGTTATGTAGTTGCTGACAGTACTGTTTCGACCAAATCGATAAGTTGGTCTTCATCAAAGAGCGACATAGATGGGAAGAGAAGATATCCGTTAAAAAAAAAAAAAGACTGTTTACAGAAACGAACGCTGAGTTCAACCGCTGAAGTTTTTGAAAAATGCATGTTCTG